>CM023857.1:24401493-24801530 GCA_013389735.1 Phaseolus lunatus
CGCCCAAGCGTGTAACGTTAAGGATGATTCTCTTATGCTCAAGTATAGAGCTTCGCCTGCCCAGCGTATCCAAGGTTTAACCCACACCTTGATACGCGTGGCTTTTGGGACGTACCAGGGTTGATCAAACATTTTGGCTAACCACTAAGGTAGTTTCGGCGATTAGGTGACTCTAGGTGACAGGCTACTAGGTACACACAGGCGATAGGCGTTCAAGCATAAGCTAGGCGATAGGCGTTCAAGTGCCAGAGAAGTTGGAGATCGCTACCCAGCTTAATAACGGCGATCTCGTAGTTTTCTCAGCTATACATTCCTTCCTTTATATTTAAATAACACGTGCTTCGAATTATTATAAATAACACTTTATTTCCAATATAAACTTCTAGTTCTTACATCTTCGACGGGACTCCGAATGGTGCCGCAAAACACACAGACGGCGCCTCTGGCGGCCGTTGTAGCTCCGACGCTCAAGTCAGGCAACGGGAACACCAAAAGGTCTCTCTAGGTTTCTCTGTGTGAGACCGTGTGTGTGTTGCCCTCAGTCCTTTTTGATTCGAAGACTGAGTGCTCTTAGATTTGTGTTGTGTGTCTGAGGTAAAGATTGCATACCTGGTTTGGTGTTCTTCTTCCTCATATAAACCTTGCGTAGCCCCTCCAGGCTACCTCTAGGTTCATTTAATTACTCTGCAGTGCCGTTTCCACTCCCCAGGGTGCTTTGCGTGCCAGCCTTCTTCACTTGAGTGCCAGGTCTGACAGGGGAGGCCGCGTGGGTACCTCTGGACCCCTCGATCTGTGCCTACCTGCCTTACCTATTCTCTGGGAACATCTTCACCATCCACGTGGCAGACATGCAACCCCACTGGGAGACTCTAACTTTGATGGTTCTCGTCCAGCAGGATTCTGCACTTAAACTGCGTCTTCTTATCTTCATGCGTGGTCGTCTCGCGACTAAGGCCACTCACTGTCTCTGGGCGCTTTGCTGATCATCGATTGCGTTGTTCACATCGCGCGGCCGATGTCACCTCAACACACACCGATGACCGATGTGCTTCTTCACATCCTCGTGCTCTGCTTATGGAATCAAGCGAGGTCCTTGAGCAACGTTCTCGCTGGGAGCCTGGGTCCCAGTTTAACACGTGTTGACAAGGAACCCCCGACGACTGATCATTCTCCATGCACCGATGACTGATCACAATGCATGTACCGATGACAGATCAATCTGAACGCACCGATGACTGATCGGTGCTTCGTCCCTTCTCGCGCTCTTCTTCCAGGCGCTCAAGTAGGAACTGATCTGCTGGTGGCGGTCACTCGGTAGCTGACCACTGATCGCCGTTCTTGAACGATCTCCACCCTGGTTCATCTGCCTTTACGTGCCACGCGTCACTCTGTGATTGGCCCACGTGGTCATCTGCTTCTGACGTCATCGCCTACCGATGACCGACCGGATCACAAGCCCCCCCAGTCTCGAGCTGTGAACTTGTTCTCAGCGAAGAGACTAAGTGGTCTTCGTTGCTGTAACATCCCGCCAAAATAAACCATACATACATGTATAATGAAAATAAAGGTGAACAAATAATATTGAAGAATGATAATATATATAAGAAATGAAGTTGCTCCTCTTAGGGAGTTTAATACATAACCAGTCAAATGTTTTCAAAATTTAACGAAATTCAATCAATACAACAAGACCGGCGGTCTCCACACATGAACCGGCGATTTGGTAACAGAAGGCCCAAACAGGCGATCTGCTAGCAGGACATAAATCCGGCGATCACCACCAAGAGATAGAAAACCGGCGATCTCTTCCTCGGCGACCACTCACTAAGGAGCTCTACATCCTGGAAGATCATCTGCTCCCGTGTAAGTTATACACGATCATCACAGTTTAAGAGAAAAATAGCCAACGAGCAAAACACGCAGGGTAAGCTAGATATTTTAAAGAGAGTTTAAATAAGAATATTTAAAATAAAATCACGGTAAACAATTTCCAAGATATTCACGTAAAGCTATAGATTTTCTCAATACCCTTCACCTGATCGCCCAGAAATCACACATTTCACAATATTCTCAAGAGTCATCCTATTTCACAAAACTGCATCAAGTGTCTATAAATTTCAAGTTCCTCATTTCACATGTCAGACCACCACTGACCCAGCACACAAGACTTGACACTACTTCCGGAAGACTCGTGCATTGACTAGACTCAGAGATTCTGCACCTGTCATACTAAGCTGTAATGTTTACCAGCTATGCGCATCAACACATTCTCGATCTCAAGTTCATCATTCTCACAGTATGACAGGGTTAATCCATATGACAGGCCGAGCTCGTTCTGTTTCACACGACTCACCCATACATATGAACCTCCTTCGACTCTCACGCCTGAATAACCTCATCTATATGAATCCATTATCTCAGGAGAGTCAGGATAATCTATTATAGACATCACCGATCAATGCACATCCTACACGATCTTAACGGTATTTTCTTTCCTGAAAATACTATGCCTCGATCCCACATTCACCACATCCAACACATCACATAACACTTAAAGGAATGATTTCAATCACAGCAAAACTCACTCCAAGGTTCTTATTTTCGAATATCTCATTTAAATCTCAAACCGTTTCAAAGCAACACCAAAAAACAGCGAGTTCGCAAATAACGCCAAAACCGGCGATCTAGTTCAAAAACGGGGTATTTCGAAGTCTGCATTTAAAACCGGCGACCACGTCGCCCAACACACAGCACAGAGCATTTTACAAGGATGAAACGAAAACCGGCGACCACGTCGCCCTCACTTCAGAAATAGCTAAACTATGGCTTGTATCGAAAATGAAGTCTAGCTTCCCTTACCTGGACTTGCGCAAAACACCAGGAGCTCCGAAACCCAACGAAGCTTGAACAACGCCTTGGCTCTGTTTTTGCGTCTGGTTGAAGGACTTGCAGAGAACCTCCCAGGTGCTCTAATGGTGCTGCCTCTCGTCGTACTCTTGTGTGAAGATGCTAGAATCGCAGCGCGAAGGAGATATCTGGAGGAGAAGGGAGGTAACTCACTCTTCTCTCTTTGAATGCTGCAACCTTTTTTTCTCTCAGCAGTGGGTCTCTGCATCTTAAACCAACTTATCCATCAAAAGCAGCTGCCACACCCACTCTGTAGAGAAGTCTGAGTGTACGTTTCCCTGAACAGTACGACTACAGTTGTCTCTTGCGCAGGCCAACCACTCCCTGAACAGTACTACTGAGCGTGCCTCTGCGCAGGCTAACACTCTGAGGTCACTATTCTGAACCACTCTTTTTGTCTACGTGGCGCGCGTGCAGGACGTTCCATGCGGGAAGTCTGGGTCCCACTTTACTCTGTGTGAAACTCGACGTCGCGCGATAACTTTCCACCGCTGACTCATCCTGGCGAACGACCGATGTCTCCCTCGCCCTGGAAGACGACCGATGTCTCCCTCGCCCTGGAAGACGACCGATGACTCTCTTGGGAGACGACCGATGTCTATCCCTGGCGACGCCCTCATGCCTCGCGCCCTGGCGATGCCCGCATGCCTCTCGCGCCCTGGCACGCCCGCATGCCTCGCGCCCTGGCGATGCCCGCATGCCTCTCGCACCCTGGCCACGTCCACATGCCTCGCGCCCTGGCGACGCCCGCACGCCTCTTGCGCCCTGGCGCTCATGTGTAGCAGGCGACCGGCGATCATGTACTACTAAACTACACTTTTCTTCCTTTACTCTTCTTGATCCACACGTCATCCGACCGACCTCTACCAGCTGACCCCAGATCTTGGGCGACGTCCGAGGTCCGACTACTACGAAACTTCATTTACCAGCTCTTTGTATTTTAAATAATAACATCTTCTGGAATTATTTAAATATACCACTTTCATTCCAATTCAATTTTACAGGTCCTTACAGTTGCCAAAGGGAAGAAGGAGCTCGAAGCTGATGTACCTGAGACCATGGCTGCTGGTGTCGAGGTTCTGATAGATGGGTTCCATGGGCTGGCAGCAGGTTCACTGCGTCCTTCCAGACTTGGACTCTACCCAACCTAGCCTCCACCATTCAGCGGCCGATAGCAGGCTCATTTCTCTTCCTTGAGCTTCTTCTCTTGCCACTTCTCCTTTTGTGTAATTTCCCTGGCTGCTACGAGCTTGTATATAATCTTTTATGCATAAGTTCATGTTGGATGACTGACCTGATGGCGTCTAAATGCTTCGACTGATCGTCCAAGAGCTTGTTTGGGCAAGCTTTCATACTAAGAGCTTTGCTACCGACCACCGACTAGCATGTTAGTGCACCACCGATCAGTCATCGCGCTTCAGGCTTCGCATTACTTCCGTGCCACTCCAGCGCTAAGTGCATAGAGGACCCGACCTCTGAAGTTGATGCCTGTGTTTTGGGGGAGAGGACTGCTTCTTGATGACCCCTCTTGCCTCAGCCTCGCTGTAGGAAGTCGAGGTGAGGACTTTCTCTGTAGTCTTAACCTTGCTGTATGAAGTAGAGGATAAGGACTTGGTTCCTTTGCCTCAACCTTGCCGTAAGGAGCAGAGGAAGAGGACTTTCTCTGCCTGCATCCCGCTGTACAAAGTCGAGGATGAGGACTTTCTCTCGCCTGCACCCCGCTGTACAAAGTCGAGGGTGAGGACTTTCTCTCGCCTCAACCTTGCTGTAAAAAGCAGAGGTAGAGGAGTTTCTCTGTTGCCTTAACCTTGCTGTATGAAGCAGAGGATAAGGACTTGGTTCCTTTGCCTCAACCTTGCCGTAAGAGCAGAGGAAGAGGACTTTCTCTGCCTGCATCCCGCTGTACAAAGTCGAGGATGAGGACTTTCTCTCGCCTGCACCCCGCTGTACAAAGTCGAGGGTGAGGACTTTCTCTACTGAGTGGGTGCATGCTCCCAGGGGAGCACCAGGGGTGGCTGTCTAAGCGCACTCGCCAGGCGCATCCCTGCCTGCATGGTATCACCGTACGCCCTTTGAGTGGGCAACTCCTCTTCTTCTGGTTTGGAATCATGCGGGGTGCATGCGTAACGCTCTCGCTGGGAGCCTGGGTCCCGGCTTAACACGTGTTAACAAGACCCCGATGACAAACCTTCTCCTGGAATCATGCGAGGTGCGTGCGTAACGCTCTCACTGGGAACCTGGGTCCCAGCTTAACACGTGTTAGCACGACCCCGATGACCAGCCTTATTTTGGAATCATGCGAGGTGCATGCGTAACGCTCTCGCTGGGAACCTGGGTCCCAGCTTAACACGTGTTAACATGACCCCGATGACCAATGGACCGACCGAGTACTTACCCCGACATGCACCGACGGCTGATCTTGCTTTGGGTGCACCGATGACTGATCGAGCTCTGCTTCTTGGTGCTTAAACGCGACGGTGATGTCTTGTTACGGGGAAGAAGAGTTTTACTTGTTGACCCCTCTTGCTTGCCCCGAGTTCATCGACCTTTGGGTCTGATTCCTCTTGGACGTTTCTCGAAATCTTCCCTTTCCCTCTCTTGGTTTTCCTAGAACTCCCGAGTTCCCAAATTTTGGCCACCTGCACTCACTCCTGGGGTGAGGAGAACATAGGTCAGTGGTCCGTACTCGCGCCTGGGGCGAGCAGGCTCCAACTGATCCCTTGGACTTGTATTTGGGGCAAGCAGAACTTGAAACTGGGAAACATGTGCACACTTGACATACTGAAATCTTTTTTATTGGGTGGCTTCGTTAGTGCCCCCTGATTTGCTCAACTATTTACAGTATATACATTGAGTGTGCAGTGCAAGAACGCATCTACTTTACAATTTAACTAAAGTGGAACTTTCAAATGTGTACCGTTCCACGTCTATGGGATAGGTGCTCCATCCAGGGTCTCCAGCCGATAAGCTCCACTCTTCAGCGCCTCAACCACTCTGTATGGGCCCTGGCGATGACCGACCTGGCGAGCACACCATTCTTCCAGCAACGACGAAAAGCTGTCCTTAACTTCAAACTTGTTCACGCCTCCCAAGTTCTCCATAAGCTCGCTGCTTCCCTTTCGTTACACCATCGCGAGGTGTGTTAAAGCGAACTGACTGGACTTCCTTGAACTTGTGCGGGAAACTCATGACTTCAAGTGCTTCTCCAATCCCTCTTTCTCCTGCAAACGTGCAGAAATCCCACACTATCTGGGGTCTGGCGAGGTTCACAAAAGCGTAACCCTCGTTCATCCAGGCCTTGGGATCGAATGGCGAATATACTAAGTCAACAGCTAGAGAACTGGACCCTTCGCCCTTCTCTTTGCCACTTCCTATCACTGAGCTTAAAGACTTTGCCTCAGCTTCCACCTGAGCTACCTGGGAGCCCCCCCAGCGTTGCATCCTCCATCACCTCACGTCCCCGTGCACAGGGACCTCGTGTTGCTGATCGCCTGTCTGAGACCCCGAAGCGCGATCACCTTGTGTCCCTCGCAGGTAATCGGTCAGGAATCCTGTCTTCACCAACTCAGCAAGTTGACGCCCCAACGCCAGGCATGTGTGGAGTGTGTGTCCATAAGCCTGATGGAACTCACACCACTCGTCCTTCCGCCTTCCAAGCACCTCGTCAGTTTTCTCTGGTACTCGGAGTCTCGCAGCCACGGCAGGGATGGCGATCAGCTCTGCCAACTCTATCACGAAATCATACCTAGGGGGTGTATTGTTCTCCCTTGCACGCCCCCTGGGCTGGTTCTTGCCGGGTGCATATTGACGAGGCCTTCCCTGTGCCTTCCTCTCCTCCGTGGTCTCATACACCCGCACCTGCTGCTGCTTCCCCTGACCTCCGCGTGGCTTCGTCGGCGCAGTGCTGCCTCTCTTCTCAGAGACCTCTGTCTCCGCCACTATGTGCGCCACCGCTCGTCGCCGAATCTCAGCGAAGGTGGCGGGGTGGCTCCTGATGAGGGATTCACTAAAAGGACCAGGCAGCACGCCTTTCTTGAACGCGTGCACTAACATGTTCTCGTCCTTGCTGGGCAATCTCACCACCTGCGCAGCGAAACGGTTGAGGAAGTCCTTCAGCGACTCCCCCTGGTACTGGCGCACGTCGAACAAGTCGTAAGTCACCACCGGCGGCGCTCTGTTGACTATGTACTGCTCCGTGAATAGCTTTGAGAACTGATGAAAGGAGGTGATGCGGCCCTCCGGCAAGCTCACAAACCACTCCATAGCCACTCCGCTCAGCGTGCTCATAAACATTTTGCAGTATACTGCGTCTGAACCTCCAGACAGCATCATCTGAGTGTGGAAGGCTGTCAAATGTGCTTCTGGGTCTTCCACCCCCGTGAACGACGCCTTCACTCCCACTAGGTTGGGGGGCACCACCGTGTTCATGATCTCGGGGGAGAAGGGCATAGGAAATGCTCTAGGGGGCGACGGCGGCATCGACGTTCTGTCTTCGAATACGCGCTCATTCTGTGCCTGCAATTCCCTACGCAACTCCTCGTTCACGCGGTTCAGCTCTTCGTTCCTGCTATGTGATGCAGTCAGCTCTGCATGCATCTTCTCTTGCTCAACTCTCGATGCCGCGACGCTATCCTGCAACGCGCGCATCATCCCCATGACCTGCGCCATGGTCACAGTTTCTTCACCAGCAGGTGGTGGAGGTGTCGTTTGTCTGGTTCTTCTACTCATCTGTGCGATTTCTATCCTCGTTCTTGTGTATGGGGGCTTCGTTTTACTTCGTTCCCCACGGTGGGTGCCAAATGATCTCGCCGCGGACTCGAGCGTGGGGAGAATGCCTCGCCACTCCTTCGTTTGGCTTTCTAACTGTTGCGCGTCCTGCAAAGACGCTCCAGGAATCTTCGACGGGACTCCGAATGGTGCCTGCAAAACACACAGACGGCGCCTCTGGCGGCCGTTGTAGCTCCGACGCTCAAGTCAGGCAACGGGAACACCAAAAGGTCTCTCTTAGGTTTCTCTGTGTGAGACCGTGTGTGTGTGCCCTCAGTCCTCTTTGATTCGAAGACTGAGTGCTCTTGGATTTGTGTTGTGTGTCTGAGGTAAAGATTGCATACCTGGTTTGGTGTTCTTCTTCCTCATATAAACCCTGCGTAGCCCCTCCAGGCTACCTCTAGGTTCACTTAATTACTCTGCAGTGCCGTTTCCACTCCCCAGGGTGCTTTGCGTGCCAGCCTTCTTCACTTGAGTGCCAGGTCTGACAGGGGAGGCCGCGTGGGTACCTCTGGACCCCTCGACTTCTGTGCCTACCTGCCTTACCTATTCTCTGGGAACATCTTCACCATCCACGTGGCAGACATGCAACCCCACTGGGAGACTCTAACTTTGATGGGTTCTCGTCCAGCAGCATTCTGCACTTAACTGCGTCTTCTCATCTTCATGCGTGGTCGTCTCGCGACTAAGGCCACTCACTGTCTCTGGGCGCTTTGCTGATCATCGATTGCGTTGTTCACATCGCGCGGCCGATGTCACCTCAACACACACCGATGACCGATGTGCTTCTTCACATCCTCGTGCTCTGCTTATGGAATCAGGCGAGGTCCTTGAGCAACGTTCTCGCTGGGAGCCTGGGTCCCAGTTTAACACGTGTTGACAAGGAACCCCCGACGACTGATCATTCTCCATGCACCGATGACTGATCATAATGCATGTACCGATGACAGATCAATCTGAACGCACCGATGACTGATCGGTGCTTCGTCCCTTCTCGCGCTGTTCTTCCAGGCGCTCAAGTAGGAACTGATCTGCTGGTGGCGGTCACTCGGTAGCTGACCACTGATCGCCGTTCTTGAACGATCTCCACCCTGGTTCATCTGCCTTTACGTGCCACGCGTAACTCTGTGATTGGCCCACGTGGTCATCTGCTTCTGACGTCATCGCCTACCGATGACCGACCGGATCACTTATAATGGTAATCATCCATTGCATAATGTAATATACACACTCATAGCTTCCTGATTGTTTATTACACTATAATTCAATAAAAAGTAATATGTTAGTATATTGATAAACAATGATAATAGAGAAAGAAAAAAATTTCAAACCTTTATTCTTATCCAATTCAAATTATTTGAACTGGATCGACCTTTTAGGATGTTATATCCACGCCATGAACTGGTTAATACAAAAAACCTCGTTAGTAGATGGTTAATTAGTAACATATACAAAGTTCAATTTATAATGTACTTACGTATCAATGATATCCTTAAATTTTGTGGGAATCTTCTTGTGTAGGGAACAGAACCACACAGCAGTCCTATCAACCACTGATAAGACAAGTAACTGCCAATGATGCCTATATGATCAATGAAAAGAGTTAGTAAACATTTAAAACATGAAATAATAATACTTGATGACATATAATTAAACTTACTGATTAATATAAGGGCATAAATAAATTTGTTTTCCCTCTTTTTCCAGGGTGTTAGTGATGTATGCTTGAGTCTCAAATGAGTTTGGTCCAACGGGATTAGTATGTGCAGGATCTAAGAATCCATACATATTTTCCTTTCGCTCAGTGATACAGACTCTATGCAAAAACCTACAAGTTTATAGTTAAAGCATAATCAATAATAATTTAACATAAAGTAAATTGAATAATAGGTAAAGATACTTACATCATAAAAAATTGAATTATACTTATATTGAGCTCCTGTTTCCCAGATATAAATTCTGATAAATCTGTGTTGTAAATCATCAGTGGTAGTTCAGTGTTTATCTGAAAAAATGTATCATCCCACGGAACTGGAAAAGGTTTATTGCCAATCTGACTAGCAATGAGACCTAATGAAGCTATAGGATTGTCAACTGGAACCTCACGTTTCTTCTTTGGACTTGGTGGCCGAAAAGGTTTCTACAAGATAAATAACATTTGTATTAAATTATATGTAATATATAAATATAAATAAAAAATAATATAATGAAATGAAATTATTACATGAGGTTCGGGCATAGATCGAATGAGCTCTCTGGGCCAAGCAACGAATGTCTGAAATGCATCGGCCACAGTGGTTACCTCATCTGTAGGTAGTGGAACACGAGCATCAGGAATTCGTACTTTTTCAACTGTTACCTTCGCCACATCAGGGGAGAGAGGAACATTATGTAAGGTGGTGGCGTTTTGATTGACTTTTCCAAGTGCCACCACCCAAGGAAGTTTGCCGCCCACTACCAGTAGCTCACAATCCTCCGTCTGATTGATATCATCCCCTGATGTTGGAGCAGCCGCACAACTCCCCTTTGTGCTCTTGGGAGTGGGACTAACAAGGGGTTCAGCACAAACTTGTTGCGATAGAAACTCTTGTCGCATTCGATCATTCTCCTTTTTCATCTCTAGCCACATCAATTCAGTCTCCTTTCTCATCTCCTCCATTAATTCTTCACGTATCTTAGTCTTCAGTTGACTTTCATTCTCTTTCAAGGAGGAGGATGACTGTCTTTGTGAATCTCCAAAAAATAGTTTAATTCCCACCCCTTGTCCAGCTGCACGAACATGACCAGAGTGCTCAAGTCATCCAATTGCTTCAACCAGGATATCATGACGACCTTCAGCAACAAATGTATCGTCGGATTCCAAGGAATCCTGCAAGAGTACACAAAAATCATATTTTCAAGCCTTATAGTATAATGCTTTAAAATAAATGAAAATAATAAAAAAAAACTTAAAATTTTTTGGATGATAATCCCGGATTGCTCAGAACTTGGTACACCCGACTTTTTAATTTGGGCCCTCTTCCATTTTTCATGGCGAAAAGGTGGTGATGGAGGAGAAGTGACCCCTGTTTCCACATTCTCAGACAACGTCCCCTGCTTAGATTGCTCATTTTCCACCATCAGTGCTTGCTCAAGTTTTCGATACCCCGAACGAGACATAACGTGCGGGGTAACATTCTTCAAAGCTATCTCTTGAGCTTTCTTCTGACGATCCTGTCATAATTGAAATAAACAAACTGAAGTAAATAAGATAAACTTATTAATGTTATATAAACAAAAAAAGTTAAGTTACTTCACTTACCATCCAAGCCTCATTTTAACGGCTTTCTTTAAAAAGACGCCATGTCTCTTCATCAATATGTTTGTACTTTAAACATGGATTTTCGTCTTTAAGGTCACCAAAAACGTATCTCGTAGTTAGTCTTGACTTAAAGGTACGAAATTTAAGTGCGATATTGGATAATATCTTTGATCGAAGCGGTTCCACATTAGGAATGTCAAAGTTTGCCTGGAAAATAACATCATCAAATTAAAATTAATTAATCAATATTAAAAAGCATTATATGATAACAATAATAATGTAAAGTTTACCAGAACATCCTCCCAAAGCATGTTCCGATCAACCTCTGAAACCTCATCCCATGAATTAATCAAAATGGAGAGCCTCTCACAAGAAACAACTCCAAGATAACTCATAAACTCATCTGCCTTACACCCAAAAGCCACTCCAGTGTTGACGTCAATGTCAACATGTGTCTTCTCACCAGCAGCACATCTCAATGCAAGACGCTTCAATCTAGTAGGTCCTCTACTGCCTCGTCCAGTTCGAGGTCTGACTAGAGTCTGGTCGTCATCCATGTCTCTGTTAAAAAAATTAGGTAACAAACATTAGTTAATGTGCATCGAATTAAAATCATATAAAAATAATACATAAAATTCTAAATGCTTATTTACATGTTGCATGTGAGTTGAATGTTCATATGTAAATTCCTTCACTGTGGTCTTTACAGGTTTGATCCTGGCGCGGACTTGAACGTGGAGTATGTGCCTCGTCACTCCTTCGTCTAGCCTTCTGCAACTGCACGTTCTGCAAGAACGCTCCAAGAACCTTCACTGGAACTCCAAACGATGCCTGCAAAACACACAGACGGCGCCGCTAGCGGCTGTTGTAGCTCCGACGCTCAAGTCAGATAACAGGAACACCAAAAACTCTCTCTTAATCTCTTTGTGAGACTCGTGTGTGCTCTGATCCACTTTCTTTCTTTGTAGCTCAATTCTGTTATCACTGTGCAACGTGTACAAACGTTCCCACAATGACTCAGAAATGTGTATGGAATCTGTGTAAACTTGTAATCTGAAAAACTTGTGTGTACCTGACATATCGTGGAGTACTTTTATACTTGGGCCGCGCCTCTCTCTCAGATGGTGACATGTGGAGGCATGCAACTGGCATCTAACCGTACACGTATCACACCTGGAGGGCTTCTGCGCTTTTCTCTGTGCGGCTAAGTTATCCTCTTGCGGAGTAACTTAGTGCGTTTCTTCTCTCTGAGTGAGTCGCATGCTCCCAGGAGAGCACCAGGTGTGGCTGGTCTACGCACACTCACCAGGCGCATCATGCCTGCATGGTCTCACCGCATGTCCTTTGAGTGAGTGCATGCTCACAGGAGAGCACCAGGTGTGGCTGGTATAAGCACACTCACCAGACGCATCCTGCCTGCATGGTCTCACCACACGTCTTCTGAGTGAGTGCATGCTCCCAGGAGAGCACCTGGTGGGGCTAGTCTAAGCACACTCACCAGGCGCATCCTGCCTGCATGGTCTCACCGCACATCCTCTGGCAAGGAGCTCTTCTTCTTCTGGTCTGGAATCATGCGAGGTGCATGCGTAACGCTCTCGCTGGGAACCTGGGTCCCAACTTAACACGTGTTAGCAAGAAACCCCGATGACCATGCACTGAGGAGTGCTCTGCTTCTGGAATCATGCGAGGTGCATGCGTAACGCTCTCGCTGGGAACCTGAGTCTCAGCTTAACACGTGTTAGCAAGAAACCCCGATGACCATGCATGCTCGGTCATCGACCTTTAGGTCTGAACGCCGATCACCGTCGATGACACCTGGGGATAGCTGCTCCATCCAGAGTCTCCAGCCGATAAGCTCCATTCTCCAACGGCTCATCTACTCTGTATGGACGATGACCGCCCTGGCGATGCCTGACTCACGAGGATCGATCATGCCCTCCGCTTCAGCTTCCACCTGAGCTACCTAAGAGCCCCCCAGCATAGCATCTTCCATCACCTAATCTGCCTATGTACCACGAACCACTAATCGCCCCTCAAGCACGCCTGATGGTGGTGTCGTAGTGACATGGCTGATGCTTCTCTTCTCAGAGACCTCTGTCTCTGCTACTATGTGCGCCACCACGCGTCGCCGACTCTCAGCGAAGGTGGCGGGGTGGCTCCTGATGAGCGATTCACTGAAAGGACCAGGCAGCGCGCCTTTCTTGAATGCATGCACCAGCATGTTCTCGTCCTTGCTGGGCAATCTCACCACCTGCGCACCGAAACGGTTGAGGAAGTCCTTCTGCGACTCCCCCTGGTACTGGCGCACGTCGAACAGATCGTAAGACACCACCGGTGAACAGCTTTGAAAACTTATGAAAAGAGGTGATGTGGCCCTCTGGCAGGCTCACGAACCACTCCATAGCTACTCCGCTCAGTGTGCTCATAAACATCTTGCAGTACACAGCATCTGAGCCTCCAGACAGCATCATCTGAGTGTGGAAGGCTGTCAGATGTGCTTCTGGATCTTCCGCCCCCGTGAACGACGCCTTCACCCCCACCAGGTTGGGAGGCACCACTGTGTTCATGATCTCGGGGGAGAAAGGCATAGGGAATGCTCTAGGAGGCGATGGAGGCATCGATGTCCTATCTTCGACTGCGCGTGCAATTCCCTACGCAATTCTTCATTTATACAGTTCAACTCTTCGTTTCTGCCCTGCGATGCAGTCAGCTCTGCACGCATCTTCTCCTGCTCCGCTCTCAATGCCGCGACATTATCCTGCAGCGCGCGCATCATCTTCATGACCTGCGCCATGGTAATAGCTCCTTCTTCAACAGATGGCGCGGGTGTGGTTTGTCTGGTTCTTCTACTCATCTTTTTAGCAAATCCTACGACGAAAACTTCGAGAAACCTCAAGAAACTTCAAGAAACCTCAAGAAACTTCAAGAAAACTCAAGAACTACGACGTGGATGGGAACAAGATTCACACAGGCCCCACAGTGGGCGCCAAATGATCCTGCCGCAGACTTGAACGTGGAGTATGTGCCTCGTCACTCCTTCGTCTAGCCTTCTGCAACTGCACGTTCTGCAAGAACGCTCCAAGAACCTTCACTGGAACTCCAAATGATGCCTACAAAACACACAGACGGCGCCCCTAGCGGCCGTTGTAGCTCCGACGCTCAAGTTAGATAACAGGAACACCAAAAACTCTCTCTGAATCTCTCTGTGAGACTCGTGTGTGCTCTGATCCACTTTCTCTCTCTGTAGCTCAATTCTGTTATCACTGTGCAACGTGTACAAACGTTCCCACAATGACTCAGAAATGTGTGTGGAATCTGTGTAAACTTGTAATCTGAAAAACTTGTGTGTACCTGACATATCGTGGAGTACTTTTATACTTGGGTCGCGCCTCTCTCTCAGATGATGACATGTGGAGGCATGCAACTGGCATCTAACCGTACACGTGTCACACCTGGAGGGCTTCTGCACTTTTCTCTGTGCGGCTAAGTTATCCTCTTGCGGAGTAACTTAGCGCGTTTCTTCTCTCTGAGTGAGTCGCATGCTCCCAGGAGAGCACTAAGTGTGGCTGGTCTACGCACACTCACCAGGCGCATCCTGCCTTCATGGTCTCACCGCACGTCCTCTGAGTGAGTGCATGTTCCCAGGAGAGCACCAGGTGTGGCTGGTATAAGCACACTCACCAGGCGCATCCTGCCTGCATGGTCTCACCGCACGTCCTCTGAGTGAGTGCATGCTCCCAGGAGAGCACCTGGTGGGGCTGGTCTAAGCACACTCACCAGGCTCATCCTGCCTGCATGGCCTCATCGCACAGTGCTACGCATGTAATGGGTTAAGAGAGTCACTGATCACTGACCAGTTTGCTAGCTCCCTTATGCCATCCTCATGCACGACCCTACCGACGAGCAGCTCTTCTTCTTCTGGTTTGACATCATGCGAGGTGCATGCGTAACGCTCTCGCTGGGAGCCTGGGTCCCAGTTTAACACGTGTAGCAAGAAACCCTAATGACCATGCCCCAACGACCTGCGGTGCCTCATCACTTTCCCCCGATGACCGTGCGGTGCCTCATTACTTTCCCCCGATGACCGTGCGGTGCCTCATTACTTTTTGCACTCTGCTTTCAGGCGCTTATCTAGGCACTAATCTGGGGGTGGTGGCCACTTAGCAACTGACCACCGATCACCATTCTGAGTGATCTCCTCCCTGATTCACCTGCTCTCTTCTACCACGTGTCACCCTGTGAATGGTCCACGTGGTCATCTGCTGCTGACGTCATCGACTACCGATGACCGGGGTCACCACTTTCAATATCATCTATGGTCTCCCCTTGTTTTTTGCCGTGTAAAACGACATACCAATGTTCTGACGTAGGATCTTTCACGTAAAAAACTTGAGATGCTTGTTGAACCATTATAAATGGCTCATCTCGATACCCTATCTTTCTAAAGTCCACTAGTGTGAATCCTGAATCATCAATTTTAACCCCACTTTTATTGTCAACCCATTTACACTTGAAAACTGGAACGGAAAACTTAGTGTAGTCAATCTCCCATATCTCTTTATAAACCCATAGTATGCCATTGATCCAAGTACTGGATTTGTATCTTTTGAAGTCGAAAACTGCATTGACTCGGCTTCAAGAGTAACACTAGAATTTTGAACTGTACTCTTTTCATCCATGGACTTCGTGTAAAATATACAATTATTCACTTCGTACGCTGTACATGAGATGACATCAAACTTCAATCCAGCAGCCAACCAAGTCAAGGTCTCTGATGCCGTTGAATCCTTGAACACCTCATCTTTAAACCAAGGCATGAAAGTTCTATTATGTTCCATCAAGACCCATTTCTCTACTTGTCTTGGGTTATTTGCCTTCACAATGGCTTTATGAGCTTCTATGTAAGGTACAACTTCATTTATGTTATTCAATATGTACAAATGTGCTTGCAAGACTTCTTCACGAGATTTGCTTACAATATTCACACCACGTAAACATTTAGATGTAGAACGCCTGTGGTGCCATGAATTAGCTGGAACACCTATTGGATTTGCTTTTGTCATGTACTCTGAACAAAATTCAATACTTTCTTCAGCTATGTACCTTTCAATCATTGCAGCCTCTGGACGATAATGATTTTTCACATAACCTTTCAAAATTTTCATATACCGCTCAACAGGATACATCCATCTTAAGTACACTGGTCCACACTGTAACATCCCGCCAAAATACTATTCATGTTTATATAATGAAAATAAAGGTAACAAATAGATTGAAGTGAACAAAATATTATATATATGAAATGTAGTTTCTCCTCACAGGGAGTTTAATACAAATTCGGTCAAATTTTCCAGAAACATAAACAAAATACAGTAAAAAAAACAAAGCAGGCGATCTCCTGTCGGAAGAGGCCGATCTCCTGTCGGAAGACAGCAAAAGGGGGGGGATCGCCTAACAGAAGTAGAAACAGGCGATCTCCTTCCGGCGACCACTCACTGAGGAGCTCTGCTTCCTGCAACATCATCTGCTCCCGTGTAAATTATACACGATCATCACAGGTTTAAGAAAGAGCCAAACACAACACCAAAGAAACACCACAGGGTAAGCTAGACATTTGAAAAAGAGTTTAGATATGAACTTTAAAATCAAGATAAAACAAATTCAAGATACCCACGTAAACCACCAACTAAACACATACTGCACGATTCCTCAAAGGTTATTAAAATCTCAACATTCATCAAGTGTCTATCAATTCAAAGTTTCTCATTCTCACGTCAGACTTCCACTGACTCATCCCACAAGACACTTGACACTACTTCCGGATTGACTCGTGCGTTGACTCAGGCCCAGAGATCTGCACCTGTCATACCATACCACTGTGAAATCCACACAGGGTCGCTGTGAAATCCACACAGCCATGCGCATATAATCTCAATGTCATTAACTCTCCCGGTATGACAGGGTTAATTCATAGAACAGGCCGAGCTCGTTCCCTTTTGAACAACTCACCCATACGTATGAACCTCCTCCGACTCTCCACAACTGAATAACTTCATCTACGTGATTCCATTATATCAGTAGAGTCAGGATATCTCCTTCTAGACAAGCCCCTAGTCAATACACCTACACACGATCTTACACGGTATTTCCTTTCCTAAAAATACTATGCCTTGATCCCACATTCACAACATTCAAAACATCATACCACTCAAATGAATGATTCAAATCACAGCAACAATCATTTCAAGGGTTCAGATTTTCGAATATCACATGTATATTGTATTTAAATCCCAAACAGCTTCAAACAACATCAAAACAGGGGAGTTCGAAATCCGTATTTAAAACCGGCGATCACGTCGCCCAACCACATAGAACAGAGCATTGCGAAAAGAAACAGAAAACCGGCGACCACGTCGCCCTCACTTCAGAGACAGCTAATCTATGGCTTGTATTGAAAATAAAGCTAGCTTCCCTTACCTGGACTTGCGCAAACACCAAGGGTTCCAAAAATCCACCGAGCTTAAAGGATGACTTAGCTCTGTTTTCAGTGCCTGGCTTGTAGCACTTGCAGGGAACCTCTTAGGTGCTCTAAAGGCAAACGTCGCTTATCGCACTGATGCTTGAGGTTGCCTGAGTCACAACGCAAAGGAGAGAAGAAGGGAGGGAGGAAGTTTGCACTCACTCTTACCCTCTTGAGTCTGTAACGCTCTTTGCCTTCCCACAGTGGCTTTTGAATCCCAGCTTACCTGCCCACGTATGCTGCTGCTGCCACCCCTTCTGCAGGAAAGCCTGAGAACCACTGCCCTGAACAGTACGACCACTGTTGTCGCTTGTGCATGCCAACCACTGCTCTGAACAGTACGACCACTGTTGTCGCTTGTGCATGCCAACCACTGCTCTGAACAGTACGACCACTGTTGTCGCTTGTGCATGCCAACCACTGCTCTGAACAGTACGACCACTGTTGTCGCTTGTGCATGCCAACCACTGCTCTGAACAGTACGACCGCTGGTGTCTCCTGCGCATGCCAACATTCTGATGTCACCACTCTGAACCACCCTTTTTGTCTACGTGGCGCGTGTGCAGGACGTTTCATGCTGGGAGTCTGGGTCCCACTTTATCTGTGTGAAGCTCGTCATCGCGCGACAACTTTCCACCGCTGACTCATCCTGGCGAACGACCGATGTCTCCCTCGCCCTGGAAGACGACCGATGTCTCCCTCGCCCTGGAAGACGACCGATGTCTCCCTCTAGGAGACGACCGATGTATATCCCTGGCGACGCTCTCATGCCTCACGCCCTGGCAATGCCCGCATGCCTCTCGCGCCCTGGCGATGCCCGCATGCCTCTCGCCCGCGCGATGCCTGCATGCCTCGCGCCCTGGCGCTCATGTGTAGCAGGCGACCGGCGATCATGTACTACTAGGCGATCTCATAGTCTTCCAAACTACACTTTCCTTCCTTTTTATTTTAAATAAAAACATACTTAGAATTCATTTAAAATATATCTCTTTTTATTCCAATTCAATTTTACAGGTCCTTACATTCTCTCCAACAAGAAAAATTTTCGTCCTCGAAAATTGAATTACAAGGAAAAGAGGTATGGATAGGCTTCTCTCATGGGTGCTTCTAACTCCCAAGTTGAATCACCCGAGATCTCATCCCACACCACTTTCACCATGCTGATGGTCTTGCCTCTGAGCTGTTTACTTTGCCTATCGTCAATCCTGACTGGTTTCACTTCAAAGGACAAGTCATCCCTGATCTGCACATCGTCCACTTCCAGCACATGACTGGGGTCTGCCATGTACTTCCTCAGCTGTGATACGTGAAAGACATTGTGCAGATTTGCTAAATGGGGAGGCAGGGCGATCTCGTAGGCCACTGGACCAATCCTCCTTAAGATCTGATATGGTCCCACGAACTTAGAGGACAACTTCTTTGGTCTGATCACCCGTCCTACACCCTTGGTTGGTGTCACTTTCATGAACACATGGTCTCCAGCAGCAAACTCCAAAGGCTTTCTCCTCTGGTCTGCATATGACTTCTGCCTACTTTGAGAAGCCTTCATTCTGCTTTGTATCTGTTGCACCTTCTCGGTCGTCTGCTGAATCAACTCTGGCCCAACCAAGACTGCTTCGCCCTCCTGGTACCAACATAAGGGAGTTCTGCATTTCCTCCCATACAGGGCTTCATATGGTGCCATCCCAATACTAGCGTGATAACTATTATTATAGGTGAACTCCACCAGCGGCAACACCTCATCCCAACTTCCCAACTGATCCAAGACACACGTCCTCAGTAAATCTTCCAAGGACTGGATCGTTCTCTCTGACTGACCATCTGTTTGGGGATGATATGCAGAGCTCATCCTCAACTTAGTTCCCAAGCAATCTTGTAAGGTTTGCCAAAACCGTGAAGTGAACCTGGGATCCCTATCCGAAACAATGCTGGAGGGCACTCCATGCAACCTCACTATTTCTTTGATGTACAACTGTGCCAGCTTGGTCATAGGCATCCTCATGTTCATTGGGAGAAAGTGAGCACTCTTCGTCAGCCGATCAGTGATGACCCAGATTGCATCATGGCCCTTTACCGATCTGGGTAAATGGGTGACAAAATCCATGGCAATGCTGTCCCGTTTCCACTCAGGGATATCCAATGGCTGTAATAACCCGCCAGGCCTTTGATGTTCTACCTTTGCCTTCTGACACGTCAAACAGGTAGTAACATACTGGGCGATGTCTCTCTTCATGCCTGACCACCAAAATGACTCCTTCAAGTCATGGTACATCTTGGTCATGCCTGGATGTAGGCTAAGGCGACTCTTGTGACCTTCCTCTAGGACCATCTTCTTCAACTCTTCATTTGCAGGTATGCAAATCCTGCCCTCAAATCTCAAGATCCCATCATTGCCCATCACAAAGCCTTTAGCCTGGTCGGTCCCTAGTGACTCCACAGTACGCTTCAGACTAGGGTCCTCCAACTGCTTGTCCTTTATCATTCCAAGGAAGTCATTAGTTATAGCCAGCTTACTACAACTAATGTGATTTACGTGGAACTCTACCCCAAGGTTTAAATATCTGAATTGCTCGATCAGTTTCTGCTCTTCCATCATCATGGTGGCTACTTGTACTGATTTTCTACTCAAGGCATCTGCCACTACATTGGCCTTCCCTGGATGATTCATGAGTTGAAAATCGTAGTCCTTTAGAAACTCCATCCACCTTCTTTGTCTCATGTTTAGTTCCTTCTGATCGAACAGGTATTTCAGGCTCTTATGGTCACTAAACACCTGGAACCGAGCTCCATATAAATAGTGCCTCCAGATCTTCAAGGCAAACACCACAGCCGCCAACTCCAAATCATGCGTAGGGTAGTTCCTCTCATGGACCTTGAGTTGCCTTGAAGCATATGCAACCACTCTTTTCTCTTGCATCAAAACACACCCCAAACCCTGATGTGAAGCATCACAGTAGACCTCAAAAGGTCTTCCCACCTCTGGGATCACCAGCACTGGAGCACTAGTCAACCTTTCCTTTAGTTCGTTGAAGCTCTGCTCACATCGGTCGGTCCAAGCAAAAGGTTGATCCTTGCGGGTCAGTTCTGTTAAAGGAGCCACTACCTTGGAAAAGTCCTCAATAAACCGCCGATAGTAGCCAGCTAGGCCCACAAAACTCCTTATTTCAGTAACTGTCTTAGGACGTTCCCATTTAAGCACTGCCTCCACTTTGGCTGGATCCACCGAGATCCCCTGGGCAGATATCACGTGTCCCAAGAAGTTGACTTCCTTCAGCCAAAACTCACACTTAGAGAACTTGGCATAGAGTTGCTTCTCCCTCAGTATTTCCAATACTGACCTCAGGTGTTCTTCATGTTCTTCCTCGATCCTTGAATAAATGCGTATGTCGTCAATGAAGACCACCACAAACTTATCCAAGAAAGGGCGAAAAATCCTATTCATGTAGTCCATGAACAGAGCTAGAGCATTTGTGACTCCAAACGGCATCACCACATACTCATAATGCCCATACCGAGACTTAAAAGCTGTCTTTTGAACATCTTCAGCTTTTACCAAAATTTGGTGGTACCCCGATCTCAGGTCAATCTTGGAGAACACCGAGGCCCCATGTATTTGATCCATCAAATCATCAATCCTAGGTAGGGGGTACTTGTTCTTGATGGTCAACTTGTTCAACTGCCTGTAATCTATACACAGCCGAGACCCTCTATCCTTCTTCTTAACTAGGAGCACTGGAGCCCCCCCATGGAGATACACTGGGTCTGATGAATTGTTTCTCCAACAATTCTTCCACTTGCTTCTTTAATTCCACCAACTCGGCTGGTGCCATCCTGTAAGGTGCCATTGACACTGGTCCAGCTCCAGGTACCAAATCAATGGAGAATTCTACTTCTCTCTTAGGGGGTAACCCAGGTACTTCTTCTAGAAATACATCCATGAATTCTTTCACCACATGTATCCTGCTTACGTCCCCTTCATTCTTCACCTCCAACCGAGCTAGGATCATGAAGCACCTCGCCCCTTCTTCCAACACCGACCGCCCTTGCTGAGCTGATATCACCTCTGGCTCTTGAAGGTCTGGAAACGCTATCTTCTGGTTACTGCAGTCTATGAGAACGTGATTGGCAACTAGCCAATCCATCCCCAGGATAACATCCAGGTCTTGAAGAGGTAGGCAGATCAAGTTCACTTTGAATCTGCGTCCCTCTACTATCACTGGACATTCAGGGCAAACTGTAGAGGTCAACACCTGTCCTGACGCAGGTGTAGAGACCAACAGTTTGAAAGGCAACTCCTTCACTAGAAGGCCCAACTCGGCTACACACAGGCTTGACACAAAGGAGTGTGTCGCTCCAGAATCAAACAAAGCTTTTACACCCCTACCAGCTATAAAACATATACCCTGCACGAGGTTACCTGACTGAGACGCCTCTGCTCCTGACATGGCAAACACTCTCCCTGTTGCCTGAGGTCTGCCCCCTTCGTTCCTCATCTGCTGAGAGCCACTGGGTTGGGTCGCCCCATTTCTGCTTGGGCAATCTCTAGCAACGTGTCCCGTCCTTTGGCAGACAAAACACCTTCTTTCAGAAGCCTTCTTGGGGCACGCATTGGACGCGTGAGGTCCACCACAATGGAAACACTTGGGTTTCCAAGGTTGTTGCTGCTGAAACTGGGATGGCGCTGCTTCCGCCCGACGTGGTGGAGGTCTCGTATAAGGCTTGCTTTGTGGGTGCTGCACCTTAGCCTTCCCACTGGAAGAACTCCCTGGGTGTGACCTGATCACCCGAGAATCACCCTTTTCCAGGGTCTCCACCATTTTCGCCTTCTCTACCAAGGCGTGAAATTCCCTGATGCACATCGGGGCTATGGTCCTCTTCAGCCCATGCTTCAGTCCCTCTTCAAACTTCCTACACCTCCAAGCCTCAGAGGTCGCCTGGGTGTAGAATCGGGCGAGATACTCAAACCGAGCAGCATAGGCGTTCACAGACATATCCCCCTGCTCCAACTTTAGGAACTCCGCTTCCCTCGCAAACCTTGCGCTATCGGGGAAGTATTTTTCCAGGAACCTCACCCTGAAGCTTTCCCAGTCCAACACATCCTCTCGGGCCTCCATCATCTGCTGAGCTCCCATCCACCAGAACTCAGCTTCCCCAGATAGCAAAAAGGTGGCGAACACCAATTTCTTCTCTTCAGGGCAGGAGGTCGCCCTAAAGATTTTCTCCAACTTTCTGACCCATTGATCTGCCTGATCAGGGGTAGCATTCCCACTAAACTTGGGTGGGTTGTGCCTCATGAACTCAGTCAGTCCCATCCGTTCTTGAGGCTGACTGGCGTGAGAATTTGTTTCAGCCGACCGAGCAGTTTCCCAGTGGTGCATTGTAGCTTGATGGTTCTGAGCCATCGCTGCATTCTGTTGTTGGATGGCAGTTGCCATCATCTCGATAGCCTTAGCAATCTGGCTCATCTCTGAAGAAGGTTGGGGAGGGGTAGAAGGTCTACGTGCCATCTCTCTTCGTTTCAGATTTGAAACTACAGGTTTCTATATTCCCTACAACTACAAGAATGAGATCGATAAGAAATCAATTCATTCAGGAGGTAACATCTTGACCTTACAAAGGTCAGCATCTCAAAGTCATTAAGAATTTGAGCTCATCAACAGAATCATAGCGCTCATACACTTAAGCAAAACACCAGAACAGCTACTGGTATACAATCATCAATCCAAACAACCACTTTCAATCAATACGAAAACACTCAAGAAAATGAAGTAAATCACACCAGAATTCAAGGTATGCTAAGCATCAAACCTTTGGAATTAAATTGAGAATCATCTCGATCCAGTTATGAGTGTGCACCCTCACTACTTTATCAAGATTCTCTCATTCTTAATACTAAGACTTTCAGTTAGAGCATATATTCACCAAAGCACACACAAAATTTCAATACAAAAACATTTGAAAACTCTTTACTATAGTTATTATTTTAAACTCAAATAAATTTCATGAGCAGAAGAAACACAATGGATCCACAGCCCTCAGGTCATCCTAAGGACGAACTGCTCTGATACCATTAATGTAACATCCCGCCAAAATACTATTCATGTTTATATAATGAAAATAAAGGTAACAAATAGATTGAAGTGAACAAAATATTATATATATGAAATGTAGTTTCTCCTCACAGGGAGTTTAATACAAATTCGGTCAAATTTTCCAGAAACATAAACAAAATACAGTAAAAAAAACAAAGCAGGCGATCTCCTGTCGGAAGAGGCCGATCTCCTGTCGGAAGACAGCAAAAGGGGGGGGATCGCCTAACAGAAGTAGAAACAGGCGATCTCCTTCCGGCGACCACTCACTGAGGAGCTCTGCTTCCTGCAACATCATCTGCTCCCGTGTAAATTATACACGATCATCACAGGTTTAAGAAAGAGCCAAACACAACACCAAAGAAACACCACAGGGTAAGCTAGACATTTGAAAAAGAGTTTAGATATGAACTTTAAAATCAAGATAAAACAAATTCAAGATACCCACGTAAACCATCAACTAAACACATACTGCACGATTCCTCAAAGGTTATTAAAATCTCAACATTCATCAAGTGTCTATCAATTCAAAGTTTCTCATTCTCACGTCAGACTTCCACTGACTCATCCCACAAGACACTTGACACTACTTCCGGATTGACTCGTGCGTTGACTCAGGCCCAGAGATCTGCACCTGTCATACCATACCACTGTGAAATCCACACAGGGTCGCTGTGAAATCCATACAGCCATGCGCATATAATCTCAATGTCATTAACTCTCCCGGTATGACAGGGTTAATTCATAGAACAGGCCGAGCTCGTTCCCTTTTGAACAACTCACCCATACGTATGAACCTCCTCCGACTCTCCACAACTGAATAACTTCATCTACGTGATTCCATTATATCAGTAGAGTCAGGATATCTCCTTCTAGACAAGCCCCTAGTCAATACACCTACACACGATCTTACACGGTATTTCCTTTCCTGAAAATACTATGCCTTGATCCCACATTCACAACATTCAAAACATCATACCACTCAAATGAATGATTCAAATCACAGCAACAATCATTTCAAGGGTTCAGATTTTCGAATATCACATGTATATTGTATTTAAATCCCAAACAGCTTCAAACAACATCAAAACAGGGGAGTTCGAAATCCGTATTTAAAACCGGCGATCACGTCGCCCAACCACATAGAACAGAGCATTGCGAAAAGAAACAGAAAACCGGCGACCACGTCGCCCTCACTTCAGAGACAGCTAATCTATGGCTTGTATTGAAAATAAAGCTAGCTTCCCTTACCTGGACTTGCGCAAACACCAAGGGTTCCAAAAATCCACCGAGCTTAAAGGATGACTTAGCTCTGTTTTCAGTGCCTGGTGTAAGGACCTGTAAAATTTTATTGGAATAAAATGGGTTATATTTTAAATGAATTCTATGTATGTTCTATTTAAAATAAAAAGGAAGGAAAGTTAAGTTTAGAAGGCTATGAGATCGCCGGTCGCCTGCTACACATGGTCGCCAGGGCGCGAGGCATGCGGGCATCGCGCGGGCGCGAGAGGCATGCAGGCATCACGCGGGCGCGAGGCATGCGGGCATCGCGCGGGCGCGCGAGGCATGCGGGCATCGCGCAGGCGCGAGGCATGCGGGCATCGCGCGGGCGCGAGAGGCATGCAGGCATCGCCAGGGCGCGAGGCATGCGGGCTTCGCGCGGGCGCGCGAGGCATGCGGGCATTGCCAGGGCGCGAGAGGCATGCGAGCATCGCCAGGGCGCGAGGCATGCGGGCTTTGTCAGGGCGCGAGAGGCATGCGGGCATCGCCAAGGCGCGAGGCACGAGGGCATCGCCAGGGATAGGCATCGGTCGTCTTCCAGGGTGAGGGAGACATCGGTCGTTCACCAAGATGAGTCAGCAGTGGAAAGTTATCGCGCGACGTCGAGTTTCACACAGAGTAAGGTGGGACCCAGGCTCCCAGCATGAAACGTCCTGCATGCGCGACACGTAGACAAAAAGAGTGGTTCAGGCTAGTGACCTCAGAGTGTTAGCCTGCGCAGAGGCACGCTTAGTCGTACTGTTCAGTGAAGCGTACACGCAAACTTCCCTGCAGAGTGGGTGGTGGCAGCGGTTTTTGTGGAGAAGTCAGCTTAAGATACAAAAACCCATTTCTGAGAGAGAAAGAAAGAAACGTCGCAGTTGTTCAAGAGCGAAAGAGTGAGTTCACCTCCCTTCTCCTCCATTCTCTCCTTCGCACTGCGATTCTAGCACCTTCACACAAGAGTACGACGAACGACGACCACCATTAAAGCACCTGGGAGGTTCTCTGCAAGTCCTTCAAACCAGACGCAAAAACAGAGCCAAGTCATTCTTTAAGCTTCGTTGGGTTTCGGAGCTCCTGGTGTTTTGCGCAAGTCCAGGTAAGGGAAGCTAGCCTTCGTTTTCAATACAAGCCATAGTTTTGCTGTTTCTGAAGTGAGGGCGACGTGGTCGCCGGTTCTCTGTTTCTTTTCGAAATGCTCTGTTCTATGTGGTTGGGCGACGTGGTCGCCGGTTTTAAATACGGGTTTCGAACTCCCCTGTGTTTGACGTTGATTGAAGCTGTTTGGGATTTAAATACAATATATATGTGATATTCGAAAGTTTGAAACGTTGAAAAGATTGTTGCTGTGATTTGAAATATTCCTTTGCATGGTATGATGTCTTGAATGCTGTGAATGTGGGATCGAGGCATAGTATTTTCAGGAAAGGAAATACCGTGTAAGATCTGTATAGGTGTATTGACTAGGGGCTTGTCTAGAAGGAGATATCCTGACTCTGCTGATATAATGGAATCACGTAGATGAAGTTATTCAGTTGTGGAGAGTCGGAGGAGGTTCATATGAATGGGTGACTCGTGTGAAAAAGAACGAGCTCGGCCTGTTATATGAATTAACCTTGTCATACCGGGAGAGTGATGATATGAGACTATATATGCGCATGGCTGTGTGGATTCACAGCGACCCTGTGTGGATTTCACAGTGGTATGGTATGACAGGTGCAGATCTCTGAGCCTGAGTCAACGCACAAGTCAATCCGGAAGTAGTGTCATGTGTCTATGCATTGTGAGTCAGTGGAAAGTCTGACGTGTGAACCATGAATACTGAAATTAGAAATAGACACTTGACGAGTTATGGAATATGAGTATGTTGATGGTTGAAAATTGATATGGATCATGAATGGTGTGAAGTTTTATGTTTACTATTGATTTAAAAGTTTTTAAACCATCTAGCTTACCCCTTTTCTTTTGTATTGCTCTGTGGTTATTTTCTTTTAAACTGTGATGATCGTGTATTTTACACGGGAGCAGATGATCTTCCAGGGAGTAGAGCTCCTTAGAGAGTGGTCGCCGGAAGGAGATCGCCTGTTTCCGTCTCTATCGGGTGATCGCCTGTTTCTGCCTCTATCGGGTGATCGCCTGTTTTTCTGTTCTGGTAGCAGATCGGCTGTTTTGGGTCCCCTGATAGGAGATCGCCGGTCTATGTAGGGAGATCGCCGGTTTTCAATTTAGTTGGCTGTATTTTGTTTAAATTTTAGAAAAATATACCGGTTATGTATTTATCTCCCTGTGAGGAGAAACTTTATTTACATATATATGATTTTGTTCATTTCAATCTATTTGTCACCTTTACTTTCATTTTATATTTATTTCAAAGTAATTTGGAGGGATGTTACACCTGGCTTGTAGCACTTGCAGGGAACCTCTTAGGTGCTCTAAAGGCAAACGTCGCTTATCGCACTGATGCTTGAGGTTGCCTGAGTCACAACGCAAAGGAGAGAAGAAGGGAGGGAGGAAGTTTGCACTCACTCTTACCCTCTTGAGTCTGTAACGCTCTTTGCCTTCCCGCAGTGGCTTTTGAATCCCAGCTTACCTGCCCACGTATGCTGCTGCTGCCACCCCTTCTGCAGGAAAGCCTGAGAACCACTGCCCTGAACAGTACGACCACTGTTGTCGCTTGTGCATGCCAACCACTGCTCTGAACAGTACGACCACTGTTGTCGCTTGTGCATGCCAACCACTGCTCTGAACAGTACGACCACTGTTGTCGCTTGTGCATGCCAACCACTGCTCTGAACAGTACGACCACTGTTGTCGCTTGTGCATGCCAACCACTGCTCTGAACAGTACGACCGCTGGTGTCTCCTGCGCATGCCAACATTCTGATGTCACCACTCTGAACCACCCTTTTTGTCTACGTGGCGCGTGTGCAGGACGTTTCATGCTAGGAGTCTGGGTCCCACTTTATCTGTGTGAAGCTCGTCATCGCGCGACAACTTTCCACCACTGACTCATCCTAGCGAACGACCGATGTCTCCCTCGCCCTGGAAGACGACCGATGTCTCCCTCGCCCTGGAAGACGACCGATGTCTCCCTCTAGGAGACGACCGATGTATATCCCTGGCGACGCTCTCATGCCTCGCGCCCTGGCAATGCCCGCATGCCTCTCGCGCCCTGGTGATGCCCGCATGCCTCTCGCCCGCGCGATGCCTGCATGCCTCGCGCCCTTGCGCTCATGTGTAGCAGGCGACCGGCGATCATGTACTACTAGGCGATCTCATAGTCTTCCAAACTACACTTTCCTTCCTTTTTATTTTAAATAAAAACATACTTAGAATTCATTTAAAATATATCTCTTTTTATTCCAATTCAATTTTACAGGTCCTTACACACACAATCTAACCTCTCTTACCAGATGCACCACTAGATGAACCATGATGTCAAAAAAAGATGGAGGAAAAAACATCTCCAATTCACACAAGATAACAACAATTTCATTTTGAAGTTCATCTAGTTTTGAGGGATCAATGACTTTACAACAGATGGAAGAGAAGAATGAGCACAAACGGGTTATGGTATGTCTAACATTTTTTGGTAAGATCCCACGGATAGCTACCGGCACCAACTGTTGCATCAAGATGTGACAATCATGAGACTTCAACCCAATTAACCTCAAATCTTGCATTGACAGTAGGCTCTTCACATTTGAGGAATGTCCTTGTGGCACTTTCACACCCTTTAGACATTGACAAAAACTAACTTTTTTCATCTTTTGACATTGTGTAACAGGCTGGGGGCAAATATGTACGCTTACCCATTTCTATGGGTGCCAACTCGCCGCATATGTTCATCTCAATCAAATCTAAACGAGCATTTAGACCATCCTTCGTCTTCCCGTTAATGTTAAGAAGTGTACCAATTAAGCTATCACACACATTCTTCTCAACATGCATTACATCTATACAATGTCTGACTTCTAACCTCGACCAGTAGGGAAGATCAAAGAAGATTGATTTCTTCTTCCAAATATTTGTCACAGATGACTTTTTTTTTGACTTACCGAAGATGTGGTCTATGTTATTTACCTTTTCGTAAACCTCAACACCGGTTAATGGAGTTGGTGGACCACTACTCTCTTGGTGTCCATTAAAGGCTTTTTTCAACCTCCGGTAAGGATGATGACTTCTAAGAAACCTCCGATGCCGAAGATATACTGTTTTCCTTCCATGTTTCAATTATTGAGAAGCAGTGTCTTCTTCGCATATTAGACACGCTTTATGACCCTTAACACTATAACATGATAACTTACCATATGCTAGAAAGTCATCGATGGTGCAAAATAACATGGCATGCAGCCTGAAAGTTTCCTTACCAAATCCGTCAAATACTTCAACACCCTGATCCGACATTAACTTCAAATCTTCGATTAGGGGACTAAGATAAACATCTATGTCATTCCCTAGCTATTTTGGACCGGATATCATCATAGACAACATCATGTATTTTCGCTTCATGCACAATCCAGGAGGTAAGTTGTAAATAACCAATATAACAGGCCATGAACTGTGATTTGTACTCATATTACCAAACGGATTCATTCCATCTATAGCTAAACCAAGTCAGATATTTCTTGATTCTTTACCAAAGTCTGGAAACTCATCATCAAATTTCTTCCACTGAATAGAATCAGCTGGATGTGTAACATCCCGCCAAAATACTATACAAATGTATATAATGAAAATAAAGGTAACAAATAGATTTTATGAACAAAATATTATATATATGCAATGTAGTTTCTCCTCACAGGGAGTTTAATACAAATTCGGTCAAATTTTTCCAGAAACATAAACAAAATACAGTAAAAAAAAACGAAGCAGGCGATCTCCTATCAGAAGAGACCGATCTCCTATCGGACGAGGCCGATCGCCCATCGGGGGGACCCAAAACACCCGATCTGCTTCCGGCGACCACTCACTAAGGAGCTCTACTTCCTGGAAGATCATCTGCTCCCGTGTAAGTTATACACGATCATCACAGTTTTAAGAGAACAGCCACAGAACCAAAACACGCAGGGTAAGCTAGACATTTTAAAGAGAGTTTAAATAAGGATAATTAAAATAAAATCAAGGTAAACAATTTCAAGATATTCACGTAAGTTATCAAGTTTTCTCATACTCTTCACCTGATCACCCAGAAATCACACATTTCACAATATCCTCAAGAGTCATTCTATTTCACAACTGTACCAAGTGTCTATCAATTTCAAGTTCCTCATTTCACATGTCAGACCACCACTGACTCAACACACAAGAAACTTGACACTACTTCCGGATTGACTCGTGCGTTGATTAGACTCAGAGATCTGCACCTGTCATACCACACCACTGTGAAATCCACACAGGGTCGCTGTGAATCCACACAGCATGCGCATATATCATCTCAATGTCAATAGTTCTCCTGGTATGACAGGGTTAATCCATAGGACAGGCGGAGCTCGTTCTTTTTCACACGAGACGCCCATCATATAGACCTCCTTCGACTCTCAACAACTGAGTAACTTCCTCTACGTGATTCCATTACCTCAGCAGAGTCAGGATATCCCCTTAGGAATCACCGATCAATGCACCTACTACAAGATCTTACACGGTATTTTCTTTCCTGAAAATACTATGCCTCGATCCCACATTCACAGCATTCAAAAACATCATACCACTCGAGTAATTGATTCAAGTCACAGCAACGAATCATTTCAAGGTTCAGATCTTCGAATACGTCATTTAAATCTCAAGTAGTTTCAAAACAACACCCAAAAACAGAGAGTTCACAAACAACGCCAAAACCGGCGATCTAGTTCAAAAACAGGGTGTTTCGAAGACTGTATATAAAACCGGCGACCACGTCGCCCAAGCACACAAACAGAGCATTTTACGCAGATGAAAACAAAAATGGCGACCACGTCGCCCTCACTTCAGAGATAGCTACACTATGGCTTGTATGGAAAAAGAGGTCTAGCTTCCCTTACCTGGACTTGCGCAAACACCTAGAGTTCCGAAACCCAACAAAGCTTGAAGAACGCCTTGGCTCTGTTTTTGCGTCTGGTCGAAGGACTTGCAGAGAACTGCCCAGGTGCTCTAATGGTGGCTGTCGCTCGTCGTACTCTCGTGTGAAGGTGCTAGAATCGCAGCGCGAAGGAGGCAACTGGAGGAGAAGGGAGGTAACTCACTCTTTCTCTCTTTGAAGGCTGCAACGTTTTTCCTCTCAGCAGTGGGTTTTCTGCATCTTAAACCAACTTATCCACCAAAAGCAGCTGCCACCACCCACTCTGCAGAGAAGTCTGAGAACCACTGCCCTGAACAGTACGACCACTGTTGTCTCTGGTGCATGCCAACCACTGCTCTGAACAGTACTGCCACTGTTGTCGCTTGTGCATGCCAGCCACTGCTCTGAACAGTACGACCGCGAGTGTCCCCTGCGCATGCCAACATTCTGATGTCACTATTCTGAACCACCCTTTTTGTCTACGTGGCGTGCGTGCACTACGCTTCCTGCTGGGAGTCTGGGTCTTACCCCCTCTGTGTGCAACTCGACATCGCGCGATAACCTTTCGTCGATGACCCCTCGCGCGAAAACAATCCACCGAATGACATCTCGCGCGAAGACTATCCACCGATGACCTCTCGCGCGAAGGCTATCCACCGATGACCTCTCGCGCGAAGACTATCCACCGATGACCTCTCGCGCGAAGGCAATCCACCGATGACCTCTCGCGCGAAGACTATCCACCGATGACATCTTCTGCTGGACGACCGATGTCTCCCCCTGGAAGATGCCCGCATGCATCGCGCCCTGGCGACGTCTGCATGCCTCGCGCCCTGGCAAAGCCCGCATGCCTCTCGCGCCTTGGCCACGTCCACGTGCCTCGCGCTCTGGCAATGCTCGCATGCCTCGCGCCCGCGCGATGCCCGTCTGCCTCTCGCGCCCGCACGATGCCTGCATGCCTCTCGCGCCCGCGCGATGCCTGCATGCCTCTCGCGCCCGCGCGATGCCTGCATGCCTCGCGCCCTGGCGACGTCCACCTGGCGCTCATGTGTAGCAGGCGACCGGCGATCTCATAGCCTTCTAAACTTAACTTTTCCTCCCTTTTTATTTTAAATAAAACATACATAGAATTCTTTTAAAATATAACCCTTTTTATTCCAATTCAATTTTACAGGTCCTTACATTCTCCCCAACAAGAAAAATTTTCGTCCTCGAAAATTGAATTATAAGGGAAAGAGGTGGGCATATGCATCTCTCATGGTTTCCTTCAAATTCCATGGTGAATCACCCGATCTGCACGTCGTCCACTTCCAACACGTGACTAGGGTCTGCAAGATACTTCCTTAGCTGTGATACGTGAAACACATTATGCAGGTTTGCTAATTGGGGAGGTGGGGTGATCTCATAAGCCACTGGACTGATCCCCCTTGGGTCTGATATGGCCCAACCAACTTAGGGGACAGCTTCTTTGATCTGATAGCTCGTCCTACACCCTTGGCTGGTGCTTCCCTCATAAAGACATGATCCCCAGCAGCAAACTCCAAAGGTCTTCTCCTCTGATCTGCCGAGGACATCTGCCGACTTTCAGAAGCTTTCATTCTGCCTTGCATCAGTTTCACCTTCTCGGTTGTCTGTTGAACCAACTCTTACTACTCCAATACTTCATCAATTTCCATTCTCCATCTGCTGGTATGCAAATTCTGCCATTAATCTCAATATTCCATCTTTACCCGTTACAAAGCCTTTAGCCTGATCGGTGCCTAGCAAATTCCACAATACGTTTCAGACTAGGATCCTCTCACTGTTCAATCAAAACTGATTCGCCCTCCTGGTTCCAACAATAAGGGAATTCTGCATTTCCTCCCATACAAAGCTTCACACAATTACTGTCTTCAAATCTCCATAACAACACTACCACTGCCGATTCTAAATCATAAGTAGAATAATTTCTCTCATGAAATTTGAGTTGCATTGAACATATGCAACTCCTGTCTTCTCTTGTATTCAGACACAATTCGAACTTTGATGTGAGGCATCATACTAAACCTCAAAAGGCTTGTCTTCTGCACATCTTCTGTCTTAGCAAAATCTGGTTTTATCCAGATTTCCGATAAAACTTTAAGGACACTGAAGTTCCATCTAACTGATCCCTCAACTCATCAATTACGGGTAGAGGGTAGTTGTCCTGGATGGTCAACTTATTCAACTTCCTGTAGTCCCTACACAGTTGAGGTCCTTCCTCTTCCTTTTTAACCAACAATGCTGGAAACTCCAAGGAGATATATTGGGCTTGACTAACTGCGTCTCTAACAACTCTTCCACTTATTTTCTTCAATTTAATCAACTCGGCTGAACTTTGGAAACACTATCTTTCGTTGAGCTTAACCTTTGGAAACGTGATTGACAGATCACTAATCCCTTTTCTGGAATAACATCCAATTCATCTCCTACATACTCAACATAAACTAGTGTCCAATTTCGAATCACATACAGCTTTCAAATCCAAATTAATTAAACAACATCCATCCCACGTGAGACTTTCTCTCTCATCCAAGCAATTTCTCCGCCTGTTGCTTTTCAACAATTTTCTTTGCCTAACTGTAACTTTAAACACAATTAAGATATTTCATCTTTCCTCTTTCCCAAAATCATTGATACATCTCAAGATGATATAATCATCTTGTAAACTTATTCTCTACCGAATCTCAAATTTCCATTTCAAGCCTTGTGTCCAGCTAGAGGTCATCACCAAGCTCCAGATCAAAGAAAGATTCCTACTTTCATCTTGGAACTTAACTCCAGTACTTCCCATGGATACACATGCTTAAGTCTTTAAACCCTCAACATTCTGCTTACATACTCTCCATAACTTATATGTAGCTGAACCTACACCTTGGTACACTAAATCTAACTTACACTTCCTTCTCTAATTCCATCAACTCAGCTGGAGCCGTTGACACTGGTCCAGCTCCAGGTACCAAAACAATAGAGAGTTCCACCTCTCTCTTAGGAGGTAACCCAGGTACCTCTTCTGGAAATACATCCGTGAAATCTTTCACCACGGGTATTCTGCTTACGTCCCCTTTATTCTCCACCTCCGACCGAGCGAGTATCACGAAGCACCTCGCCCCTTCTTCCAACGCTGACTGCCCTTGCTGAGCAGATATTACATCTGATCCTTGGAGGTCTGGAAATGCAATCCTCTGACCACCGCAGTCAATGAGAACGTGATTGGCAGCTAACCAATCCATTCCCAGGATAACATCTAGGTCCCGAAGAGGTAGGCAGATCAAGTTCACCTTGAATCTGCGTCCCTCTACTATCACTGGACATTCGGGGCAAACTGTAGAGGTCATCACCTGCCCTGACGCAGGTGTAGAGACCAACAGTTCGAAAGGTAACTCCTTCACTAGAAGGCCCAACTCGGCTACACACAGGCTTGACACAAAGGAGTGTGTCGCTCCAGAATCAAACAAAACTTTTACACTCCTACCAGCTATAAAACATATACTCTGCACGAGGTTACCTGACTGAGACGCCTCTGCTCCTGACATGGCAAACACTCTCCCTGTTGCCTGAGGTTTGCAGCCTTCATTCCTCAACTGCCGAGAACCACTGGGTTGAGTCATCCTTTTTCTGTTAGGACAATCTCTAGAAATGTGCCCCATTTCTTGGCATGTGAAACACCCTTTCTCTGAATTCCTCTTGGAGCACACCTTGACGTTATGTAACCCACCACAACGGAAACACTTTGGTTTCCATGGTTGTTGCCGCTGAAACTGGAGCGGAACTGCTCCTGCCCGACGTGGTGGAGGTCTCGCATAAGGCTTGCTTTGTGGGTGCTGCACCTTGGCCTTCCCACTGGAGGGACCCCCTGGGTGTGATCTGATTATCCTGGAATCACTCCTCTCCAGGGTCTCCACTACCTTTGCCTTCCTTACTAAGGCATGTAACTCCCTGGTCCACGGATCTGCTTGATCAGGGGTAGCACTCCCACTGAGCTTGGGTGGGTTGTGCCTTATGAACTCGGTCATCCCTACCTGCTCCCGAGGCTGATTGACCTGGGAAGCTGTTGCAGCCGATCCAGCAGTTCCCAAATGATTCATTACAGCCTGATGAATCTGGGCCATTACCGTATTCTGCTGTTGGATGGCAGTTGCCATCATCTCGATAGCCTTGGCAATCTGGCTCATCTCCGAAGGAGGTTGGGGAGGGGTAGAAGGTCTACGTGCCATCTCCTTCGTTTTCAGATTTTGAAATTATAAGATTCCTATATTCCCTACAACTACAAGAATGAGATCGATAAGAAATCAATTCATTCAAGGGGGGTAACAGCTAGACCTTACAAAGGTCAGCATCTCAAAATCATTAAGAATTTGAGCTCATCAACAGAATCATAATGCTTATAACATCAAGCATAACACCAGCACAACTACTGGTATGCAGTCACCAATCCAATCAACCATTTTCAATCAATTACAAAGACACTCAAGAGAATGAGATAGCTCACACCAGAATTTAATATATGCTAAACATCAAACCTTTGGAATTAAGATTGAGACTCATCTCGATCCAGTTATGAGTGTGCACCCTCACTACTTTATCAAGACCTTCTCATTCTTAATACTAAGATTTTCAATTAGAACATATATTCACCAAAGCACACACAAAATTTCAATACAAAAACGTTTGAAAACCTTTCACTATAGTTATTATTTTAAACTCAAATAACTTTCATGAGCAGAAGAAACACAATGGATCCACAGCCCTCAGGTCATCCTAAGGACGAACTGCTCTGATACCATTAATGTAACATCCCGCCAAAATACTATACAAATGTATATAATGAAAATAAAGGTAACAAATAGATTTTATGAACAAAATATTATATATATGAAATGTAGTTTCTCCTCACAGGGAGTTTAATACAAATTCGGTCAAATTTTTCCAGAAACATAAACAAAATACAGTAAAAAAAAACGAAGCAGGCGATCTCCTATCAGAAGAGACCGATCTCCTATCGGACGAGGCCGATCGCCCATCGGGGGGACCCAAAAACACCCGATCTGCTTCCGGCGACCACTCACTAAGGAGCTCTACTTCCTGGAAGATCATCTGCTCCCGTGTAAGTTATACACGATCATCACAGTTTTAAGAGAACAGCCACAGAACCAAAACACGCAGGGTAAGCTAGACATTTTAAAGAGAGTTTAAATAAGGATAATTAAAATAAAATCAAGGTAAACAATTTCAAGATATTCACGTAAGTTATCAAGTTTTCTCATACTCTTCACCTGATCACCCAGAAATCACACATTTCACAATATCCTCAAGAGTCATTCTATTTCACAACTGTACCAAGTGTCTATCAATTTCAAGTTCCTCATTTCACATGTCAGACCACCACTGACTCAACACACAAGACACTTGACACTACTTCCGGATTGACTCGTGCGTTGATTAGACTCAGAGATCTGCACCTGTCATACCACACCACTGTGAAATCCACACAGGGTCGCTGTGAATCCACACAGCATGCGCATATATCATCTCAATGTCAATAGTTCTCCTGGTATGACAGGGTTAATCCATAGGACAGGCGGAGCTCGTTCTTTTTCACACGAGACGCCCATCATATAGACCTCCTTCGACTCTCAACAACTGAGTAACTTCCTCTACGTGATTCCATTACCTCAGCAGAGTCAGGATATCCCCTTAGGAATCACCGATCAATGCACCTACTACAAGATCTTACACGGTATTTTCTTTCCTGAAAATACTATGCCTCGATCCCACATTCACAGCATTCAAAAACATCATACCACTCGAGTAATTGATTCAAGTCACAGCAACGAATCATTTCAAGGTTCAGATCTTCGAATACGTCATTTAAATCTCAAGTAGTTTCAAAACAACACCCAAAAACAGAGAGTTCACAAACAACGCCAAAACCGGCGATCTAGTTCAAAAACAGGGTGTTTCGAAGACTGTATATAAAACCGGCGACCACGTCGCCCAAGCACACAAACAGAGCATTTTACGCAGATGAAAACAAAAATGGCGACCACGTCGCCCTCACTTCAGAGATAGCTACACTATGGCTTGTATGGAAAAAGAGGTCTAGCTTCCCTTACTTGGACTTGCGCAAACACCTAGAGTTCCGAAACCCAACAAAGCTTGAAGAACGCCTTGGCTCTGTTTTTGCGTCTGGTCGAAGGACTTGCAGAGAACTGCCCAGGTGCTCTAATGGTGGCTGTCGCTCGTCGTACTCTCGTGTGAAGGTGCTAGAATCGCAGCGCGAAGGAGGCAACTGGAGGAGAAGGGAGGTAACTCACTCTTTCTCTCTTTGAAGGCTGCAACGTTTTTCCTCTCAGCAGTGGGTTTTCTGCATCTTAAACCAACTTATCCACCAAAAGCAGCTACCACCACCCACTCTGCAGAGAAGTCTGAGAACCACTGCCCTGAACAGTACGACCACTGTTGTCTCTGGTGCATGCCAACCACTGCTCTGAACAGTACTGCCACTGTTGTCGCTTGTGCATGCCAGCCACTGCTCTGAACAGTACGACCGCGAGTGTCCCCTGCGCATGCCAACATTCTGATGTCACTATTCTGAACCACCCTTTTTGTCTACGTGGCGTGCGTGCACTACGCTTCCTGCTGGGAGTCTGGGTCTTACCCCCTCTGTGTGCAACTCGACATCGCGCGATAACCTTTCGTCGATGACCCCTCGCGCGAAAACAATCCACCGAATGACATCTCGCGCGAAGACTATCCACCGATGACCTCTCGCGTGAAGGCTATCCACCGATGACCTCTCGCGCGAAGACTATCCACCGATGACCTCTCGCGCGAAGGCAATCCACCGATGACCTCTCGCGCGAAGACTATCCACCGATGACATCTTCTGCTGGACGACCGATGTCTCCCCCTGGAAGATGCCCGCATGCATCGCGCCCTGGCGACGTCTGCATGCCTCGCGCCCTGGCAAAGCCCGCATGCCTCTCGCGCCTTGGCCACGTCCACGTGCCTCGCGCTCTGGCAATGCCCGCATGCCTCGCGCCCGCGCGATGCCCGCATGCCTCTCGCGCCCGCGCGAGCCTGCATGCCTCTCGCGCCCGCGCGATGCCCTCATGCCTCTCGCGCCCGCCCGATGCCTGCATGCCTCTCGCGCCCGCGCGATGCCTGCATGCCTCTCGCGCCCGCGCGATGCCTGCATGCCTCTCGCGCCCGCGCGATGCCTGCATGCCTCTCGCGCCCGCCCGATGCCTGCATGCCTCTCGCGCCCACGCGATGCCTGCATGCCTCTCGCGCCCGCGCGATGCCTGCATGCCTCGCGCCCTGGCGACGTCCACCTGGCGCTCATGTGTAGCAGGCGACCGGCGATCTCATAGCCTTCTAAACTTAACTTTTCCTCCCTTTTTATTTTAAATAAAACATACATAGAATTCTTTTAAAATATAACCCTTTTTATTCCAATTCAATTTTACAGGTCCTTACAGGATGTCGGTACATATCATCGCATTTCCTCTCATCTGCATGCCATCTAAGATTCTTAGCATCGTCTGGGTTTGCAAACAAACGCTTCATCCTTGGAATGATGGGAAGATACCACATAACCTTCATTGGGGGTCCATGCTTTTCCATCTCATCAATAGAATCATCATCTTTTTGTTTCAACTTATAACGTGATAACCCACACCTCGGACAACTTTTCAAGAATTCAAAATCTTTCCGGTATAATATACAATCATTAGGACATGCATGTATCTTTTTATACTCCATACCCATTGGACAAAGAATCTTTTTGGCCTCGTAATGACGATTAGGTAGAGTATTTCCCTCTGGAAGCATATCCTTCAACAGCTGGAGCAATTCCGTGAAGCTTTTATCAGTCCATCCGTTTATTGCCTTCAAATTCATCAATCTTAATACCGCCGACAACCGTGTGAAGTTAGTTGTGTTGAACCAAGTGGAGTTCAAGGTTTTGAAGAATCCAAATCCTTTGAAGGATGATGAAGCCTCTGCTTGTGTGATGCTGCTGTGCTGCTTTATAGTTTTGTTCTGGGGTAGTTCAAAGTGTAAACCAATATTAGATTTAATCTCAAAGCAAAAAGCATCTCAATCTTTAATGAAACAAAGTGTTTTTCAAACTAAGTTGAAACAACCGATTGTTCTGTCGAGACAACCGATTGTTTATACTTAGATGTTTTGAGAAAGTTTTGAAAACTGTTTTTGATTGGAGAAAACTGTTAAGTGACAAAACAACCGATTGATTCGAGGAAACAATCGATTGTTTGTTTTGGAACCATAACAGAAAAACTGTTTTCTTTGACTGAGCTTTAAATGATTTGAAACTGTATACGCTCCAGTCATTAAATGCTTTGACCAATCTTTTTGAGAGCAATCATGGATAAACAATCTTTCCTTTTATAATCAGAAGATCTGTATTATATAAAGCTTTTTTGGTTTTGAAAAAGAAGGATGATATATCAAAAGAACTAAGAACTGAAAAAGAGATTGCTGAAGTGCTTGAGAGATTGATTGAAGTATTGGGATAGGTTTTTCACTTGTATTGATTTCAGATCTTATCTGTAACAAGTGTACTTCTGTAAACTGTTGAATCTTTTCTGTATACGTTGCTCAGATTGTCTGTGTGACCTTGAGGTATTCAAGATCAAAGATCTCAGTGTTGACCAAGGAGAGTGTGTGTCTTGAAGGGTTCAAGGTCATTCTCTTGGTTGTTGTGTAAGTAATCTGGGTTTGATTGCTTAGTGGATTTCCTCAGGGTTTCTGAGAAGACTGGATGTAGCTCTGGGTTGGAGTGAACCAGTATAAACATCTGTATACATTCTCTCTATCCCTAACTCTTTAATTTCAGTTTATTTGTTGTTTGCTGTATAAACAACCGATTGTTTCGAAGAAACAACCGATTGTTTTCCTGGCATTGCTGTATTGCTTGCTGTTTTGGCAAACTGAATTGCTTAATCATTTGATTTCTGAAAGATATTCATTCTAGCTTGGAAAAGTTTGCGAAAACCTCTTTAAACAATTCACCCCCCCTCTAGTTTAAAGCCATCTTTCCTAACAAGTTGATCCAGGATACAATGAAGTCTCTACATCGCTTGACATACTTCCATATCCATGCACTTTTGCAAAAGACTCAGCTCCTACATCACGAATCATGTCTTCCAATCGATCATCTTCTACATCATCGTGTACTGCTTCATCCATGGTGGACCCCACATATTCTTCAGTTACGGAAACACGTGGTAAATTTAATAATTCACCATGCCATGTCCAGGTTGTATACGATCGAAGAAACCCATCACATAATAGGTGCTCCCTCATTAAATTAACATCCAATATCCTTCCATTCAAACAATTAACGCACGGACACCTGATCTTTGTTCCATCATGACCACTATTAATTGCGTTACGTTGTGCAAATTGTATAAATTCTTCTACTCCTCTTTCGTACTCATCACTTATACGAACAGAATTTATCCAATTTCGATCCATATTCTGCAATAATCATTGAGAACTCAGGGTTCTATCTAACATTTTTGACGAGGGTCAAAAACCCCGAACTCAATACCAGCACGTATTATTGCCGAAGGTCGAACACCTTCGGACTCAAAACAACAACGATAATTCTATTCAAAACCTAACAACTAAACTAACATAATATAAATACAAATTATAATAAATATTGAATAATATAAATTCAAAAATACAAATTATAATATACAACTAAACTAACATAATATTACAAATTATAATAAATGCTGAATAATATAAATTCAAAAATACAAATTATAAATACATCTAAACTAACATAAAAATTCTAAAATCCATAAAAACTAACCTTGTATAATGCAACTAAATTGAATAATTTAAATTATAATACATAAAAAAAATAAAAATTCAGAACATTATTAAAAATAAAAAAAATAAAAAAAATTTAAAAAACAACACCAACCTTGTGTGAGAAGCCCTCGTTGGTGGCAGCGGCAGCAACAGAGAGCGGTGGCGGCAGCAGCAGTAGCAGCGGTGGCGGCAGCAGATAGCGCTCAAGCTACAGAGGGAAAAAAAACAAGAACCAATGTGTGCATGGCAATGAAACAGTGAACGAAAACGTGAAAGAAAACCAAAACGAAAACAAAAGCCAAAACCAACCAGTGCAACGAACTCAAAAACGAAAACGAAGGAGAATATTACCAAATGTGAAAGAGAAGAAGGCCAACGGGAACGAATGCACGAGCGACCGAAACCAGCAGCGCAACAGCAAAACAAAAACGAAAAGCAGTGAAGAGAAACTGTTTAGCGCGTTCAAAATTTTAGGGTAAAAATTATTTACAAATGCGGTCATTTGGTAAGACCGCATTTGTAAATCACGCATTTTGATTTACAAATGCGGTCATATGGTAAGACCACATTTGTAAATCAAAGCACATTGATTTACAAATGCGGTCATTGTTAAGGCCGCTTTTGTAAATCAATGCGCTTCGATTTACAAATGCGGTCTTACCAAATGACCGCATTTATAAATCAATATAATTACAAAAATGCCACCACTTTTTTAACGAATGCATTTTGGCGTTGGACCGCGTTAAATAATGAGTAGTCTTTTGTTATTTTTCTACTAGTGAGATGACATGGTCGTCACCACTCAGGAGAAAGACCAGCATGTGGCTAACCTTGAGGAACTCTTCAGCACCATCTCCAGGTATAATCTCAAGTTAAACCCTGAAAAATGTGTGTTTGGGGTAGAAGCAGGAAAATTCTTGGGGTTCTTACTGACTGAATGCAGAATAGAGGCCAACCCAGAGAAGTGCGTAGCCATAATGAAGATGAGGACTCTGACTTCTGTGAAAGAAGTACAGCAGCTGACAGGTCGGCTAGCCGCCCTGTCACATTTTGTTTCAGCAGGGGGTGAGAAGGGGTACCCTTACTTCTAGTGTTTGAAGAGAAACAACAGGTTCGTGTGGACTACTGAGTGTGAGGAGTCCTTCCTCAAGTTAAAAGAGTATCTAGCCAGTCCTCCAATGTTGCGCAAGCCGCAGCCAGGTATCCCACTTCGTTTATACTTCGCCATCACAGAAAGGGCGATCAGCTCGGTCCTCGTCCAGGAACAGGACCAAGTGTAGAGACCAATATATTTTGTCAGCAAGGTCTTGCAAGGGCCTGAGACATGTTATTAGGCCATCGAGAAGGCAGTGCTAGCCGTGGTGTTCTCAGCAAGGAGGCTTCATCACTATTTCCATAGCTTTACAATCATTGTGATGACGGACCTCCCCATTCGAAAGGTCCTGCAGAAACCAGATGTTGCAGGAAGAATGGTTCGTTGGGCAGTAGAATTATCTAAGTTTGATGTGCAGTATGAACCACAAGGACCCATCAAGGGTCAGGTTTATGCAGATTTTGTGGTAGAGCTCTCCGCAGAGGCCACTCAGAAGGGAGAGACAGGTTTCAGGTGGGTCCTCTCAGTGGATGGATCGTCAAACCAGCAGGGTAGTGGCGTTGGAGTGATCTTGGAAGGACCAGGAAGGGTCCTTATAGAGCAGGCCTTGCATTTTTCCTTCAAAGCAAGTAACAACCAAGCAGAATACGAAGCTTTGATCGCAGGGATGCTGCTAGCGATGAGATGGGTGCAGAATGTTTGCTGGCCAAGAGCGGTTCATTGTTGATCACGGGGCAAGTAACAGGTGAGTACCAGGCCAAGGATCCACAGATGGCCGCTTACCTCGAGTACGTAGAGCTCTTGAAGAGGACCTTTGTTGAGTTCGAGTTGCTGCATGTCCCTCGAGAGTAGAATGCCAGAGCTGACTTACTAGCAAAGCTTGCTAGCTTAGGCAAGGGGGGCAGGCAGAGGATAGTCGTTAAGGAGACTCTGAGAGCACCTCGAATAGCCACAGAAGGTGGCACAAACGTACAGATGATAAATGTCTCGGATACAGGAACAAGAAGCCATAAGTCTCTTACTCAAGAGACGTTAAAGACGCCCCGCATAAACTCGTATGGCCCGCCAGGGGAGAGGTCGTTGCAGATGCATTTGGTTGAAGAGGGGGAAACGTGGATGACACCCTACAGACGTTACCTTGCTGACGGAACACTTCCCATGGACCTAGCAGAAGCCAGAATCGTAAAGAAAAAGGCAGCCCGCTACACTCTAATCGATGGCAGTTTGTTTAGGCATGGTTACACCCATCCTATCTTGACTTGTGTAAGTGGGGTGCAGTGCACCCGCATCATCGCTGACCTCCATGAAGCCATATGTGGAAGTCACATCGGTGGCCGAGCTCAATCGGCCAAAGCCGTTCGGGCAGGGTATTATTGGCCAACGATGAGAGAAGATTGCATAAGGTACGCACAACGGTGTAAAAAATGCCAACAGCATGCAGACTGGCATAATGCACCTCCAGAAGAGCTAAGATCCCGTCACAGTCCATGGCCTTTCCATACCTAGGGAATTGATATTCTAGGACCGTTTCCCTTGGCAATCAGACAGATGAAATACCTTGTGGTGGCCATCAAATATTTTACTAAGTAAATTGAGGCAGAACTGGTATCATGGCGCACAAAGTCCAGCACTTTGTGTGGAAGAATATCATATGTCATTTTGGAATACCAAAGCGTTTGGTGTCGGACAATGGCACTCAGTTTGTGAACCAATAGCTGGGAAAGGTTTGCACAGAGCTCGGCATCAAACAGGTTTTTGCATCAGTCAAGCACCCTCAAACCAATGGGCAGGTCGAATCGGCCAACAGAGTCTTACTAAGGGGTTTGAAAAGAAGACTGGAAAAGGATAAGGGGACTTGGGAAGCGGAGGTACCCAGGATCGTGTGGGCGTATCAATACCACCCCGCAATCCACTACTAAGGAAACACCCTTTAGCTTGGTGTATGGGTCAGACGCAATGATTCTAGTAGAAATTCAGGAGAGCTCGCCGCGCTTCCAGAACTTTGTGGCTGAGAAATCTAATGAAGAAAGAAGGGTAAACTTAGATCTACTGGACGAGGTCAGAGAAGAAGCACGCATCAGGTCTGAAGCTTTAAAAACGAGGGTGGAATGCCAATACAAGTCTAAGCTGAAACCTCGACAGTTCCAGGTAACAAACTTGGTGATGCGAAAGGCCCATCCATACTAGTTAGAAACAAGTTATCTCCCAAGTGGACTGGCCCATTTCGTGTAATCGAGGCCCTTGGGAATGGAGCATACAGGTTAGAGACCCTGGAAGGTGGGGCAATCCCACGAACATGGAATGCTGCTGTAAGGACCTAGAAACTTTAATTGGAATGAAAGTGTTATATTTAAATAATTTCAGAAGATGTTATTATTTAAAATACAAAGAGCTGGTAAATGAAGTTTCGTAGTAGTCGGACCTCGGACGTCGCCCAAGGTCTGGGGTCAGCTGGTAGAGGTCGGTCGGTTGACCATTGTATTAACCAAGTAGTCAGGAGCGATGACTTTATCGTGAGGTAATCACGTGGGTGTGCTCGAGGAAGACATGTGGATCAAGAAGAGTAAAGGAAGAAAAGTGTAGCTTAGAAGTCTACGAGATCGCCGTTGTTGAAGACGGAGGCGATCTCCGACTTCTCTGGCACATAATCGCCTGTCGCTTATGTTGAACCAAGTGGTGTTCAAGGTTTTGAAGAATCCAAATCCTTTGAAGGATGATGAAGCTTTTGCTGTGCTTGCTGTTGCTGTGCTGGTTTAGTTAGGATCTGGGTAGTTTGAGTTGTGTAACTCAACCTTTGATTGAATCTAAAGCTCAAGCATCTCAACTTTCAAACAAAGTAAAGTGTTTTTTCAAACTGAGTTAAAACAACCGATTGTTTTATCGAAACAACCGATTGTTTAAGCTTAGATGTTTTGAAAACTGTTTTGAACTGTGAAAATTGGTTAAGTAACAAAACAACCGATTGATTCGAGGAAACAATCGATTGTTTGTTATGTTTTTATAACAGAAAACAGTTTTGACTTTGACTGAGCTTTAAATGCTTTTAATTCATACGCTCCAGTCATAAAATGCTTTGACCAATCTTTCTAAAGTAATTAAGAGTTTGTTAAGGTTTGATTACAAACTTCTTCTTTATATATATACAGAAAAACAGATTTGAGTTTAAGAGGAATCTAAGTGAGTTGAAAAAGTTTTTTCTAAGAGTTGGAGATTGCTTAGAGTTTTGGTTGATCAAAGTGCTGAGATAGGATTCTCTTGTATTGATTTCAGATTGCTTCTGTAACAAGTGTAATCCTTGTAATTCTGTGAACATTCGTTTGTGCTGTTGCTAAGAAGAGCTGTGTGTTCTTGAGGGGATCAAGATCAGCTTTCTTAGTGTGGTGTGCTGACCAAGGAAAGTGTGTTTCTTGAGGGTGTTCAAGGTCACTTTCTTGGTTGTGTGTAAGTAATCTAGTGTTGATTGCTTAGTGGATTTCCTCAGGGTTTCTGAGAAGACTGGATGTAGCTCTGGGTTGGAGTGAACCAGTATAAACATCTGTGTACAATCTCTCTATCCCTAACTCTTTAATTTCTGTTTATTTGTTGTTTGCTGGTATAAACAACCGATTGTTTCGAAGAAACAACCGATTGTTTTCCTGGCACTGCTGTATTGCTTGCTGTTTTGGCAAACTGAATTGCTTAATCATTTGATTTCTGAGAGATATTCATTCTAGCTTGGAAAAGTTTGCGAAAACCTCTTTAAACAATTCACCCCCCCCCCTCTAGTTTAAAGCCATCTTTCCTAACAATTGGCATCAAGAGCTTGGTTCTTGAAAGTCATTCAAGTTGATCCTAAAATCTTTTAAAATGGCTGATAGACTACCTTTTGGGGAAGGTGCTTCAATAAACAGACCACCCTTGTTCTGTGGTTTGAATTACCAGTTTTGGAAAGTTAGAATGAAAATATTCATGGAATCTCTTGACAAAGGAATTTGGGATGCAATTGAAAATGGTCCTTTTATACCAAAGTTTGAAAAAGATGGTTCTGTCATTGAGAAGCCATGGTCTCAATGGACTGATGCAGAAAGCAAAAAGGCCAAATTTGATTGCATTGCCAAAAATATTATAACCTCTGCTTTAAATTCTGATGAGTTTTTCAGGGTATCACAATGTAAATCATCAAAGGAAATGTGGGATACTTTGGAGGTCACTCATGAAGGAACAAATGAAGTTAAAAGAGCTAGAAAGCATGCTCTAATCCAAGAGTATGAAATGTTCAGAATGCTTAAAGGTGAAACAATTGCTGAAGTACAGAAAAGGTTTACTCATATCATCAATCACCTTATGAGCCTTGACAAGACTTTTGACAAAGAAGAGCTAAACATCAAGATCTTGAAATGTCTTGATAGAGCATGGCAACCAAAGGTAACTGCTATTTCTGAATCTAAAGATCTAACATCCTTAAGTGTTGCTTCTTTGTTTGGAAAGCTTAGGGAACATGAGCTAGAGATGAATAGACTCAATGTTCAAGAGAATCAAGATAAGCACACAAGGAGCATAGCCTTGAAAGCATCCTAACACAAGGGAAAGCAAGATTCAAGTGATGATAGTGATGAGGAAAATCTGAGTTTGCTGTCAAGAAAATTCAGCAAATTCCTAAAGAGAAACCACAACAAAGACAACAACAAGGATAGGTATGGAAACAAGAAATCCAATGATTTAAATTCAAATAACTATACTTGTTTTGGTTGTGGTGAGCAAGGTCACATAAAGGCAGATTGTCCCAACACAAGCAAGGAGAAAAAGGCAAGCTACAAGGAGAAGAAAGGCAAGACAAAGAGAGCCTACATAGCTTGGGATGAAAATGAGGTATCATCATCAAGTTCTTCATCAAGTGAAGATGAGAAAGCAAACCTATGTTTGATTGCTGAAGATGATGATGATTCAAGCAGTTCAACTGAGCTAAGTTCTTGTGCTTCCTTAAATGAACAAAATTATTGTGAATTGCTTGAAGCTTTTCAAGAAACTCATGATGAAGCTAATCGATTGGTGCTTTCAAACAATTGATTGAGAGATCTTAACAATGGGCTTGAAAAGAGAGTTAAATCACTTGAAGAGGATCTGAGAAAAGCAAAAATTGATTTTGAAAAGATGGAAAATCATTTCAAAAACACCTCTTGTAAGTGTGATACTCTCATTTGTGAAAATTGTGAAAATCTTGAGAAAAAGGTTCAATATCTTGTTGAAACTGTGGACAAGCTTTCAAAAGGGAAATCAAACTTTGAGAATGTCTTGGCATCTCAAAGTTGTGTTTTTGGAAAGGCTGGTTTAGGCTTCAATCCACAGAACAAGCAAGAGAGGTTTTCAAAAAGTTTTTTAAGAAAACCAGAAAAACAACCGATTGTTAAGACGAAACAATCGATTGTTACATGCTTTTATTGCATGAAAAAGGGCCATTCGGTTAGATTCTGCAAAATAAGAAAGTTTTTTGTTCCAAGAGGCTACATGAAATGGATCCCTAAAGGATGTGAGGTGCCAAGTGTGAAAAAGAAACCAATTGGACCCACATTTGTGAAAGGACCAATCTTGTTGCTTGAACTAATGTTTGTGCAGGAAAATTAATAGAAAAAGAGGAGCTGAGCCAACTGGTTAGACTGTTAAAGACAAAGGGCAATCATTGAAGCTGAATCAATGCTTTGCAGAAGGTCAATTCAATGAAAAGAAGCCTTCTTGATCAACAAGCAATTGGCTCATTGATGAAACAACACAAGGATGAGTTTTTTCTTTTACTATCCTCTATTTTTAGTATTAAAGTTCTTTCCTGTGTTTAATCCCTCTTTGGTCAATGTTATCTGTTGTTATCTGCTTCTGTTTTTGGTTAAAATTTCTTAAAATCAAGTTTTTACTGCTGCAGAAAAACAACCGATTGTTTCTTCGAAACAACCGATTGTTTTGGGTCTGACAGCACTGTGAGAAAATTGATTTAATTCTATTTTTGGATTTCTATTCGTTGCAGATCATTTCAAATAGAGAATCTTGGTCAATGATACTGTGATTGAATGCTGAACAAGTTCAGAAAAGAAGTTACAACTATCATAAAGGAATATATTCCAAAATCTTGGAAATTCAAGTGCCTTAATGACTAGTCAAAGTCCACATGTGAAGACCATGTGATTTTCAGCTTTTTCTGACATGTTCTGAACAGTCTTCTCTCTCTGAAAATCAGGTACCCATTGAATGGAATTAATCATAAATTGGTTTTCGGATGGTTATAAAATCAGGTGCAGATGAACAACCAATTGCAACATCTCTTGCACCATCTCTTGAGAAAAACTGTAAAGAAGAGCTGCCCTCTGTTTTCTCATCTCTGCTGCCATGGAATCAACTCCTCCCACTTCTGGAAGAATCAAAACCAGAGCTGTAAGGTCTGGAGGAAGGCTGGAAGGATGGTTTTCTGGAGATAAAGATCTCATAGAAAAATATAGATATGAGACAAGTCTCAAGAAAATCAACAACCCCAAGGTTGTGAGTTTTGATTGGCTGAAAAGTCAAAAGCTGGACAATGTGAGGAAACTTCTCAAAGATCAGTATCTTAGAAGGTTTCTGGAGATGAAGGGCAACATATATCCAGACTTGGTGAAGGTCTTCTACACCAATTTGAAATTTGAGGGAAACAACCTAGTTTCTCATGTAAAAGGTGTGGACATGGAGATAACCCATGAGGTTTGGGCTACTGTTGCTGGACTCAAGTTTTCTGGTATGCGAATCAGCAAAGGCAATCTTGGTGTGGTGGAGGATTTCTGTAACATCCCACCAAATACATTTCATATTTATATAATATAAATGAAGATAAACAAGTATTTTGAAATAAACATAATCATATATATATATAATGGAGTTTCTCCTCATCGGGAGTTTAATACACAAACTGTGAATCTTTCCAAAAGCACTTAACCAAAAAAAAAACAACAAAAGACAAATCGGGCGATATGCTAAAAAAAAAAAAAAAAAGGGCGATCTCCTAGTCAATCAGGTGATCTCCTATCAGCCAGGCGATCTCCTATCAGACCGGCGATCTCCTATCAGACCGGCGATCTCACTTTCCTGCAACGTCATCTGCTCCCGTGTAAATCATACACGATCATCACAAGTTTTAAGAAGAACATCCACAAACGAAAACGCAGGGTAAGCTAGACAGTTTTAAAAGAGAATTTAGATATGAACTTTAAAATCAAGATAAATTAATTTAAGGCACCCACGTAAAAACATCAGCTTTCTCATTCTTCCCACATACCATCAAGTAAAAACCCACATTTCACAATTCCTCAAGAGTAGTTCATATCACACAGTGCAGCAAGTGTCTATCCACATACAGTGTTCCTCATTTCTCACGTCAGGTTTTCCACTGACTCACAATACATAGACACAAGACACTAATTCCGGAATACTCGTGCATTGATTAGACTCAGAGATCTGCACCTGCCATATTGCCCATTGTGGAATCTCTCACATCCACAGGGTCGCCGTGAAATCTCTCACATTCATCAGCGTATAATGAATCTCACACATCACCATACAGCATGACAGGGTTAATCCACGCGAAACAGGTCGGTTTGTTCTCTTTCAAACAACCCACCCATACAGGTGAACCTCCTTCGACTCTCAACAACTGAGTAACTTCCTCTACGTGAGTCCATTACCTCAGCAGAGTCAGGATATCTCGTTCTTAATCACCGATCAATGCACCTACTACAAGATCTTACACGGTATTTTCTTTCCTGAAAATACTATGCCTCGACCTCACACTCACCACATCCAACACATCATACCATTCAAATAAATCATTCAAATCACATCAACAACCATTTCAAAGCTTCAGATCTTCGAATACCTCATGTAAATCTCAAGTAGTTTCAAAACAGTATCAAAAACAGAGGAGTTCGTAAAACAGCGCCAAAACCGGCGATCTAGTTCAAAAACAGAGTGTTTCGAAGATTGTATATAAAACCGGCGACCTCGTCGCCCAAGCACACAAACAGAGCATTTTACGCAGATGAAAACGAAAATGGCGACCACGTCGCCCTCACTTCAGAAGATAGCTAAACTATGGCTCGTATGGAAAAGAGGTCTAGCTTCCCTTACCTGGACTTGCGCAAACACCAGGAGTTCCGAAATCCAACGAAGCTTGAAGAACGCTTTGACTCTGTTCTTGTGTCTGGTTTTGAAGAGCTTGCAGAGAACCACCCAAGTGCTCCAAGGGCAAACGTCGAACTGGTGCTTGAGGATGCCTGGAAAACGCAGCGCGAAGGGGAGAAAGGAGGAGGATGGAGATAGTCTCGCTCTTTCACTCTTGGGTCACTTGTAACGCTCTTTGCCTCCTCTCAGTGGGTTTTGATCCCAACCATACCTGTCCTCGTATACTGCTGCCCTCCCCTTTTTCTGCAAAAGCCTGGGCGTACGTTCCTCTGAACAGTACGACCCCGGTTGTCTTTTGTGCATGCAAACCACTGCTCTGAACAGTACTGCCACTGTTTGTCGCTTGTGCATGCCAGCCACTGCCCTGAACAGTACGACCGTGAGTGTCTCCCGCGCATGCCAACATTCTGATGTCACTATTCTGAACCACCCTTTTCGTCTACGTGGCGCGCGTGCAGAACGTCTCATGCTGGATGTCTGGGTCCCACGTTCTCTGTGTATAACTTAACGTAGCGCGATGACCTTTCGCGCGAAGACTCTCGACCGATGACCTCTCGCGCGAAGACTCTCGACCGATGACCTCTCGCGCGAAGACTCTCGACCGATGACCTCTCGCGCGAAGACTCTCGACCGATGACCTCTCGACCGATGACCTCTCGCGCGAAGACTCTCGACCGATGACCTCTCGCGCGAAGACTCTCGACCGATGACCTCTCGCGCGAAGACTCTCGACCGATGACCTCTCGCGCCCGCGCGATGTCCACCTGGCGCTCATGTGTAGCAGACGACCGGCGACCTCGTAGCCTTCTAAACTTAACTTTTTCCTCCCTTTCTATTCTAAATAAAAACATACTTAGAATTTATTTAAAATATAACTCTTTTATTCCAATAAATTTTTCAGGTCCTTACATTCTCCCCAACAAGAAAATTTTTCGTCCTCGAAAATTGGATTACAAGGAAAAGAGGTATGGATAAGCCTCCCTCATGGGTTCTTCTAACTCCCAAGTAGAATCCCCCGATTTCTCATCCCACACCACCTTCACCATGTCGATGGTCTTACCTCTGAGCTGTTTACATTGCCGATCGTCAATCTTGACTGGTTTTGCTTCAAAGGACAAGTCATCCCTAATCTGCACGTCGTCTACATCCAGCACATGACTAGGGTCTGCCATGTACTTCCTCAGCTGTGACACGTGAAACACATTGTGCAGATTCGCCAGATGGGGAGGTAGGGCGATCTCATACGCCACTGGGCCAATCCTTCTTAAGATCTGATATGGTCCCACGAACTTAGGGGACAACTTCTTCGACCTGATCGCCCGCCCTACACCCTTGGTTGGTGTCACTTTCATGAACACGTGATCTCCAGCAGCAAACTCCAAAGGCTTTCTCCTCTGATCTGCATAGGATTTCTGCCTACTCTGAGAGGCTTTCATTCTGCTTTGTATCTGCTTCACCTTCTCGGTCGTCTGCTGAATCAACTCTGGCCCAACCAAGACTGCCTCGCCCTCCTGGTACCAACATAAGGGAGTTCTGCATTTCCTCCCATACAGGGCTTCATATGGTGCCATCCCAATGCTGGCGTGGTAGCTATTGTTATAGGTAAACTCCACTAGTGGCAACACCTCCTCCCAACCTCCCAATTGATCCAAAACGCATGCCCTCAGCAGATCTTCCAAAGATTGGATCGTCCTCTCTGACTGACCATCTGTTTGGGGATGATATGCAGAGCTCATCCTCAACTTGGTTCCCAAACACTCTTGCAAGGTCTGCCAAAACCGTGAAGTGAACCTGGGATCCCTATCTGAAATGATGCTGGAAGGCACTCCATGCAACCTCACAATCTCCTTGATGTACAGCTGTGCCAACTTGGCCATGGGCATCTTCATATTTACTGGGAGGAAGTGGGCACTCTTCGTCAGCCTATCAATGATGACCCAGATTGCACCATGACCCTTTACCGATCTGGGTAAATGGGTGACAAAATCCATGGCAATGCTGTCCCACTTCCACTCGGGGATATCCAGTTGCTGCAACAGTCCGCCAGGTTTTTGATGCTCCACCTTCGCCTTTTGACACGTTAAGCAGGTTGCCACGTACTGGGCGACGTCCCTCTTCATGCCTGACCACCAAAATGACTCCTTCAAGTCATGGTACATCTTGTTCATGCCTGGGTGGAGGTTAAGGCGACTCTTATGACCTTCCTCTAGGATCATCTTCTTCAACTCATCATTTGCGGGTATGCAAATCCTGCCATCAAACCTCAAGATCCCATCATCGCCCATCTCAAAGCCTCTCACCTGATCTGTTCCTAGCGACTCCATAGTGCGCTTCAGGCTAGGGTCCTCCAATTGCTTATCCTTCAACATTCCCAGGAAGTCATTAGTTATAGTCAGCTTACTACAACTAATGTGATTCACGTGAAACTCTACTCCCAGGTTTAAGTCCCTGAACTGCTCGATCAGTTTCTGCTCTTCCATCATCATGGTGGCGACTTGTATAGACTTCCTACTCAAGGCATCTGCCACTACATTGGCCTTCCCTGGGTGATACATGAGTTGAAAGTCGTAGTCCTTTAGGAATTCCATCCACCTTCTTTGTCTCATGTTTAGCTCCTTCTGATCGAACAGGTACTTCAAGCTCTTGTGGTCACTGAACACCTGGAACCGAGCTCCATACAGATAATGCCTCCAGATCTTCAAGGCAAACACTACCGCTGCCAACTCCAAATCATGAGTAGGGTAGTTTCTCTCATGCACCTTGAGTTGCCTTGAAGCATATGCAACCACCCTCTTCTCTTGCATCAAGACGCATCCCAAGCCTTGATGTGAGGCATCACAGAAGACATCAAAAGGTCTTCCTACTTCTGGAATCACCAGCACTGGAGCACTGGTCAACCTCTCCTTTAGTTCCCTGAAGCTCTGCTCACATCGGTCGGTCCAAGCAAAGGGTTGGTCCTTGCGGGTCAGTTGTGTTAAAGGAGCCACAACTTTGGAAAAATCCTCAATGAACCTCCGATAGTAGCCCGCCAACCCCACAAAGCTCCTTATCTCAGTCACTGTCGTAGGACGTTCCCATTGCAGCACTGCCTCTACCTTGGCTGGATCTACCGAGATCCCCTGGGCAGATATCACGTGTCCTAAGAAGTTGACTTCCCTTAGCCAGAACTCACACTTAGAGAACTTGGCATAGAGCTGCTTCTCCCTCAGTATTTCCAATACTGTCCTCAGGTGTTCCTCATGCTCTTCCTCGGTCCTTGAATAAATGAGGATGTCATCTATGAAGACCACCACAAACTTGTCCAAGAAAGGGCGAAAAATCCTATTCATGTAGTCCATGAATAGAGCTGGAGCATTGGTGACTCCAAATGGCATCACTACATACTCGTAGTGCCCATATCTAGACCTAAAAGCTGTCTTCTGAACATCTTCAGCTTTTACCAAGATTTGGTGATACCCCGATCTCAGGTCAATCTTGGAGAACACCGAGGCCCCCTGAATCTGGTCCATCAAATCGTCAATCCGAGGTAGGGGGTACTTGTTCTTGATGGTCAATTTGTTCAATTGCCTGTAGTCTATACACAACCGAGACCCTCCATCCTTCTTCTTGACTAGGAGTACTGGAGCTCCCCACGGAGATACACTGGGCCTGATGAACTGTTTCTCCAGCAGCTCTTCCAACTGCTTCTTTAACTCTACTAACTCGGCTGGTGCCATCCTGTAAGGTGCCATTGATATTGGTCCAGCTCCAGGTACCAAGTCAATAGAGAATTCCAATTCTCTCTTAGGGGGTAACCCAGGCACCTCTTCTGGAAATACATCCGTGAAATCCCTCACCACGTGTATTCTGCTTACGTCCCCTTCATTCCTCACTTCCAACCGAGCTAGCATCACGAAGCACCTCGCCCCTTCCTCCAACTCTGATCGCCCTCTTTGAACTGGCCACACCTCTGATTCTTGGGGGTCTGGAAATGCTACCTCCTGCCTACCACAGTCTATGAGAACATGATTGGCAGCTAGCCAATCCATTCCCAGGATAACATCCAGGTCCTGAAGAGGTAGGCAGATCAAGTTCACTTTGAATCTACGTCCCTCTACTATCACTGGACATTCAGGGCAAACTGTGGAGGTCAACACCTGTCCTGACGCAGGTGTAGAGACCAACAGTTCGAAGGGTAACTCTCTCACCACAAGGCCCAACTCGGCTACACACATGCTTGACACAAAGGAGTGTGTCGCTCCAGAATCAAACAAAGTTTTTACACCTCTACCAGCTATAAAGCAAACATTCTGCACAAGGTTACCTGATTGGGACGCCTCAGCTCCTGACATGGCAAACACCCTCCCGGTTGCCTGAGGTCTGTTGCCTTCGTTCCTCATCTGCTGGGAACCACTGGGTTGAGTCATTCTGTGCTGAGTAGGACAATACTTGGCAACGTGCCCCGTCTTCTGGCAGGTAAAGCATCTCCTCTCTGAGTCTTTCTTGGGGCACACATTGGCTGCGTGTGGCCCACCGCAAAGGAAGCATTGAAATTTCCTGGTTTGTTGCTGATGAGACTGGGGTGGTGCTGCTCTCGCCCTATGCTGTGGAGGCCTCGCGTAGGGCTTAAACTGCTGTTGCTGTACCCTTGCCTTCCCATTGGAGGGACCGCCTGGGTGGGACCTGCTCACCCGAGACTCACCCTTCTCTAGAGTCTCCACCATTTTCGCCTTCTCCACTAAGGCATGAAATTCTCTAATGCACATCGGGGCTATGGTCCTCTTCAGCCCATGCTTCAGTCCTTCTTCGAATTTCCTACACCTCCAAGCCTCAGAGGTGGCTTGGGTATAAAACCTGGCGAGGTACTCGAACCGAGCAGCATAGGCATTCACAGACATATCCCCCTGCTCCAACCTCAGGAACTCAGCTTCCTTCGCAAATCTTGCGCTGTCTGGGAAGTACTTCTCCAAGAACCTCACTCTGAAGCTTTCCCAATCCATCACTTCCTCTCGGGCCTCCATCATCTGTTGAGTTCCCATCCACCAGAACTCAGCTTCCCCAGACAGGAGGTATGTGGCAAACACCAGCTTCTTGTCTTCAGGGCAGGAAGTCGCCCTGAATATCTTCTCTAACCCCCTGACCCACTGATCTGCTTGATCAGGGGTAACGTTCCCACTGAACTTAGGTGGGTTGTGCCTGAGGAACTCAGTCAGTCCCATATGCTCCTGAGGCTGACCGACGTCGGGGTTTGTTGCGGCCGATCTGGCGGTCTCCCACTGTTGCATTGTAGCTTGGTGATTTTGAGACATCGCCGCATTCTGCTGCTGGATGGCACTTGCCATCATCTCGATGGCCTTGGCAATCTGACCCATTTCAGAAGAAGGTTGGGGAGGGGTAGAGGGTCTACGTGCCATCTCTCTTGTTTCGGATCTTGAAGCTATGAGTTTTCTATATTCCCTACAACTACAGGAATGAGATTGATAAGAAATCAATTCATTCAGGAGGTAATAACTAGACCTTACAAAGGTCAGCATCTCAAAGTCATCAAGAATTTGAGCTTAACAACATACTCGTAATACTTAGAATCTCAAGCAAGGTATTAGAACAGCTACTGATATCATCACCATCAGTTCAAACAACCATTTTCAGTCAATTGCAGAAACACTCAATAAGCTAAACTAGATCACACCAGCATTCAATGTATACTAAACATCAAATCTTTGGAATTAAGATTGAGAATCATCTCGATCCAGTTATGAGTGTGCACCCCCATTACTTCATCAAGATCTTCTCACCCTTAATACTAAGATTTTCAGCTAGAGTATACGTTCACTAAAGCACAGAAGCACACACAAACTTTTCAATACAAAACGTTTGAAAACCTTTCACTATAGTTGTTATTTAAAAACTCAAATAACTTTTATGAGCAGAAGAAACACAATGGATCCACAGCCCTCAGGTCATCCTAAGGACGAACTGCTCTGATACCATTAATGTAACATCCCACCAAATACATTTCATATTTATATAATATAAATGAAGATAAACAAGTATTTTGAAATAAACATAATCATATATATATATAATGGAGTTTCTCCTCATCGGGAGTTTAATACACAAACTGTGAATCTTTCCAAAAGCACTTAACCAAAAAAAAAACAACAAAAGACAAATCGGGCGATATGCTAAAAAAAAAAAAAGGGCGATCTCCTAGTCAATCAGGTGATCTCCTATCAGCCAGGCGATCTCCTATCAGACCGGCGATCTCACTTTCCTGCAACGTCATCTGCTCCCGTGTAAATCATACACGATCATCACAAGTTTTAAGAAGAACATCCACAAACGAAAACGCAGGGTAAGCTAGACAGTTTTAAAAGAGAATTTAGATATGAACTTTAAAATCAAGATAAATTAATTTAAGGCACCCACGTAAAAACATCAGCTTTCTCATTCTTCCCACATACCATCAAGTAAAAACCCACATTTCACAATTCCTCAAGAGTAGTTCATATCACACAGTGCAGCAAGTGTCTATCCACATACAGTGTTCCTCATTTCTCACGTCAGGTTTTCCACTGACTCACAATACATAGACACAAGACACTAATTCCGGAATACTCGTGCATTGATTAGACTCAGAGATCTGCACCTGCCATATTGCCCACTGTGGAATCTCTCACATCCACAGGGTCGCCGTGAAATCTCTCACATTCATCAGCGTATAATGAATCTCACACATCACCATACAGCATGACAGGGTTAATCCACGCGAAACAGGTCGGTTTGTTCTCTTTCAAACAACCCACCCATACAGGTGAACCTCCTTCGACTCTCAACAACTGAGTAACTTCCTCTACGTGAGTCCATTACCTCAGCAGAGTCAGGATATCTCGTTCTTAATCACCGATCAATGCACCTACTACAAGATCTTACACGGTATTTTCTTTCCTGAAAATACTATGCCTCGACCTCACACTCACCACATCCAACACATCATACCATTCAAATAAATCATTCAAATCACATCAACAACCATTTCAAAGCTTCAGATCTTCGAATACCTCATGTAAATCTCAAGTAGTTTCAAAACAGTATCAAAAACAGAGGAGTTCGTAAAACAGCGCCAAAACCGGCGATCTAGTTCAAAAACAGAGTGTTTCGAAGATTGTATATAAAACCGGCGACCTCGTCGCCCAAGCACACAAACAGAGCATTTTACGCAGATGAAAACGAAAATGGCGACCACGTCGCCCTCACTTCAGAAGATAGCTAAACTATGGCTCGTATGGAAAAGAGGTCTAGCTTCCCTTACCTGGACTTGCGCAAACACCAGGAGTTCCGAAATCCAACGAAGCTTGAAGAACGCTTTGACTCTGTTCTTGTGTCTGGTTTTGAAGAGCTTGCAGAGAACCACCCAAGTGCTCCAAGGGCAAACGTCGAACTGGTGCTTGAGGATGCCTGGAAAACGCAGCGCGAAGGGGAGAAAGGAGGAGGATGGAGATAGTCTCGCTCTTTCACTCTTGGGTCACTTGTAACGCTCTTTGCCTCCTCTCAGTGGGTTTTGATCCCAACCATACCTGTCCTCGTATACTGCTGCCCTCCCCTTTTTCTGCAAAAGCCTGGGCGTACGTTCCTCTGAACAGTACGACCCCGGTTGTCTTTTGTGCATGCAAACCACTGCTCTGAACAGTACTGCCACTGTTTGTCGCTTGTGCATGCCAGCCACTGCCCTGAACAGTACGACCGTGAGTGTCTCCCGCGCATGCCAACATTCTGATGTCACTATTCTGAACCACCCTTTTCGTCTACGTGGCGCGCGTGCAGAACGTCTCATGCTGGATGTCTGGGTCCCACGTTCTCTGTGTATAACTTAACGTAGCGCGATGACCTTTCGCGCGAAGACTCTCGACCGATGACCTCTCGCGCGAAGACTCTCGACCGATGACCTCTCGCGCGAAGACTCTCGACCGATGACCTCTCGCGCGAAGACTCTCGACCGATGACCTCTCGCGCGAAGACTCTCGACCGATGACCTCTCGCGCGAAGACTCTCGACCGATGACCTCTCGCGCCCGCGCGATGTCCACCTGGCGCTCATGTGTAGCAGACGACCGGCGACCTCGTAGCCTTCTAAACTTAACTTTTTCCTCCCTTTCTATTCTAAATAAAAACATACTTAGAATTTATTTAAAATATAACTCTTTTATTCCAATAAATTTTTCAGGTCCTTACAATTTCAACAAAATTCAGTTTTACAGAAGCTGTTTGAAAAACACTCAAGCTCAAGTGAGTGCATGCTCAGTTGGAGGGTTGAAACTGGATGAGAGGCTGCTAGCTCTCATTGTGACATGGATTCTAACTCCAAGGGGGAGCAACCATTCTATTTTGACTGAAGAAGATCTGGTTTACATCTTCTGCATCACCAAGAAGGTCAAGCTAAATTGGATTCACATCATCAAAGAGCACATGCAAAAAGCAATGAGGTTGGGTGACTATCACTATCCCTATGCTATTTTGATATCTAAATTCCTAAACTATTTTGAAGTTAATCTGGAAGATGAGACTTCTGAGCTGGTCAAGTCAACTCAAGAGTTGAACAATGGATCACTCAACAAGATGGGATTTACAAAAATAGGTGGAAAATGGGTAAGCAAGGATGGTGATCATGGTGCCTCCTCTAGTGGTGCTGCTCAAGAAGAACCTACAAATATGGATGTTGAACATGAAGATCCAACAGGAGGATTTCAAGATGCTGGACCCAGTGCAGCTGCTGAACATCCAGAAGAAAGGATTCAATCAATGTCACCTTTTGAAAGGTTCATGATGAATAGGATGGATAGCTTTGCTGAAAACCAAAGAAACCTCCATGATCTGTGTGTTAGCAATTTCCAGAGGTTTGATACCAGGTTTGACAACATGGATGCAAGGTTCATGAGCCTAGATGAACAAATTGAAGCTGTTCAGGACCAAATCTTTGATCTTCAGTTTGGAGATAAGGAAGAATGAAGAAAAACAACCGATTGGATTGTCGAAACAATCGATTGTTTTACTGCTATTGAAGTTTGATTTTCTTTCCTTTCCTTCTGCTGTTGCTTTTATAATTCTGATGTAATATGAACTTTTTATGGCTTTATCTCTTATATTTGTCTATTTGTGAAGACAAATAGGGGGAGATTTTATGCTTGTTTTGCTTGTTTGCTTAGATGCTTGTTTAAGAATGCTTTTAGCTGTTTTTTTCTGATATTAATTGTTTAAGCTTTAACTGTGTATATATTTTCTAACCAAATATCAGAGGTTCAATGTCTGCTAAAAGTTCGTTTGCAGGAACTGCTTCAGATTTAATCAGATCAACATAAAGCATCAGGGATCAAGCATCAGGGATTTGTCTTCATCAAATAGGGGGAGATTGTTGAACCAAGTGGTGTTCAAGGTTTTGAAGAATCCAAATCCTTTGAAGGATGATGAAGCTTTTGTTGTGCTTGCTGTTGCTATGCTGGTTTAGTTAGGATCTGGGTAGTTTGAGTTGTGTAACTTAACCTTTGATTGAATCTAAAGCTCAAGCATCTCAACTTTCAAACAAAGTAAAGTGTTTTTTCAAACTGAGTTAAAACAACCGATTGTTTTATCGAAACAACCGATTGTTTAAGCTTAGATGTTTTGAAAACTGTTTTGAACTGTGAAAATTGGTTAAGTAACAAAACAACCGATTGATTCGAGGAAACAATCGATTGTTTGTTATGTTTTTATAACAGAAAACAGTTTTGACTTTGACTGAGCTTTAAATGCTTTTAATTCATACGCTCCAGTCATAAAATGCTTTGACCAATCTTTCTAAAGCAATTAAGAGTTTGTTAAGGTTTGATTACAAACTTCTTCTTTATATATATACAGAAAAACAGATTTGAGTTTAAGAGGAATCTAAGTGAGTTGAAAAAGTTTTTTCTAAGAGTTGGAGATTGCTTAGAGTTTTGGTTGATCAAAGTGCTGAGATAGGATTCTCTTGTATTGATTTCAGATTGCTTCTGTAACAAGTGTAATCCTTGTAATTCTGTGAACATTCGTTTGTGCTGTTGCTAAGAAGAGCTGTGTGTTCTTGAGGGGATCAAGATCAGCTTTCTTAGTGTGGTGTGCTGACCAAGGAAAGTGTGTTTCTTGAGGGTGTTCAAGGTCACTTTCTTGGTTGTGTGTAAGTAATCTAGTGTTGATTGCTTAGTGGATTTCCTCAGGGTTTCTGAGAAGACTGGATGTAGCTCTGGGTTGGAGTGAACCAGTATAAACATCTGTGTACAATCTCTCTATCCCTAACTCTTTAATTTCTGTTTATTTGTTGTTTGCTGGTATAAACAACCGATTGTTTCGAAGAAACAACCGATTGTTTTCCTGGCACTGCTGTATTGCTTGCTGTTTTGGCAAACTGAATTGCTTAATCATTTGATTTCTAAAAGATATTCATTCTAGCTTGGAAAAGTTTGCGAAAACCTCTTTAAACAATTCACCCCCCCTCTAGTTTAAAGCCATCTTTCCTAACAGCTTAGAGGAGACATGACCGCCAATCGCCTATGGTGTACGTGATCAACAGGAGTGCACGTAGTATGTGGTCAAGATGCTGAATCAACCATAGTGGGTTCCAAAACCACACGTATCAAGGTGTGGGTTAAGCCTTAGATACGCTGTGCATGCGAAGCTCTATGCTTGAGCATAAGAAATCGTCCTTAGTGTTGCATGCATGGGCGCACGAGGAGTAGTGCTGATCTACTCTTCGAAATGTGAAGCTACCGACGTCACCAAGCCATCTGGAGGTGATACCTTGGACGTAACAATGGGAGGATGAACCTTCAGCAAGGTGTGACGATGTGACATCGGTGACCAGAGTAAGGCGATGTGTTCTCGTCACACACAAGGGCGATAAGAGATCGCCAACAGGATGAGAGGAACACCGTCAGGGTGAGACATCGGTGGTCCTCCAGGGTGAGACATCGGTGGTCCTCCAGGGTGAGACATCGGTTGTCTGCCAGGATGAGGAATCAGTCGTCCGTCAGGAAGAGGAATCAGTCATCACCGGGATGAGGCACATCAGTCATCGCCGGTATAAAAGACACGCGGACATCGCCAGGGCGAGAGGCAGACGGTCATCGCCAGGATGAGGGACACATCGGTCGTCTCCCAGGGAGAGACATCGATCGTTCTCCAGGATGAGACATCAGTGGATAGTCATCGCGCGAGCGGTCATCGGTGGAAGGTTATCGCGCAATGTCGAGTTTCACACAGATAAGGTGGGACCCAGGCTCTCAGCAGGAGACGTACTGCACGCGCGACACGTAGACAAAAAGGGTGGTTCAGAATAGTGACATCAGAGTGTTGGCCTGCGCAGAGGCACGCGTAGTCGTACTGTTCAGGGAAGCGCACACGCAAACTTCCCTGCAGAGTGGGTGGTGGCAGCGGATTTTGTGGACAAGCTGGTTTAGATTCAAAAAACTCACTTCTGAGAGGGAGAACGTTTCTGTGCTTAAAGAGTGACAAAGTGGGTTCACCTTCATCCTTCTCTTTTCTCTCCTTCGCGCTGCGATTCAGGCACCCTCAAGCACCAGTACGACGAGCGACGACTGCCCTTGGAGCACCTGGGAGGTTCTCTGCAAGTTCTCCAAACCAGACGCTAAAACAGAGCTAAGGCATCTTTAAGCTTCAGTGGGTTTTGGAGCTCTTGGGGTTTTGCGCAAGTCCAGGTAAGGGAAGCTAGCCTTATTTCCAACGAAAACCTTATATTAGATGATTGAGATGATGGGGCGACGTGGTCGCCGGTTTTCAACTGTTATTGCATAATCCCCTGTTTTTGGACGAGATCGCCGGTTTTGGCGTTGTTTTACGAACTCCCCTGTTTTTGGTGTTGTTTGAAACTGTTTGAGATTTAAATATGATATTCGAAAATCTGAACCGTGGAATGAATGTTGCTGTGACTGAATCGTTCATTCAGTGTTGTATGATGTGTTGAATGTTGTGAATGTGGGATCAAGGCATAGTATTTTCAGGAAAGAAAATACCGTGTAAGATCGTGTGTAATGTGCATTGACTAGGGGCTTGTCTAGAAGGAGATATCCTGACTCTGCTGATATAATGGAATCACATAGATGAAGTTATTCAGTTGTGGAGAGTCGAAGGAGGTTCATATGTATGTGATCTCACCGCAGACTCAAGCGTGGAGAAATTGCCTCGTCACTCCTTCGTTTGACTTTCTAACTGCTGCGCGTTCTGCAAGGAGGCTCCAGGGACCTTCGACGGGACTCCAAGCGGTACCTGCAAAACACGCAAACGGCGCCTCTAGCGGCCGTTGTAGCTCCGACGCTCAAGTCAGGCAACGAGAACACCAAAAGGTCTCCCTCAGATTTCTCTGTGTGAGACTGTGTGTGTGTGCCCTCAGTCCTCTTTGATTCGAAGACTGAGTGCTCTTGGATGTGTGTTGTCTATTCTGAGGCAAAGATTGCATACCTGGTTTGGTGTTCTTCTTCCTCATATAAACCCTGCGTAGCCCCTACAGGCTACCTCTAGGTTCACTTAATTACTCTGCAGTGTCGTTTCCACTCCCCAGGGTGCTTTGCGTGCCAGCCTTCTTCACTTGAGTGCCAGGTCTGACAGGGGAGGCCGCGTGGGTACCTCTGGACCCCTCGACTTCTGCGCCTATCTGCTCTACCTATTCTCTGGGAACATCTTTACCATCCACGTGGCAGACATGTAACCCACTGGGAGATTCCAACCTTAATGGGTTCTCGTCCCAGCGGGATTCTCGTCCCATGCACCGATGATTGATCACAGTGCATGCACCGATGACAGATCACTCTGAACGCACCGATGACTGATCGGTGCTTCGTCCCTTCTCGCGCTCTTCTTCCTGGCGCTCAAGTAGGAACTGATTTGCTGGTGGCGGTCACTCGGTAGCTGACCACTGATCGCCGTTCTTGAACGATCTCCACCCTGGTTCATCTGCCTTTACGTGCCACGCGTCACTCTGTGATTGGCCCACGTGGTCATCTGCTTCTGACGTCATCGCCTACCGATGACCGACCGGATCACAAGCCCCCCAGTCTCGAGCTGTGAACTTGTTCTCAGTGAAGAGACTAAGTGGTCTTCGTTGCCAAAGGGAAGAAGGAGCTCGAAGCTGATGTACCTGAGACCATGGCTGCTGGTGTCGAGGTTCTGATAGATGGGTTCCATGGGCTGGCAGCAGGTTCACTGCGTCCTTCCAGACTTGGACTCTACCCAACCTAGCCTCCACCATTCAGCGGCCGATGGCAGGCTCATTCCTCCTCCTTGAGCTTCTTCTCTTGCCACTTCTCCTTTTGTGTAATTTCCCTGGCTGCTACGAGCTTGTATACAATCCTTTATGCATAAGTTCATGTTGGATGACTGACCTGATGGCGTCTAAATGCTTCGACTGATCGTCCAAGAGCTTGTTTGGGCAAGCTTTCGTACTAAGAGCTTTGCTACCGACCACCGACTAGCATGTTAGTGCACCACCGATCAGTCATCACGCTTCATGCTTCGCATTACTTCCGTGCCACTCCAGCGCTCAGTGCATAGAGGACCCGACCTCTGAAGTTGATGCCTGTGTTTTGGGGGAGACGACTGCTTCTTGATGACCCCTCTTGCCTCAGCCTCGCTGCAGGAAGTCGAGGTGAGGACTTTCTCTGTAGTCTTAACCTTGCTGTATGAAGCAGAGGATAAGGACTTGGTTCCTTTGCCTCAACCTTGCCGTAAGGAGCAGAGGAAGAGGACTTTCTCTGCCTACATCCCGCTGTACAAAGTCGAGGATGAGGACTTTCTCTCGCCTGCACCCCGCTGTACAAAGTCGAGGGTGAGGACTTTCTCTCGCCTCAACCTTGCTGTAAAAAGCAGAGGTAGAGGAGTTTCTCTGTTGCCTTAACCTTGCTGTATGAAGCAGAGGATAAGGACTTGGTTCCTTTGCCTCAACCTCGCCGTAAGGAGCAGAGGAAGAGGACTTTCTCTGCCTGCATCCCGCTGTACAAAGTCGAGGATGAGGACTTTCTCTCGCCTGCACCCCGCTGTACAAAGTCGAGGGTGAGGACTTTCTCTACTGAGTGGGTGCATGCTCCCAGGGGAGCACCAGGGGTGGCTGTCTAAGCGCACTCGCCAGGCGCATCCCTGCCTGCATGGTATCACCGTACGCCCTTTGAGTGGGCAACTCCTCTTCTTCTGGTTTGGAATCATGCGGGGTGCATGCGTAACGCTCTCGCTGGGAGCCTGGGTCCCAGCTTAACACATGTTAACAAGACCCCGATGACAAACCTTCTTCTGGAATCATGCGGGGTGCGTGCGTAACGCTCTCACTGGGAACCTGGGTCCCAGCTTAACACGTGTTAGCACGACCCCGATGACCAGCCTTATTTTGGAATCATGCGAGGTGCATGCGTAACGCTCTCGCTGGGAACCTGGGTCCCAGCTTAACACGTGTTAACATGACCCCGATGACCAATGGACCGACCGAGTACTTACCCCGACATGCACCGACGGCTGATCTTGCTTTGGGTGCACCGATGACTGATCGAGCTCTGCTTCTTGGTGCTTAAACGCGACGGTGATGTCTTGTTATGGGGAAGAAGAGTTTTACTTGTTGACCCCTCTTGCTTGCCCCGAGTTCATCGACCTTTGGGTCTGATTCCTCTTGGACGTTTCTCGAAATCTTCCCTTTCCCTCTCTTGGTTTTCCTAGAACTCCCGAGTTCCCAAATTTTGGCCACCTGCACTCACTCCTGGGGTGAGGAGAACATAGGTCAGTGGTCCGTACTCGCGCCTGGGGCGAGCAGGCTCCAACTGATCCCTTGGACTTGTATTTGGGGCAAGCAGAACTTGAAACTGGGAAACATGTGCACACTTGACATACTGAAATCTTTTTTATTGGGTGGCTTCGTTAGTGCCCCCTGATTTGCTCAACTATTTACAGTATATACATTGAGTGTGCAGTGCAAGAACGCATCTACTTTACAATTTAACTAAAGTGGAACTTTCAAATGTGTACCGTTCCACGTCTATGGGATAGGTGCTCCATCCAGGGTCTCCAGCCGATAAGCTCCACTCTCCAGCGCCTCAACCACTCTGTATGGGCCCTGGCGATGACCGACCTGGCGAGCACACCATTCTCCCAGCAACGACGAAAAGCTGTCCTTAACTTCAAACTTGTTCGCGCCTCCCAAGTTCTCCATAAGCTCGCTGCTTCCCTTTCGTTACACCATCACGAGGTGTGTTAAAGCGAACTGACTGGACTTCCTTGAACTTGTGCGGGAAACTCATGACTTCAAGTGCTTCTCCAATCCCTCTTTCTCCTGCAAACGTGCAGAAATCCCACACTATCTGGGGTCTTGCGAGGTTCACAGAAGCGTAACCCTCGTTCATCCAGGCCTTGGGATCGAATGGCGGATATACTAAGTCAACAGCTAGAGAACTGGACCCTTCGCCCTTCTCTTTGCCACTTCCTATCGCTGAGCTTAAAGACTTTGCCTCAGCTTCCACCTGAGCTACCTGGGAGCCCCCCCAGCATTGCATCCTCCATCACCTCACGTCCCCATGCACAGGGACCTCGTGTTGCTGATCGCCTGTCTGAGACCCCGAAGCGCGATCACCTTGTGTCCCTCGCAGGTAATCGGTCAGGAATCCTGTCTTCACCAACTCAGCAAGTTGACGCCCCAACGCCAGGCATGTGTGGAGTGTGTGTCCATAAGCCTGATGGAACTCACACCACTCGTCCTTCCGCCTTCCAAGCACCTCGTCAGTTTTCTCTGGTACTCGGAGTCTCGCAGCCACGGCAGGGATGGCGATCAGCTCTGCCAACTCTATCACGAAATCATACCTAGGGGGTGTGTTGTTCTCCCTTGCACGCCCCCTGGGCTGGTTCTTGCCGGGTGCATATGGACGAGGCCTTCCCTGTGCCTTCCTCTCCTCCTTGGTCTCATACACCCGCACCTGCTGCTGCTTCCCCTGACCTCCGCGCGGCTTCGTCGGCGCAGTGCTGCCTCTCTTCTCAGAGACCTCTGTCTCCGCCACTATGTGCGCCACCGCTCGTCGCCGAATCTTAGCGAAGGTGGCGGGGTGGCTCTTGATGAGGGATTCACTGAAAGGACCAGGCAGCACGCCTTTCTTGAACGCGTGCACTAACATGTTCTCGTCCTTGCTGGGCAATCTCACCACCTGCGCAGCGAAACGGTTGAGGAAGTCCTTCAGCGACTCCCCCTGGTACTGGCGCACGTCGAACAAGTCGTAAGCTACCAATGGCGGCGCTTTGTTGACTATATACTGCTCCGTGAACAGCTTCGAGAACTGATGGAAGGAGGTGATGTGGCCCTCCGGCAGGCTCACGAACCACTCCATAGCCACTCCGCTCAGCGTGCTCATAAACATTTTGCAGTACACTGCGTCTGAACCTCCAGACAGCATCATCTGAGTGTGGAAGGCTGTCAAATGCGCCTCTGGGTCTTCCACCCCCGTGAATGACGCCTTCACTCCCACCAGGTTGGGGGGCACCACCATGTTCATGATCTCGGGGGAGAAGAGCATAGGAAACGCTCTAGGGGGCGACGGCGGCATCGACGTTCTGTCTTCGGATACGCGCTCATTCTGCGCCTGCAGCTCCCTACGCAACTCCTCGTTCACACGGTTCAACTCTTCATTCCTGCTATGCGATGCAGTCAGCTCTGCATGCATCTTCTCCTGCTCAACTCTCGATGCTGCGACGTTCTCCTGCAACATGCACATCATCTCCATGACCTGTGCCATGGTCACAGTTCCTTCACCAGCAGGTGGTGCAGGTGTCGTTTGTCTAGTTCTTCTCATCTGTGCGATTTCTATCCTCGTTCTTGTGTATGGGGGCTTTGTTTTACTTCGGGCCCCACGGTGGGCGCCAAATGATCTCGCCGCAGACTCAAGCGTGGAGAAATTGCCTCGTCACTCCTTCGTTTGACTTTCTAACTGCTGCGCGTTCTGCAAGGAGGCTCCAGGGACCTTCGACGGGACTCCAAGCGGTACCTGCAAAACACGCGAACGGCGCCTCTAGCGGCCGTTGTAGCTCCGACGCTCAAGTCAGGCAACGAGAACACCAAAAGGTCCTTCTCAGATTTCTCTGTGTGAGACTGTGTGTGTGTGCCCTCAGTCCTCTTTGATTCGAAGACTGAGTGCTCTTGGATGTGTGTTGTCTATTCTGAGGCAAAGATTGCATACCTGGTTTGGTGTTCTTCTTCCTCATATAAACCCTGCGTAGCCCCTACAGGCTACCTCTAGGTTCACTTAATTACTCTGCAGTGCCGTTTCCACTCCCCAGGGTGCTTTGCGTGCCAGCCTTCTTCACTTGATCGCCAGGTCTGACAGGGGAGGCCGCGTGGGTACCTCTGGACCCCTCGACTTCTGCGCCTATCTGCTCTACCTATTCTCTGGGAACATCTTTACCATCCACGTGGCAGACATGCAACCCACTGGGAGATTCCAACCTTAATGGGTTCTCGTCCCAGCGGGATTCTGCACCTAACTGCGTCTTCTCATCTTCCTGCGTGGTCGTCTCGCGACTAAGAACGCTCTCAGCCTCTGGGCACTTTACTGATCATCGGTTGCGTTGTTCACATCGCGCGGCCGATGTCACCTCAACACACACCGATGACCGATGTTATACTTCACGTCCTCGTGCTCTACTTATGGGATCAGGCGAGGTCCTTGGGTAACGTTCTCGCTGGGAGCCTGGGTCCCAGTTTAACACGTGTTGAAAGCAACCCCCGACGACTGATCATTCTCCATGCACCGATGATTGATCACAGTGCATGCACCGATGATTGATCACAGTGCATGCACCGATGACAGATCACTCTGAACGCACCGATGACTGATCGGTGCTTCGTCCCTTCTCGCGCTCTTCTTCCTGGCGCTCAAGTAGGAACTGATCTGCTGGTGGCGGTCACTCGGTAGCTGACCACTGATCGCCGTTCTTGAACGATCTCCACCCTGGTTCATCTGCCTTTACGTGCCACGCGTCACTCTGTGATTGGCCCACGTGGTCATCTGCTTCTGACGTCATCGCCTACCGATGACCGACCGGATCAGTATGGGTAAGTTGTTTGAAAGATAACTGACTTGACCTGTTATATGAATTAACCCTGTCATACCGGGAGAGTGTTGATATTGAGACTATGTATGCGCATGGCTGTGTGGATTTCACAGCGACCCTGTGTGGATTTCACAGTGGTGTGGTATGACAGGTGCAGATCTTTGAGCCTGAGTCAACGCACGAGTCTTCCGGAAGTAGAGTCATGTGTCTATATGTTATGAGTCAGTGGAAAGTCTGACGTGTGAACCATGAATATTGAAAGTAGCGAATAGACACTTGACGAGTTTATGGAATATGGGAATGTTGATGGTTGAAATTGATATGGATTATGAATGGTGTGAAGATTTATATTTTCTATTGATTTAAAGTTTCATATTTAAAGTTTTTAAAAAAAACATCTAGCTTACCCTTTTATCTGGTATTGTGATTGCTTTCTTAAACCTGTGATGATCGTGTATTTTTGCACGGGAGCAGACGAGGTTGCAGGTAGTAGAGCTCCTCAGTGAGTGGTCGCCGGAAGGAGATCGCCCGTTTCTGTTTCTGTTAGGCGATCACCCTTTTTCTGTTGTCTAATAGGAGATCGCCCTTTTCTTCTGATAGGAGATCGCCTGTTTGTCTTTTTGCTGTATTTTGTTTAAGTTTTGGAAATTGACCGATTATGTATTAAACTCCCTGTGAGGAGAAACTTCATTACATATATATAATTATGTTCACTTCAATATATTTGTTTACCTTTATTTTTATTATATAAATATGAAAAGAATTTGGTGGGATGTTACAGCTGCCAACCTCAAGATTTATTTCAGTTAATTACTTTGTGATTTTATTTTAGCTAATTACTTTGTATTCAACACAGTTGTATTATTCAGCGAAGGGGACACTCTTTTTCCCTATAGGGTTTTTTAACGAGGTCACCCAATAAAAGAAAAGAATTAAGAAAATTGTATTTGTGTTGAATAGTAAAGTGAAGTCCTCCGTGGCCCTAACAGCCAAGGTTGAGGTACGTAAGTGAACCTCTCCTCCCTTGTTAAAAAAAGGGGGAGAATAGTATGGTTCCAAGTGAAGTCCTCTGTGGCCCAAGCAGCCAAGGTTGAGGCACGTAAGTGAACCTCTCCTACCTTGTTAAAGAAAGGGGGAGAAAAGTATGGTTCCAAGTGAAGTCCTCCGTGGCCCAAACAGCCAAGGTTGAGGCACGTAAGTGAACCTCTCCTACCTTGTTAAAGAAAGGGGGAGAATAGTATGGTTCCAAGTGAAGTCCTCTGTGGCCCAAGCAGCCAAGGTTGAGGCACGTAAGTGAACCTCTCCTACCTTGTTAAAGAAAGGGGGAGAATAGTATGGTTCCAAGTGAAGTCCTCCGTGGCCCAAACAACCAAGGTTGAGGCACGTAAGTGAACATCTCCTACCTTGTTAAAGAAAAGGGGAGAATAGTATGGTTCCAAGTGAAGTCCTCCGTGGCCCAAGCAGCCAAGGCTGAGGCACATAAGTGAACCTCTCCTACCTTGTTAAAGAAAGGGGGAGAATAGTATGGTTCCAAGTGAAGTCCTCCGTGGCCCAAACAGCCAAGGTTGAGGCACGTAAGTGAACCTCTCCTACCTTGTTAAAGAAAGGGGGAGAATAGTATGGTTCCAAGTGAAGTCCTCTGTGGCCCAAGCAGCCAAGGTTGAGGCACGTAAGTGAACCTCTCCTACCTTGTTAAAGAAAGGGGGAGAATAGTATGGTTCCAAGTGAAGTCCTCCGTGGCCTAAACAACCAAGGTTGAGGCACGTAAGTGAACATCTCCTACCTTGTTAAAGAAAGGGGGAGAATAGTATGGTTCCAAGTGAAGTCCTCCGTGGCCCAAGCAGCCAAGGCTGAGGCACATAAGTGAACCTCTCCTACCTTGTTAAAGAAAGGGGGAGAATAGTATGGTTCCAAGTGAAGTCCTCCGTGGCCCAAACAGCCAAGGTTGAGGCACATAAGTGAACCTCTCCTACCTTGTTAAAGAAAGGGAGAGAATAGTATGGTTCCAAGAGAGGTCCTCCGTGGCCTAGACAACCAAGGTAGAGGTGTACCGACCAGTACTCGGACACCGAGAACAGCTAGTAATGGTTAGCCACGTCAGCTAGGTTCCACAAGTAGTATGGGCTAGTGGGCTGATTAGTCATCAGCGTGTCGATCACTAGAGTGGAGTGATGTGTCCTCGCCACTCAGCGGGGTGATGAGTCCTCAGCAACAAAGTAGGATGATGTGACATCGGTCTTGGGTGTTTTGAACAACAGAACTAGAACATCTGAGGTGGGTCCCGAGAGAAGACCACTCATCAGTAAAGTGCCCAAAGCTAGGGAGAGGCCTAAGTCACGAAGCGTCCATGCGTGCAGCAGGGAAAGCACAGTTAGGTGCAGAGTTTTGAAGGGCTTAGGTGCGCATCAAGACTAGGGTTTCCAAGTGAAGCCACATGCATGGCACGTGAACAGTGAAGGCACTCCTAGGACAGATGGCCCCAGAGTTTAGGTGCACGAGGGGGTACCTAGGTGGCCATCCTATTAGAATTTGCACTCTAGTTAAGGGAAGCCTTACGCGCTAGATTACCCTAAGACTAGGTAATAGTGGCGCAAGGGTATTCCTGCAGAAACCCTAAATATGGGTAGCGGCGCAGAAGAAACCCTAGACTATATAAAGGGTAGTAAAACACTTCACAAAGGTACGCAATTTTTAGACCTAAACTAAGAAACTCAATACACTTGGTGTGCTTGCCCCAGTATTGACTTGAGGGTCGGAGTTCAAATGGCCTCTAAGGCGCCCCTTTCTGTCTTTGCAAGTGCAGGTTGTTTCGATACTGTGAAGCGTAACCTAAGGAGAGGGAAGGAGGCGTGTGATTGTCGTAGAGTCAATTGACAGGAGAGTCAACCGACAAGAACATTTGGCGCCCACCGTGGGGCCGAAATAAAACAAGGTCCAATACACAAGCGAAAAGAGGAGAATCTAGCGACATAAGGAATACTAGACAAGGATCTATCCCACCAAATGGGGGTAAAGGCATCACCATGCAACAACTCATGGAAACGATGCACGCCCTCCAGGAGACAATGGCAGAATCTAGGGCGGATCAGGAATGTATGCAGATGGACCTGGTCGTATCACAAGCCAGGAACGAAGAGTTGCACAAGGCGAATGAGGAATTGAACATGAATCTGCATAATTGGCAGCAAACAGGGGATCGCGCGGTGGATGATCGAGCCTCGCCTACACCACCTAGGGCATTCCCAATGCCCTTCTCACAAGCGATCATGGACACAGTGGTTCCAGCCACCTTCGTGGGCCCTAAAACTGGGTTCACGGGGGTGGAGGACCCAACGGCGCATCTCACAGCATTCCACACTCATATGATGTTGTCAGGAGGTTCGGATGCGATGCATTGCAAACACTTCATGACCACATTGACGGGGACAGCGCTGGAATGGTTCATCAGCCTGCCTGAGGGACACATAACGTCCTTCACGCAATTTTCTACGCTATTCAAGGAGAAGTACATTGTCAATCGGGCTCCCCCGCCAGTGTAGTATGACTTTTTTTATATAAGGCAGTATCAAGGAGAGTCCCTAAGGGATTATCTCAACCGATTTGGAGCAATGGTGGTGAGGTTGCACACCAAGGACGAGGTTATGGTGGTGCACGCCTTCAAGAAGGGAATACTGCCAGGACCCTTCAGTGAATCGCTCATCAAAAATTGTCCCAAGACTTTTGGCGATATCAGGCGCCGCGCCGTCGCTCACATCACGGCCGAAGGGGAACTCAATAGAAACGCGAGAGCGTGGCCCCCTCACGATCACGGGTACCCAATCGTCCACAACCCATGCGGGTGCACGAGGCGACGACGGAGAAAAGGGCGCAGGGTAAGCAGAAACCCTATGAGGCCAAGAAGCCCCAAACCAGGGCATGTGCAAAGGAGGATGTACCCCCCAGACATAACTTCCTGGTAGAGCTGAAGGAACTTATCGCTATTCCTAACGTAGCGGAAAAACTAAAGGTGCCTCCAAAGACAGACAAGAGGCTAGGGCCCAATAAGAACGCATGGTGTGAGTTCCACCAGGCGTTTGGCCATCCCATCCGCAACTGTTTGGCCCTAGGTCATCAGTTGGACAAGTTGGTCAAGAGTGGTTTCTTGAACGACTACCTGTGGGAGTCACAAGGGGGAGAGGTGGTAGTGGCCCTAAGAGCTGACCAGGGGCACGAGGTGCCCATACATGGCGAGATCCACATCATATCAGGTGGATTCTCAGGGGGAGGGTGCACCTCATCGCAACGCAAGAAGTACGCACGATCAGTGATGGCGGTTGAGGCACATGAGGAGGATCACTTCCCAGATGTTGACCTCACATTTACGAAGGCAAATTGCCTAGATGTTGTCCCTCATGACAATGATCCAGTGGTGATATCAGTGGTTATCGTGGGAAGAAGGGTGCATTGGGTCCTTATTGATCAAGGAAGTTCAGCCGGTGTGATGTTCTGGTCGACCTTCAACAAGCTGCAGTTGTCTCCAGACCAGTTAAAACCTTATACCGGTTACTTATATGGGTTTGCTGGAGACCAGGTTGAAGTGCAGGGACATATAGAACTGAGGACCACCTTCACTGATGGAGTGGCCTCCCGTACAGAGAACATCAGGTATCTTGTCGTGAATGCCCCATCAGCTTAAAACATATTGTTGGGTAGGCCAGCCTTGAACAGACTAAGGGCGATGGCATCGACAAGGCACATGAAGATGAAGTTGCCTTCTATGGAAGGAGTGGTGATCACCATCAGGTCAGATCAGAAGGAGGCAAAGAAGTGTTATGAAAATAGCCTCAAAACAAGAAGAGGAGTGTGCACAGTGACCACCCGACCACTAGGTGGAGAGTGCGTCGTTGCTAACCTGCCCCGAGGAGGAGTCGGGGTCACACGAGTAGAGGTCGCCCGAGAGAGGCGACCTGAGCCAACCGAAGACGTAATGGAGAGGGAGATTGGAGGCAAGGTATTCAAGCTTGGCAAATCCCTGTGCCAAGATACACAGGATCAAGTTGCGGGAATCATAGAGCGGCACTTGGATGCCTTCGCTTGGTTTGCCTTAGACATGTCAGGCTTCGACCTAGATTTTTTGTGTCATCGCCTGGCCCTGAATCCCCAGGTCAAACCTATCCATCAGAGGAGAAGGAAATTCAATAAAGAGAGGAGAAATGTGATCAAGGAGGAGACACAGAAGTTGCTAAGGGCTAGTCATATACGGGAAATCCAATATCCTGAATGGCTAGCAAACGTTGTGCTGGTGAAGAAAGCCAATGGGAAGTGGAGGATGTGTGTGGACTTCACTGACCTCAACAAGGCATGCCCAAAGGACTCTTATCCTCTGCCAAGTATTGATGCATTGGTAGATAGCGCCTCAGGCTGCAAGCTGCTCAGTTTCCTGGATGCTTTTTCAGGTTACAACCAGATCAAGATGCATCCCATGGATGAGTGCAAGACAGCATTCATGATCGAGCTGTCTTGCTACTGTTACACAGTCATGCCATTTGGGTTGAAGAATGCAGGTGCCACCTACCAAAGACTAATGGACAAGGTCCTCGTGCCCATGATAGGATGCAATGTGCAGGCCTACGTGGATGATATGGTGGTGACGTCGCAGGTGAAGGATCAACATGTTGCTGATTTGGAGGGGCTATTCACTACAATAGCTAAGTACAAGCTGAAGCTGAACCCAGAGAAGTGCGTTTTTAAGGTGGAAGCAGGCAAGTTTCTAGGCTTCTTGCTTTCTTGCTCACTGAGCGTAGGATAGAAGCTAATCCAGATAAATGTGCCGCAATCCTCGCCATGAGGAGCCTGACGTCGATAAAGGAGGTTCAGTAGTTGACAGGTTGTATGGTCGCTCTCTCCAGATTCGTATCAGCTGGGGGAGATGAAGGTCACCCCTATTTTCAATGCTTGAGGAGAAACAACAGGTTCTTGTGGACCAAGGAGTGTGAGGAAGCATTCCTCAAGCTGAAAGAATACTTCGCTAGCCCACCAGTGTTGTGCAAACCACAGCTTGACACCCCACTGCGCTTGTATTTTGCAATCACTAAGAGGGCAGTGAGCTCAATTCTTGTGCAAGAGCAAGACCAAATTCAGAAGCCCATCTACTTCATTAGAAAAGTGTTGCAAGGGCCTAAGGTGAGATACCAAGCCCTAGAGAAGGCAGCACTGCCCGTGGTGTTCTCTGCAAGAAGGCTTCGCCATTACTTCCAGAGCTTCACAGTGGTGGTGATGACAGACCTGCCCATTCGTAAGGTTTTGCAGAAGCCAGATGTAGTAGGAAGGATGGTGCGATGGGTAGTAGAATTGTCAGAGTTTGACATACAGTATGAACCCAGAGGTTCAATCAAAGGCCAAGTTTATGCCAATTTTGTAGCCGAGCTATCCTCGGCGGAAACGCAACAGGACGAGCCTGACTTCATATGGGTGCTCTCGGTAGATGGGTCTTCTAATCAACAAGGCAGCGAAGCTGGGGTGATCTTGGAAGGACTAAAGGGGTTGTTAATTGAGCAGGCTCTACGGTTTGCTTTCAAGGCCAGCAACAATCAAGTAGAGTATGAGCCCCTAATCGCTGGAATGCTATTGGCCAAGGAGATGGGTGCGCAGAGTCTTCTAACAAAAAGTGACTCCCTATTGATCACGAGCCAAGTGGCGGGAGAGTACCAGGCCAAAGACCCTCAGATGGCCTCCTACCTAGAATATGTCCAAGTGTTGAAGAGTTCATTTGCAGCTTTCAAGTTGGTGCATGTCCCCAGAGAGCAGAATGCCTGAACCGACTTATTAGCAAAACTCGCGAGCTTGGGCAAGGAGGGAAAACAGAGGACAGTCATCCAGGAGACCCTAAGGACACCTCAACAATCTGGTAGGAGTCCATCAGATTAGCAAGTCAGATGGTGGGACGAGGAGTCATAGGTCGTTGACCCAAGAGACATTAAAGAAGCCAAGGGTCAACGCGTATTCGGCGTTAGAGGTAGAGTCGTCGCAAGTCTGCCTGGTGCAGAGGGGAGAAACGTGGATGACGCCTTACAAGCGCTACTTGGTTGATGGGATGTTGCCAATGGAGCCAACGAAGGCAAGAAAAATAAAGAAGAACTCGACCAAGTATACACTCATTGATGGGGAGTTGTACAGGCATGGGTTTTGATCCGGTCGGTCATCGGTAGTCGATGACGTCAGCAGCAGATGACTACGTGGGCCAGTCACAGAGTGACGCGTGGCATGAGATAGCAGATGAACCAGGGTGGAAATCGTTCAAGAACGGCGATCAGTGGTCAGTTACCGAGTGACCTCCACCAGCAGATCAGTTCCTACAGGAGCGCCTGGAAGCAGAGCGCGAGAAGTGATGAAGCACCGATCAGTCATCGGTGCATGCAGAGCGATCAGTCGTCGGGGTTCCTTGCCAACATGTGTTAAACTGGGACCCAGGCTCCCAGCGAGAACGTTACCCAAGGACCTCGCCTGATTCCATAAGGAGAGCACGACAATGTGAAGAAGCGCCATTTGTCATCGGTCAAGGTGACGCATCGATCACCAGCCAGGATGAGACATCGGCCATCGGTCAGGATGAGAGACACCTCGGTCATCGGTATGTGTCGAGGTGACATCGGCCGCGGCGAAGCGAACAACGCGACCAGTGATCAGTAAAGCGCCCAGAGGCAGGGAGCGGCCTTAGTCGTGGGACGACCATGCATGAAGATGGGAAGACGCAGTTAGGTGCAGAATCCTGCTGGGACAAGAATCCATCAAGGTTAGAGTCTCCCAATGAGGTTGCATGCATGCCACGTGGACCGTGAAGATGTTCCCAGAGAATAGGTAGGGCAGATGGGCACAGAAATCGAGGGGTACAGAGGTACCCACGCGGCCTCCCCTGTCAGACTTTGCACTCAAGTGAGGAAGGCTTGCACGCAAGGTAGCCCTGGAGGGTAGATAACGGCGGTGCAGAGTAATCAAGTGGCTCTAGAGGTAGCCAGTAGGGGGCGACGCGGGTTTATATGAGGAAGAAGAAACACTAAACCAGGTACGCGATCTTTGCCACACAACACACTACACAAAACCGAGAACACTCAGTCTTCGAATCAAAGAGGACTGAGGGCACACACACGGGTCTCACACAGATAGATCCGAGAGAGAGTTTTGGTGTTCCCGTTGCCTGACTTGAGCGTCGGAGCTACAACGGCCGCTAGAGGCGCCGTCTGTGTGTTTTGCAGGCATCATTTGGAGTTCCGGCGAAGGTTCCTGGAGCCTCCTTGCAGAATGCGCAGCAGTTAGAAGGCTAGACGAAGGAGTGACGAGGCACTTTCCCCACGCTCGAGTCCGCAGCGGGATCATTTGGCGCCCACCGTGGGGCACGAAGTAAAACGAAGCCCCCATACACAAGAACGAGAGTAGAAATCGCACAGATGAGTAGAAGAACCAGACAAATGGCGCCTGCACCATCTGCTGAAGAAGGAGCTGTCACCATGGTGAAGGTCTTGGAGATGATGCGCGCGCTGCAAGAGAATGTCGCAGCGTTGAGAGTTGAGCAAGAGAAGATGCATGTAGAGCTGACTGCATCGCACAGTAGAAATGAAGAGCTGAACCGCGTGAATGAGGAGTTGCGCAGGGAATTGCAGGCGCAGAATGAGCGTGTATTCGAAGATAGGACGTCGATGCCGCCGTCGCCCCCTAGAGCATTTCCTATGCCTTTCTCCCCCAAGATCATGAACACGGTGGTGCCTCCCAACCTGGTGGGAGTGAAGGCATCGTTCACGGGGGTGGAAGACCCAGAAGCACATTTGACGGCATTCCACACTCAGATGATGCTGTCTGGAGGCTCAGACGCTGTGTACTGCAAACTATTTATGAGTACACTGAGCGGAACAGCTATGGAGTGGTTCGTGAGCCTGCCGGAAGGCCACATCACCTCTTTCCATCAGTTCTCAAAGCTATTCACGGAGCAGTATATAGTCAACAGAGCGCCGCCGGTGGTGTCTTACGACCTGTTTGACGTGCGCCAGTACCAGGGGGAGTCGCTGAAGGACTTCCTCAACGGCTTCGGTGCACAGGTGGTGAGATTGCCCAGCAAGGATGAGAGCATGCTACTGCATGCGTTCAAGAAAGGCGTGCTGCCTGGCCCTTTCAGCGAATCGCTCATCAGGAGCCACCCCGCCACCTTCGCTGAGATTCGGCGACACGCGGTGACGCACATAGTGGCAGAGACCGAGGTCTCTGAGAAAAGAGGCAGCACTATGCCGACGAAGCCGCGTGGAGGTCAGTGGAAGCAGCAGCAGCAGGTGCGGGTGTATGAGGCCAAGGAAGGGAGGAAGGCGCAGGGAAGGCCTCGTCCCTATGCACCCAGGAAGGACCAGCGTAGGGGGCGTGCAAGGGAGAACAACACACCCCCTAGGTATGATTTCGTGATAGAGTTGGCGGAGCTGATCGCCATCCCTGCCGTGGCGGCAAGACTCCGAGTACCAGAGAAAACTGACAAGGTACTTGGAGGGAGGAAGGACGAGTGGTGTGAGTTCCATCAGCCTTATGGACACACGCTCCGCACCTGCCTGGCGTTGGGGCATCAACTTGCTGAGTTGGTGAAGACAGGATTCCTGACCGATTACCTACGGGAGGCGCAAGGTGATCGCGCTTCGGGGTCTCAGACAGGCGATCAGCAACACGAGATCCCTGTGCATGGGGACGTGAGGTGATGGAGGATGCAACGCTGGGGGGGCTCCCAGGCAGCTCAGGAGGAAGCTCCTCATGAATCAGGCGTCGCTAGGGCGGTCATCACCTATGAAAGGAAGGGGTCCATACAGAGTGGTTGAAGCGTTGGAGAATGGAGCTTATTGGCTGGAGACTCTGGATGGAGCACCTATCCGCAGGACATGGAACGCTACACACTCAAGTTTCTACTTCAGTTAAGTTGTAAGGTAGATGCGTTCTTGCGCTGGACACACACTCAATGTATATACTGTAAATAGTTGAGCAGATCAGGGGGCACTCTTTTCCCTGATGAGGGTTTTTAACGAGGCCACCCAATAAAAAAGGTTTCAGTATACCAAGTGTGCACGTGTTTTCCAGTTTCAAGTTCTACTTGCCCCAGATGAAAGTGCAAGTGATCGGTTGGAGCCTGCTCGCCCCAGGCGCGAGTACGGACGACCGACAGGGGTCAACAAGAAAAACTCTTCTCCCCCAAAGCAAGACATCATCTTCGCGTTTAAACACCAAGAAGCAGAGCGCGATCATTCATCGGTGCACTCAGAGCACGATCAGTCATCGGTGCACTCGAAGCAGAGCACTCATCGGTGCATGGTCATCGGGGTCTTGCCAACACGTGTTAAGCTGGGACCCAGGCTCCCAGCGAGAGCGTGACGCATGCACCTCGCATGATTCCAAACCAGAAGAAGAGGAGTTGCCCACTCAAAGGGCGTGCGGTGAGACCATGCAGGCAGGGATGCGCCTGGTGAGTGCGCTTAGACAGCCACCCCTGGTGCTCCCCTGGGAGCATGCACCCACTCAGAAAAGAAAGTCCTCACTCTCGACTTTGTACAGCGGGGTGCAGGCAGAGAAAGTCCTCTTCCTCTGCTTTTTACAGCAAGGTTGAGGCGAGAGAAAGTCCTCACTCTCGACTTTGTATAGCGGGGTGCAGGCAGAGAAAGTCCTCTTCCTCTGCTTTTTACAGCAAGGTTGAGGCGAGAGAAAGTCCTCACCCTCGACTTTGTACAGCGGGGTGCAGGCGAGAGAAAGTCCTCTCCCTCGACTTCGTACAGCGAGGCATGGGCCAGATAAAAAAGTCCTTGCCCTCGACTTTGTACAGCGGGGTGAAGGCGAGAGAAAGTCCTCTCCCTCGACTTCGTACAGCGAGGCATGGGCCAGAGAAGAAAGTCCTCACCCTCGACTTTGTACAGTGAGGTGCAGGCAGAGAAAGTCCTCTTCCTTTGCTTTTTACAGCAAGTTTGAGGCGAGAGAAAAGTCCTCTTCCTCTGCTTCTTACAGCAAGGTTGAGGCAAGAGAACCAAGTCCTTCTCCTCTGCTTCATACAGCAAGGTTAAGGCAACAGAGAAAGTCCTCTTCCTCTGCTTCTTACAGCAAGGTTGAGGCAAGAGAACCAAGTCATTCTCCTCTGCTTCATACAGCAAGGTTAAGGCAACAGAGAAAGTCCTCTTCCTCTGCTTTTTACAGCGAGGTTCGGGCGAGTGAAAAAAGTCCTCACCTCGACTTTATACAGCGAGGCTGAGGCGAGATAAAAAGTCCTCACCTCGACTTTGTACAGCGAGGCTGAGGCGAGAGGAGAAAGACCTCACCTTGACTTCTTATCGCGAGGCTGAGGCAAGAGGGGTCATCGAGAAGCATTTCCCAAAACACAGGCGTCATCTTTGGCGTTCGGGCCCTCTATGCAACTAGCGCTGGAGTGACACAGAAGTAATGCGAAACCTGAAGCGCGGTGACTGATCGGTGGTGCGCTAACATTCTAGTCGGTGGTCGGTAGTAAAGCTCTGAGTATGAAAGCTTCCCCAAACAAGCTCTTGGGCGATCAGTCGAAGCATTTAGACGCCATTTGGTCAGTCATCCAACATGAATTTATGCATAAAAGGTTTATATACAAGTTTGTAGCAGAAAGAGAAATTACACAAAAGGAGAAGTCACAAGGGAAGAAGCTCAAGGAAGAGGAATGAGCCTGCCATCGGCCACTGAATGGTGGAGGCTAGGTTGAGTAGAGTCCAAGTCTGCAGGACGCAGTAAACCTGCTGCAAGCCCATGGAACCCATCTATCAGAGCCTCGGCACCAGCAGCCATGGTCTCAGGTACATCGGCTTCGAGCTCCTTCTTCTCCTTGGCAAGGAAGGCTACTTAGTCTCTTCGCTGAGAACAAGTTCACAGCTCGAGACTGGGGGGCTTGTGATCCGGTCGGTCATCGGTAGTCGATGACGTCAGCAGCAGATGACTACGTGGGCCAGTCATAGAGTGACCGTGGCATGAGATAGCAGATGAACCAGGGTGGAGATCGTTCAAGAACGGCGATCAGTGGTCAGTTACCGAGTGACCTCCACCAGCAGATCAGTTCCTACAGGAGCGCCTGGAAGCAGAGCGTGAGAAGTGATGAAGCACCGATCAGTCATCGGTGCATGCAGAGCGATCAGTCGTCGGGGTTCCTTGCCAACACGTGTTAAACTGGGACCCAGGCTCCCAACGAGAACGTTACCCAAGGACCTCGCCTGATTCCATAAGGAGAGCACGACAACGTGAAGAAGCGCCATCTGTCATCGGTCAGGGTGATGCATCGATCACCAGCCAGGATGAGACATCGGCCATCGGTCAGGATGAGAGCACCTCGGTCATCGGTATGTGTCGAGTTGACATCGGCCGCGGCGAAGCGAACAACGCGACCAGTGATCAGTAAAGCGCCCAGAGGCAGGGAGTGGCCTTAGTCGTGGGACGACCATGCATGAAGATGGGAAGACGCAGTTAGGTGCAGAATCCTGCTGGGACAAGAATCCATCAAGGTTAGAGTCTCCCAGTGAGGTTGCATGCATGCCACGTGGACCGTGAAGATGTTCCCAGAGAATAGGTAGGGCAGATGGGCACAGAAATCGAGGGGTACAGAGGTACCCACGCGGGCTCCCCTGTCAGACTTTGCACTCAAGTGAGGAAGGCCTGCATGCAAGGTAGCCCTGGAGGGTAGATAACAGCGGTGCAGAGTAATCAAGTGGCCCTAGAGGTAGCCAGTAGGGGGCGACGCGCGTTTATATGAGGAAGAAGAAACACTAAACTAGGTACGCGATCTTTGCCACACAACACACTACACAAAACTGAGAACACTCAGTCTTCGAATCAAAGAGGACTGAGGGCACACACACAGGTCTCACACAGATAGATCCGAGAGAGAGTTTTGGTGTTCCCGTTGCCTGACTTGAGCATCGGAGCTACAACGGCCGCTAGAGGCGCCGTCTGTGTGTTTTGCAGGCATCATTTGGAGTTTCGGCGAAGGTTCCTGAAGCCTCCTTGCAGAACGCGCAGCAGTTAGAAGGCTAGACGAAGGAGTGACGAGGCACTTTCCCCACGCTCGAGTCCACGGCGGGATCAGGTTTACCCACCCTATCCTGGTGTGCGTACATGGTGAGTAGTGCACGCGGATAAAGGCGGAGCTCCATGAAGGAATATGTGGGAGCCACATTGGAGGTCGTGCTCTAGCATCCAAGGCCATTCATGCAGGGTACTACTAGCCAACCATGAGGGAAGATTGCACGAAGTATGCGCAGCAATGCAACCAGTGTCAACTACATGCTGATTGGCACAAGGCGTCGCCATAAGAGCTCAGGTCGATATATAGCCCTTGACCATTCCACACATGGGGAATTGATATTCTGGGGCCCTTCCCTTTGGCAGTGGGGCAGATGAAGTATTTCGTGGTCGCCATAGAATACTTTATGAAGTGGATAGAGGCTGAGCCAGTAGCACAAATCACAACCCATAAGATCCAACATTTCATGTGGAAGAACATAGTATGTCGCTTTGGTGTACCCAAACGCTTGGTGTTTGATAAAGGCACTTAGTTTGCAAGCCAACAGCTGGGGAAGTTATGCACAGAGTTAGGAATCAAACAGGTGTTTGCATCAGTCGAGCATCCTCAGACTAATGGGCAGGTCGAGTCAGCCAACCGAGTCCTACTCAGAGGACTGAAGAGAAGGCTGGAGAAAGCCAAGGGGACTTGAGCTGAGGAGGTTCCTAGTATTGTGTGGGCTTACCATACTACTCCTCAGTCCACCACCAAAGAGACACCCTTCAGTTTGGTATAGGGTTCGGACGCTATGATCCCTGTCGAGATCCAGGAGAGCTCGCCACGCTTCTAGAATTTTGTGGCTGAGGAATCCAACGAAGAAAGAAAGGTGAACTTGGACCTCTTAGATGAAGTAAGGGAAGAAGCGGGAATCAAAGCCGAGGCATTAAAGAGAAGGGTTGAGCTCAAGCACAGTTCCAAGTTGAGAGCTCGGCAGTTCCAAGTTGTCGACTTGGTGATGCGGAAGGCATCTCCCTACCAGATAGAGAACAAGTTGTCCCCCAAGTGGACTGGTCCCTTTAGAGTGACAGAGGCCCTGGGAAATGGGGTGTACAGACTCGAGACTTTAGAAGATGGGTTGATTCCTCGTACATGGAATGCGACTCACCTTAAGTTTTATTTCAGTTAAGATGTAACATTGTACACAGTTCAGGGGACACTCTTTTTTCCCTAATAAGGGTTTTTAATGAGGTCACCCAATAAAATTTTCAGTTAAGATATATAGTTAAGATATATTCTTGAATATTTTGTACAATGCAGTTAAGAGCCTATCACTTGAGGTTAGAGGTCTCGAAAGTGGGAAGGTAGGTTCGCATAGAACACCTCCTCTTCGAGTGAGAACACCCAAGTTGAACAGAAGGGTTCGCCAGTTAAAATCCTCCCTCGCCTATGGGTGATGAGAGGTCAGTTAAGAACCTGTCACTTGGGGGTTAGAGGTCACGAAAGTGGGAAGGCAAGTTCGCATAGAGCACCTCCTCTTCGAGTGAGAACACCCAAGTTGAATAGAAGGGTTTGTTAGTTAAATCCTCCTTTGCTTACAGGCGATGAGAGGTCAGTTAATACTCGTCAGCTTGGGTTAGAAGTCTCAGAAGCGGGAAAGGAAGATTCACAGAGAACGCCTCCCCTTTCGAGTGAGAACACCAAGGATGACTCATACCAACGAAATCCTCCCTTGTCTCGAGCAAGGAGAGGTCAGGCGAATACAGATCGGTGCTAGAAGTCTCAAAAGGGTAAAGGGAGGGTTCGTAAAGGACACTTTCCCCTCAAGTGAAAGCACCCAAGTTGAACAACAGGATTTGCCAGTGAGACCCACACATGCCTATGGGTGATGAGAGGTCAGCCAAAGAATAGCCTGTGTGTTAGAAGTCTCGAAGTGGAAGAGAGGGGTTCGCAGAGGACGCCTCCCACTCAAGTGAGAACACAAGGGTTAAATGAGGTGGTTGATCACTCAAGTCCTTTTTGCCGTGGTGCAAGGAGAGGTCAGTGAAGTGATGTAGTCCATTCGCCAGGGCTCGCCCACAGTGTGGTCTCTTATCCTAAGAAGGAATTACACTTATCACCTCTTATCAGTGTCAAGCGTGCTACATTACAAGGGGTCGAAGTGTTAGCTAAGTACGCTAAAGTGTACAAGCAACTACTGAGTACCAAAAATGCAAGTTGTGCAAAGAAAATATGAAGCGCCAATGCAAGTAAGTTGGTCAAGACAAGTTATATACACAAATTAATTATCATTATATTATTAGATTGGAAGAGTGATTACAAAAGGGTGATTACAAGAAGTCCAGCTATAGAATATAGATGCTCAAGAGACCTATCTGGGCACTATTTGCCCGCTGACTACTTGCATAGATACAAAGAAAGGCGAGAGGTCCATCTCAGGATGCGCGCAGGCAACCTGAGCAAGGGCATCGCCAAACCCCTCCCCGTAGGCGTCGGCGGCATCTTCATTTAGCTCTGCCTCGGTCTTCTTGAACAGCTCGGCTTCTTGGGCAAGCTCTTCCTCAACTTTGCCCAGCTGAACTTCTTGGTTTGTGGCCCTCTCCTCTAGCTTGACCACCTTTGCTTGGGCCCCTTCCAGCTGTTCCTCCAGATCAATAACTCTGTTGCGGAGGGGAAGGATCTTGGCCTCAAGCTGGAGAGCCTCCTGCCCCTTGGCGAAAAGGAGTTTCTTGGCTTCTTTCTCTGATTGGCGGAGAGTGCTCAGCTCCTGGTTCAGATCAGTCTCGCGCTTGGCAGCCATTTGGACTTGAAGAGCGAACTCCTTTTTCTGCTCCAACTCCCTCCTCAGTTGGGCCACCTCTTCCCTTAGCTCCATTTCTGCATCCCCCTAGGTCAGCAAAACGCTAGAGGCGGCAAGGAATTCACCAAGGCCCTGACTTAGGTGATCTCTTAGTGAACCCCTGTCCAAGGCCTCCAGTGCTTCTTTGGCAGGTAGATGTGCAAGGGCATGCTGAAGGAGGGTGGGAAGTTCAGGGGCAGGAGGTGCTTGATCATCTTTGGGAGCGTTCTCCCCCCCGCCTTCGATCACCAGGAGTGGCCCAGGAGGAGAGGAGGCGCTTGGGGGGTGCTCCCTGAAGGATGGAGGTTGCCCCTCTATGGCAGAAGAGGTCGTCGCAACAACCTTCACCCTTTTTCTTTTGAAGACAAGGCCTGAGCAGGTGTCCTCGTCTTTAGAGATCACCACCGCCGCTACCCTTTTTTGTTTGCTTTCGGAGGCGGGGCCTGGGGCAGCAGCGGCGGGGTAAGAAAGGCCAGAAGGACCTGAGCCACCTATTATGCGGCGACCCAGCAGATCGGCCAGCATTTTCTTCTTCTCAACATCCAAGACCATATCTACAACAAACAACAAGTATGAAATAAGAAGTGACAAACAGTTACTAAATACAAATACAGGCAAATACGAGAAGAAGTAAAGCAAGTACCAATGTAGATGCTGAGAGTTCCAGCATCATACTCGTGCATAATCAGCTGGGCAGTGTTAAACACCACTCCCCAACTGGAAAGGAGTTGGCACAAGTCGCGATTAAAGGGTTTTAGCTCCTCAAGTCCCCGGGGTTTCTTGAATTTCAGCTTCTCCACCCAGTACAAGGGGAACCCGTCGAGTAGGGTGGAGTCGTAGGAGCTGCAGCAAACCCTAAAGAACTTCCCTTTGAAGCCCTTGTAGGATTGCTGGAAGAGAGGTAGAATAACTCTCCCCGCCACCCTGTTGAGGCTTACCCAAAGCCTCTTCCCGGGGCTCTTTGCCTCAAAGAAATGGAGGAAGACGTCCACGAAGGGAAGGAACCCAGGTTATTGCACAAAATGGAGAAGGCCCTAACGAAGGCCTAGCTCTGTGAGGGCCCTCTCGAACCCAGTGAAGGGCAAGCAGACCTTAACCCACTTGAAGATGGTGGCGTAGAGGAAGAAGAAAGGTTTCCCGTCATTGCAGCGATCGTCTACGCACACTGGTTCACCCTCTGTGCAAGGTCACACTGAGACATACGCATCGCATTCTCTACCAAAGACGCGTCCTTTGGTCTCGTGCTTGTCATCCCTGTGCTTCCTCAAGGAAGTAAGTTTTTAGGTTTCAACAAGGAGTTCCTCAGGAGCCCAAGAGTAGAGGGCCTTGTAGTCAACTGTGAGAGGAGGGTTGGAGGTAGTTTTGGTTCTTGCCATCTCGAATCTAAAACAAAAGGAGAGGAAAGAGGAAGGAAACAGAGCTTTAGAAGAAAGTGAGGGTGTGTTTCAAACGGCGGACAAAGACTCAAAGATGAAGAACGCAAACAGGACAGAAGAACAGAAACCCTAAAATGCAGAAATCGTAAACAGGCCAAGAGCAGTTATAGCATGTAAGGGGTAGCAGGATCATAAAACAAAGGCAAGAGGAAGAGTAAAAATCATACCTTTGAGTAAGTGAAGACGAGGGGTTGCGAAAGTTGGAGTGGGAGTGGAAGCGTTCAAGAGAAGATGGTGATCGCAAAGGTTTGAGTGAAAGTGATGAAACAGTGTTGTGGCGTGGGTTTTTGAAGGGGTTTAACATAGGCAAGGGAGCGTAAACATTAAGAAGCCCTAACCATTGATCTAGCCACACGTCCACAGATTAAGGGGGTTTGGTGAGATGTCCCTTCAGCGCACTGTTCATGTCCTTTCACTCAGTGCCATGTAGGTTGCCCGAGCCGATGACTAAGTCTCTTCGTTGAACAAGTTAACAGCTTGAGATTGGGGGGCTAGTGTACCGACCAGTACTCAGACACCGAGAACAACTAGTAATGGTGAGCCACGTCAGATGGGTGCCACAGGTAGTATGGGCTAGTGGGCTGATTAGTCACCAGCGTGTTGATCACCTGAGTGGACTGATGTGTCCTCATCACTTAGTGGGGTGATGAGTCCTCGGCAACAGAGTGGGACGATGTGACATCGAACTTGGGTGTTTTGAACAACAGAACTAGAACATCTGAAGTGGGTCCCGAGAGAAGACCAGTCATTAGTAAAGTGCCCAGAGGTAGGGAGAGGCCTAAGTCACGAAGCGTCTATGCGTGCGGCAGGGAAAACACAATTAGGTGCCCATCAGGATTAGTGTTTCCAAGTGAAGCCACATGCATGGCACGTGAACAGTGAAGGCACTCCCAGGACAGATGGCCCCAGAGTTTAGGTGCACGAGGGGGTACCCAGGTGGCCATCTTGTTAGAATTTGCACTCCAGTTAAGGGAAGCCTTACGCACTAGATTACCCTAAGATTGGGTAATAGCAGCACAAGGGTATTCCTGCAGAAACCCTAAATATGGGTAACGGCACAAAGGAAACCCTATAGTATAAAGGGTAGTAAAACACTTCACAAAGGTACACAGGTTTTAGACCTAAACTAAGATACTCAAAACACTTGGTGTGCTTGCCCCAGTATTGACTTGAGGGTCGGAGTGCAAACGGCCTCTAGGGCGCCCCTTTCTGTCTTTGCAGGTGCAGGTTGTTTCGATACAGTGAAGCGTAACCTAAGGAGAGGGAAGGAGGCGTGTGATTGTCGTAGCATCAACCGATAGGAGAGTCAACTGGCAAGAACAAGAGGCAATGACTTCTTCCTTGGCTTATTAGTCGAGGTCAACCAAGGTGAAGTCTTCCTTGACTTATCAGTCGAGGTCAACCGAGGTGAGGTCTTCCTTGACTCATCAGTTGAGGTCGACCAAGGTGAGGTCTTCCTTGGCTTATCAAGCAAGGTCGACCAAGGTGAGGTCTTCCTTGATCCATCAGTTGAGGTCGACAAAGATGAGGTCTTCCTTGACCCATCAGTTGAGGTCGACAAAGATGAGGTCTTCCTTGACCCATCAGTTGAGGTCGACAAAGATGAGGTCTTCCTTGACTCATCAGTTGAGGTCGATAGAGATGAGATTTTCTTTGGCATATCCACCAAGGTCGACAAAGACGATTGGGCTTGTCAAATAAACCAAGAGCCACGCTGGGGAATCCTTTTCCCTGACTCACGCTGGGAATCAGGAATACAGGTTAACAAGTACCGCATTGTCGAGGCTGCTTAGAGAGGTTACTTGGGACGCAGATGTTGAAGTAAAGAGATACAGATCAGACTGGTATAGGCTTGCAAGATCGTCATCAAGGCATGTTACAAGCTAAAAAACAAAATATGCAGAAAAAAGACAACAACAATGTTAAGAAAGAGCTACAGCGGCCAAATTGTATGTAGAATAGGATGCACCAGCCGTTAAAACGAAAGCGTCAAGTATGCATTAAACAAAATATACGAGTATTTAACAAACCTCCATGTCTTCCATGTCTTCAGTTTCTTAAGAAGGCTTCATAGTGCTTTGAAGGAAGGGGGCCAGGTCGGTAGGACCACTCAGTCGCGTCTCGTCAGGGGCGCACTCTCCCCGACCCTCGGGTTCAACGACAGGAGGGGGAGAAGAGGCGCTTGGAGGGCACGCCTGGTAGTCTTGGGGGCCTTCCTCTTCTGATTCAGAGGTAAGAGGAAGGGCAGCCCCAGCCTTGCGTTTTCGCTTGAAAACTAGCCCAGAGTGGATGCCCTCGTCATCAGATGGAGGGGCCCCGACTGCCACCATTGCACCTTGGGGCTGAGGGGCAGGGAGCTGAGCAGGGGCCGCGGCAGCAAGAGGGGCGGCAGCGAGAGTGTAAGGACCTGTAAAATTGAATTGGAATAAAAGTGATATATTTAAATAATTTCAGAAGATGTTATTATTTAAAATACAAAGAGCTGGAAAATGAAGTTTCGTAGTAGTCGGACCTCGGACGTCGCCCAAGATCTGGGGTTAGCTGGTAGAGGTCGGTCGGCTGACATGTAGATCAAGAAGAGTAAAGGAGGAAATGTGTAGCTAAGAAGTCTCCTACGAGATCGCCGTTATTGAAGATGGAGGCGATCTCCGACTCCTCTGGCACATAATCGCCTGTCGCCTAGAGGAGACATGAACGCCAATCGCCTAGAGTGTACGTGATCAGCGGGAATGCACGTAGTATGTGGTCAAGATACTGAATCAACCAGAGTGGGTTCCAACAACCACGCGTATCAAGGTGTGGGTTAAGCCTTAGATACGCTGTGCATGCGAAGCTCTACGCTTGAGCAAAAGAGATCACCCTTAGTGTTGCATGCAAGGGCGCGCGAGGCGTGTGGACGTCGCCAGGGCGCGCGAGGCGTGTGGACGTCGCCAGGGCGCGCGAGGCATGTGGACGTCGCCAGGGCGCGCGAGGCGTGTGGACGTCGCCAGGGCGCGCGAGGCATGAGGCATCGTCAAGGCACGGGAGGCGTGCGGGCATCGCCAGGGCACGATGCATGAGGACGTGGCCAAGGCGCGAGAGTTATGAGGGCGTCGCCAGGGAATACATCGGTTGTCTCCCAGAGGAAGACATCGGTCGTTCGCCAGGAAGATGTCATCGGTGGTAGTCTTCGCACGAGGTCATCGGTGGTAGTCTTCGCGCGAGGTCATCGGTGGATCGTCTTCGCGCGAGGTCATCGGTGGTAGTCTTCGCGCGAGGTCATCGGTGGATCGTCTTCGCGCGAGAGGTCATCAGTGGTTTCTCATCGAGCTGGTAGTCATCGGCGAAAGGTCATCGCGCGACATTGAGTTACACCCAGAGAACGTGGGCCCCAGACTCCCAGCAAGAGATGTTCTGCACGCGCGCCACGTAGACAAAAGAGTGGTTCAGAATAGTGACCTCAGAGCGTAGCCTGCGCAGAGGCACGCTTAGTAGTACTGTTCAGGGAAGCGTGCACGCAAACTTCCCTGCAGAGTAGGTGGTGGCAGCTGCTTTTGGAGGGATAAGTTGGTTTAAGTTACAAAAATCCACTGCTGAGAGAAAAGGAAAACATTGTTGTATTCGACGAGAGAAAGAGTGAGTTCTTCCCTTCTCCTCCAGTTACCTCCTCCGCGTTGCGATTGCAGCATCTCCACACAAGAGTACGACGAGAAGCAACACCATTGGAGCACCTGGGAAAGTTCTCTGCAACTCCTTCAAAACCAGACTCAAGAATAGAGCCAAGGCATTCTTCAAACTCTGTTGGATTTCGAAGCACCTGGTGGTTGCGCAAGTCCAGGTAAGGGAAGCTAGACCTCTTTTTCCATACAAGCCATAGTGTAGCTATCGCTGAAGTGAGGGCGACGTGGTCACCATTTTTGTTTTCATCTGCGTAAAATGCTCTGTTTGTGTGCTTGGGCGACGTGGTCGCCGGTTTTATATACAGTCTTCGAAACACCCTGTTTTTGAACTAGATCGCCGGTTTGGGCGCTGTTTTACGAACTCCCCTGTTTTTGGTGTTGTTTGAAACTGTTTGGGATTTAAATACAATATATATGTGATATTCGAAAGTTTGAAACGCTGAAATGGTTGTTGCTGTGATTTGAAATATTCCTTTGTATGGCATGACGTCTTGAATGCTGTGAATGTGGGATCGAGGCATAGTATTTTCAGGAAAGAAAATACCGTGTAAGATCTTGTAGTAGGTGCATTGATCGGTGATTCCTAAGGGGATATCCTGACTCTGCTGAGGTAATGGAATCACGTAGAGGAAGTTACTCAGTTGTTGAGAGTCGAAGGAGGTCTATATGATGGGCGTCTCGTGTGAAAAAGAACGAGCTCCGCCTGTCCTATGGATTAACCCTGTCATACCAGGAGAACTAATGACATTGAGATGATATATGCGCATGCTGTGTGGATTCACAGCGACCCTGTGTGGATTTCACAGTGGTGTGGTATGACAGGTGCAGATCTCTGAGTCTAATCAACGCACGAGTCAATCCGGAAGTAGTGTCAAGTGTCTTGTGTGGTGAGTCAGTGGAAAGTCTGACAGGTGAAATGAGAAATATTGATAGTTTATAGACACTTGATACAGTATTGTGAAATGGAATGACTATGGGTGAATGTTGTGAAATGTGTGATTTTGGGCGATCAGGTGAATGGTATGAGCAACTCTACGTTTTACATGGATATTTTGAAACTTGTTTTACTTTGAATTTCATGTTCATGATTTAAACTCTCTTTAAAATATCTAGCTTACCCTGCGTATTTTGGTTCTGTGGTTTTCTCTTAAAACTGTGATGATCGTGTATTTTACACGGGAGCAGATGATCTTCCAGGAAGTAGAGCTCCTTAGTGAGTGATCGCCGAGGAGGAGGTCGCCGGTTTTCTGTCTCTATCGGGTGATCGCCTGTTTCTGCCTCTATCGGGTGATCGCCTGTTTTTTTTTGTCCTGTTAGGTGATCGGCTGTTTTGGCTCCTCTGATAGGAGATCGGTCTCGTCCGATAGGAGATCGGTTTCTTCCGATAGGAGATCGCCTGCTTTGTATTTTTTTACTGTATTTTGTTTATGTTTCTGGAAAATTTGACCGAATTTGTATTAAACTCCCTAAGAGGAGCAACTTCATTTCATATATATAATATTTTGTTCATAGAATCTATTTGTCACCTTTACTTTCATTTTATATTTATTTCAAAGTAATTTGGAGGGATGTTACAGAGAGTGGCAGTGGTTTGGTCGTCGGCGGTGGAAGGGTTGGTTTGGACTGATCGGGAAGGGCCTGCAGCACCCTTCTTGGCAGCATGGGCAGCCAACTGTTTCCTCCTCTCAGCGCCGATGGTCATTTCTGCCGCAAATAGGAAAACATAAGACACACCAGGTTAGCAGCAGATTCACGTGTAAAAATAGGCAAGAATGAATAAAGACATGAAGGCAAACAAAGATAAAGTGAAAACAAATACCTATGTACCCCCGCAAGGTTTTGGGGTGGTACTCATTTTTTATGACCTCGACGCTGCTGAACACCGCTTCAAGGCCAGACAGGATCTCACATACCTCCTTGTCTTGAGGGTGCAAGTCTATTAAGGCCCGGGGTTTGGCCAGGTTAGGGTTTTCCACTCAGTAAAGGGGAAACCCATCCAAGAGAGTGGGGTCGGTGGTGCGACAGCAAATCTTGAAGAATTTGCCCTTGAACCCTTTATAGGATTGCTGGAAGAGGGCTAAGAGTGCTCTTCCAGCGACCCCGTTGATGCTGACCCAGAAGTTTTTCCCTGGACTCTTGGCCTCGAAGAAGTACGAAAGGAATCTACAGAAGGTAGGCGCCCGAAATAGTTATAGAGGACAACGAACGCCTTTACGAAGGCCCAGCCGTTGGGATGAAGCTGAGCGGGGGTGACGTTCATTTCGGTCAGCAGTGCCCGCTCAAAGCCGCAGAAGGGGAGCCGTAGGCACACCCTCTAGAAGATGGTGGAGTAGATGAAGCAGAAGGGGGCCTCCTGAACCGAAGCCTCATCGCAGCAGACAGGCTCGCCCACCTTGTAGGGGACCACTCCCACGTACTTGTCGTCCTCCTTCCCGAAGACGCGAGAGGCGTGGTTGGCCTTGTTCCTCACCTCCTTTTTCCTATAGTCTACTATGGCTTTGGAGATGGTGAACACGGACACCTCCTTCAGGAGCCCAGGGGTACAAAGACTGGTAGAAGTCAGAATGGAGCCCTAGGACTACTTGGCGAACGGGGGGCTGGGAGGAATCTGAATCAACCCCAGAGTTGGAGGAAGTAGAGTGATCCATTTGAGAGCGATGAAGGCTAAAACACACAGAAAAAAGGAAAAAGACAGACTCAGAAGGGGAATAGAACAAACGCATTTCAAAGAAGTGTCGCGACGAGAAAGTAGGGCACGATGAGATGAGATAAGCAGAAAACGTAAACAGTCCCAAGCAGTTATAAATCCATGGAAGGGCATCGCAATAGCAAAGGGAAAACATAAATGGTGAAAAGAACGTACCTTTAGTAAACTCTGGGTGAAGTCGACGAAGGATCAAGAGAGTAGGAGAGCGCTCGAAGAACAAAGAGTTTTTTTGAAAAGATGAAATGCAAAGGAATGAAATAGTGAGGAGCGTAGGAGGCAAAGGGTTAACATATAGGGGAAGCGCAGAATGACAATGCGCCCTAGCCATTGAGATTGCCACGTGTACGCTCTAGGGAAAGTATTGTGAAATGTCACCTCGAAGCACTGTGCGCGTCCCATCACTCAATCTCGTCGCAGTGCCACGTAGGGCAACACCACGTAGGACGACAGGTCGAGCAGTAAGGCTTCTCGCTAAAACGAGTTCCAGCTCGAGCCTAGGGGGCTTGTGTAGTGGTCAGACCTCGGACGTCGGCACATGAATGAGAGGTTGGCACAGGAGAGGTCAACATGGTAGGGCCCATAGAGGGGCCCATAGAATTACACGTGTCAAGGCGCAAAACTAGATTCATAGATACGCCATGCATGCAAGATGTGTTCAAGATGTAAGGTTCTGACACAATAGAATTATCCTTAGAAACGCATGTGAGGCACGTGAAGGTTTTAAGACATGCGAGATATTAAGTTATTAGACAAGTTGGGGTAGGCAGTGCTGGGGTAGGAGCTAAAACCCTAGCGGCCACACCTTAAGTTACGCACTCCAGGAAAGGAATGTCGCCATGGGAGTTGCACTCTATGAAAGGAAGGTTGTCACGGGATTGCACTAAGGTTGTGCGTTAGAATCCCAAAAGGATAACCCTAAATTCGCTAGAGGCAACGCTTGGACAGGAGCATGTATGCGGCATGTAACCTAAAAACAGCTATATAATGGGGTAACACCCAAGGTAAACACAAGTTCACACACAGACACAGTTCTTTGCAAGCTTAGAGTTTCTTACACACTCTTGGCTTGAGATATCTTAGTTGTTTGATGTTTCTTGCCCTGTACTGACTTGAGCGTCGGAGTGCAATTACAGGTAGGACACCCTCTATTTCAACGGAGTCACAAATCCATCGTGAGTTAGAAGGAGCCACCGTCTACCTTAGAGTCAACGATGACCGAGTCAACCGACAAGAACACCACCACCCTAGGGTATGCATTAACTCTAAAAAACAACCCTTTAAGTATCTCAAAGGCCCACACAAAGTTATTTTCCTTTTCAGCTGCTAGTAAACAAAAATGCAACAGAAAAGGTCAAACCAGTTAATGTAATCCTAACAACCTCAAGTAATGACATCCTGTACTTGTTCATTTTGTACGTACTATCCATCAATATGACAATGTTAAAGGAGTTCACTAGTTTTACTGAATCTGGATGTGTGCAAAATATATCTTGCATGATATTTGACGGCTCTTCAAACCTACACCAATGCACATACATATCTCGCTCCATTAACAACATCAAATGTTGCATTTCTGTTATGGGTCCTCGTTGTGATCTTCGGTGAACACTCATTGCATTATAAAATTGCTTTATCGTCGTCATATTCTTCTCATTTCTCTCTTTCATGGTTAGTAAAATATTTATTGGCTTCACTAAAGTCTTAGTCATATCCTCAACCATAGCCTTTTCATCAACACTTAACCTTCCAGCATACAAATGACCCACCAATGTCTCTGCCAAATTATGATTGTGAGAACCACAAATTAATTGAACCGTCCATCCTTCACCACCTTTTACCAATTTGCCTCACAATTTGAAAGGACAATCACATTTCCTAATTCCACTTTGACTAATATCTACGTCCTTTTTATATTGTTTGTATTTACCTCTTCTCTCACAACCTAATAATACGTGCGTCATCCTTCCTCATTACCAATCCATGTATTCGATCTTAATATAACAATAACAAATCCATAATTGTAGGCAACACTTCTCGCCCACTTTAAGAGCTCATCTCGATTACTGAATACCTACAATAACATATGCCAAATAATATATCATTCATAAAGTTCACTTCACACGTCTAAAATAAAACACATTTGACCTTACCTCATTTGTAGTAAATGCCTCACTACACTCATGTGTCCTACGTTCATTATTTAATGCGTTATAAGATATTGACTGCTCCAGATCAACACATCTAATCCATCTCACACATCAATGTACCCTGAAATTCCCATGTATGAATCTACAGTATCCATTGGCACTGTTGTATACAAAAAAAAATGCATGTCAGAAACCTTAACATTTCGGACATCCATGTCCGCAACTCAAATAATGCATTTCCATATTTGCTCATCCAGAACTAAGAATGTTAGAGAGCATCCCTACACAAGCACAAGGACAAAGAAACAACCCATTTGGATAAAAGATTTTATAATAGGATAGGTCCATGGAGCATTTTTAATGTGTGCAATAGTTATGTTTTTATTTACAATTTAAGATGTTTTTTTGTCTTTAAAAGTTGTAAGGCCCACAACCCTCTTATGACCCTTAAAAAATACTATTAGTATGAAATGAAGGCATAAAAGTTTTTGATAACCCTAATCTTAGTATTAACGGTAACTAAAACCTAACAGAAAACATTTAGAATTGAGAAGTGACTTTCGAATATTATCATCCGTAATCTTATCAAGACACCTAACGATGATTTCTTATAGCAAGCAACCATGAATATTCAGAGTTTTAAATTCTTTCTATGAACTATACACTCCAAAAATAGTATTTTGAGTTGTCGTAGTATATGGATTATATGTTATATAAGACCAAATGTAATACTCCAAATCAAACAATTCATAATTCAAAGAAAAATAAATTTTGAATTACATTCGGGAAAAATATCTCAAAACATCTTAAATTGTATAATTTAAAAATATGTTTTAAATTCTGGATTTAGGAATCATAGACCATTGTCGAAATATGTAATTAAAAATATAAGTACAAAGGACAGATTTGATAATCTATTTTTTATTTTATTTTTCACTTTGGACCAATCTAAAAATTTATTATTTGCGATAACAATATTAATAGAAATATTAAATATTAAATATTAAAATTGCAATGATGTTGAAAGTCTTAGGTTCATGTATAAGACTTTTGTGCTTTGTTACGTCTCTCTTTCACCGCAGTATAATACAGCACATCTTTGGTGTCTGTTTCAAAGTTTTGCAACATTTAATTTATTCTCTTCATTACTAAAAAATAAGAGCAGACAAGAATAGCAAGGATATAAAATTGAGTAAATTTGTAAATATTGGTAATTTTATAGATTAAGAATGAGTATATGAATCGGTATCTGGTATTGATTGATATAAAAATGTGTTCAATAGTATTTAATTTAATTAATATTAATATCCAAATAAAATAGTACCTTCAATTTTATATTGAAAAAAAATATTATTAGAATAGAAATTCAATCTAAAATCATGCAGTAATGAATTAATTTTCTATAATATAAACATTCATTTTTTCGTAAATATATATGGAAAGTCCAAAACCAACAACAGTTATTTTTCAATTTATTTTTTAGAAAACAAATAGCATACTATTTTTTTTCTTCTTTTTTGTACTGTAGGAAAATGCAGCAAAACAAAAAGAATCAAATACTAATTGCTGCAATTGTAAATATTAAGGTTTTTAAATTTAAAGTTAATTTAATTGAGTTTGAGAAAGTATTGCTCAAAAATAGCTGGGAGTTTCTCTAATAGAGACGAAAATTTTCATTATTAGAATCTCATCATTCTAATAAAGTAGAATAATTTGAAGTTAAATATTGATGAATATAGCATTGAAAAACTCTTCATGATAGACTTAAAGTAAGATATTTTAGGTGTTCCAATACATCTCAACAAATTATTATTAATTATTTTACTTAATACTATTATTGTACTAGTAAGGAATCAGACACTATGCTATCAATTGAATAATTAATATTTTTTCTTAGATTACACTTTTCTTTTTTTTCTTTTTATTTGAATTTCAACTCTCAGTCGAGAGTATATCTGTATGCAAGTATTTGATAGTTGATTGTTATTAATATTTGTTTAATAATAATGTACATTTGCTTTGATGTGTTTATCTATATAGGTATATTGAATTTTATTATTGATGAACTGTAATTAATAAATGGAGGTGAAAAAGTATTTAAGATTACAAAAGTTATAATTTGTAATTACATTTTTAAATTAGAAATTCTGAAAATGGTTTATGATTTTTTTAATTCAGAGTTCGTATAGAGAAAAAATCTGAACACCAAATTGTGGGCAGCAATTTGTTGGCATCATTCCCTCCACAGGCTTCTCTCTTTGAAACGACTGAACCCCACAAAAATGAAACGATGGTGGTTACATGATATCACAACACTGACATTATTCATATATATGTATATATTAGAACAGAAGATAATCCTTCTTTTTTGCCTACAACAAAACCCCCACCAAAACCTTCATCTTCTTTTCAAACTCTTCTTCCCCAATGACATTCTGAACACACACCCACATGGCTTCTTCTTCATCTCTCCTCCCAAGGCCACAACTTCGCACACCCCTCATTTCCAATCTCAACTCTTTCCCAAGAGCATGGAGTCTCTTCATCCTCACACACCCTACACACCCTACACACCCCAAACACGGAAACAAGCAAAAGCTGTCACCTTTCACAGTCAGTGCAGTGTACACCCCACGTAGCACCTACACGCCTTCCAAACCCTCAAAAACTGAACCCCGCAACGACCCCATCTCCGTCCTCAACGAGAGGATTCGCCGCGAGTACAGCAAGAAAGAGGTTTTCAGAACGGTGATGAACTCAGAGGAAGCGGGGAAGTACATGCGGATGGTGAAGGAGCAGCAGCAGAAGGGGTTACAGAAGTTGAAGGGAGATAGGGAGAAGAAAGATGGGGTCTTCAGCTACAGGGTCGACCCTTACACGCTCCGTTCTGGGGACTATGTTGTGCACAAGAAAGTGGGGATTGGGAGGTTTGTTGGGATGCGGTTTGATTCTGGTAAGAATTCTTCACAAGCGACTGAGTATGTTTTCATCGAGTATGCTGATGGCATGGCGAAACTACCTGTCAACCAGGCTTCCAAAATGCTCTATAGATATAGTCTGTGAGTTTTTTTATCCTGCATACTTCTTTGTTGTGGGTTGAGTCAAATGTGGAGGTGATGATGCTGAACTAGACTTACGCCGTGATTGGATAAACTTTTCATTAAGTTATCAGAGAAGAAAATAAGAAGGTAAAATCAGTTAAAATTAGCTTATGTATAAGTTAAAATAAAGTTTTTGGAGAAACTAAACGAGATAGTTTCTGTAAAGGTTGAAGTGCATAAGTTGAGTCTAACTTGTAGGAAAAACTTAATTCATTTGAACTTCTTATTTTCTTCTTTCCTAGTTAAAAAGATCTTTAGGAGAAATTAAACGAGAGTGTTTGGATTGGATAAAAAATTGAAGTGCATAAGTTGATTTAACTTATTCATTTTACTTTCTTATTTTCTTCTATTGCAAATGCTTTATCATAAGTTTATTCAAACATGGACTTAGTTGGCTTTGTAAATGCTGTTGTGTGAATGTGGTGTGCTTGCATTTGTAGGCCCAATGAAACCAAGAAGCCAAGGACATTGAGCAAGTTGAGTGATACTGACGCGTGGGAGAGAAGAAAGGTTAAGGGTAAGGTTGCAATACAGAAGATGGTTGTGGACCTGATGGAACTCTATCTACAAAGGCTAAAGCAAAGAAGGCCAGCATATCTGAAGACTCCTGCCTTGGCCGAATTTGAAGCTCAGTTCCCTTATGAACCCACACCAGATCAGAAACAGGTGACATTGTAGTAAATTCTATGTCTTTTGGTGGAAGAGGATTAATTGATTGTGGTTTTTGGTTGCAATTTTATCTCTCCTGAGAGTGCACATTCTTGTAGGCATTTATTGATGTTGAGAGGGATTTGACGGAGCAAGAAACACCAATGGATAGATTAATCTGTGGAGATGTTGGTTTTGGTAAAACTGAGGTTGCAATACGTGCTATCTTTTGTGTTGTCTCAGCTAAAAAACAAGCGATGGTTCTGGCACCAACAATAGTTCTAGCAAAACAACATTTTGATGTTATTTCAGAGCGCTTTTCTGTATACCCTGATATCAAGGTTGGGCTGTTAAGCAGGTTCCAGGTACGATTGAGTAATTTTATATTTTACTCAGTTAAATTCATGTAGTCGTTAGTCTTGCACAGTACAAAATAGAATTTTCACTAATCCAATTAAACTTCTTTGATAGGCAAATAATAGTATATTGTTAAGAAGTGCTCTCTAATGATAATCCACTTGAATCAGCATCAGAATATTTGAACTATCCCATAGATTATAACCATGCCCTGAGCTGAATAAATGCAAGTTTATGAGTAGAGTAACATTTCCTGGCACTAAAGACACAATTGCTATTTATTGGATAAACGTGACAGCCTTTTAGTATCTACCTTGTGTGAAATACCCTATCCAGAACATCACCTTGGTAGTGTCTGGCTTTATCTATTTGTACCTTATTGCATATGCAAACTATTTTGTCCCTATGACTGTGATACTGTTTTACTATTAGAATGATTAGTTTAATTTCTTGTGCATGGACTAAATATATACTTAAATTAGTTAGTCAGCAATCATAAATCATTTACACCTCTAATTGTTGTTGGTGTTTTGGTGTACATTTCTATATTTTTTTTAATTATGAACTAATGTCTAGAGAGTTATTGCAGTTATCCTCTTATTATTCATAGATATATGAAGTATGTCACTTTATTTTGCTTGGTGTATCTATTTTGTCCCTCACCTACGTTATTTTTATGCGATGATCCATCTAGGTTTCTTTCTCCTGATTTGGCAAATGCATTTTATCATGCTGTTTATGAATGCTACCGTATGCCTAATCTGTTGATCAATCTGAAACTTCTCTATGATTTGCAGTGGTGAAAGTGACAATGATTCTATGGTGGTACATGTGTTATTGCCCTTATTTGCCAGCATAATAAATTCAATACTGCACAGTATTATATTATTCAGAAGAAACTGGATGTGTTGCTCCTCCTTTGTCATCGTACAAACTTTTCTTATATAGTGGAAGCACATGGACGTTGTATAAACTTGAAATTTGGAAAATTATAGGTCAAACAAATATGAGCTAGGTGGATATTTAGGTTAACATGGTCTTTTAGGTGGATATTTATGAATAACTTACAAGTTCTATCAGTTTTAGATTATTTCACTTGTCTCAACATGCAGACCAAAGCTGAGAAAGAAGAGAATTTGGACATGATTAAGAATGGTAGCCTGGATATTATAGTTGGAACTCATTCACTCCTAGGAGATCGTGTTACATATAACAATCTTGGTCTGCTTGTGGTTGACGAGGAGCAGGTTTACCAATTATCTGATTTTCATATTTTCTTTTTTTTAATTACAATGGCACTCCCCTGTCCTTCCTTACTGAGCTACAATTTATTTCTTGCAGAGGTTTGGTGTCAAACAGAAGGAGAAGATTGCTTCTTTTAAAACTTCTGTGGATGTACTTACTTTATCTGCAACCCCTATACCACGAACTCTTTATTTAGCATTAACAGGGTTTCGTGATGCCAGGTAAGGTAACTAGTCTTTCTTCAAATTATGAAGGAAGATTCATTGTCTTTGATTAACTTGGTATTGAACAGAGTCTTGTGATGAACCTGTCTTGCACATTGTTGGAAAAAAATTCTAAAATATCTGGTTGCTGAAAAAGGATGAATGTACTTTTTCTTTTGCTGAGTTAATCAGGTAGTGTGGTGCATGTTTTATCGATGTGTGTCTGTGAGTGGGTGCACGAGATGTAGTGAGGGTACTACAGTGAATTATGATATAATTGATCTTCCAAATTACGGTACATTAGCATATGTTTAAGTTGCTTTACTAGAAGTTTGTTTAAGTTGAGATTTGATTAGATATTAAATTAAACCATTCATTAGCCTAACCTGATTGGTTAGGCTATTGGAAGAGTTAGTTCTTGAGACGGTATTAAAGCCTCTATGACCACCAGATGATTAAGAGTTTGATTCAACCTGCCCACATTGTTCTAAATGAGAAGTTAAATTTTAGCCCAAGGTAGAGTTGCTTGTGAATTAGCCACTAAGTATAAAACCATTGACAAGCCTTCATCTGATGACTAATGCTTCCTTGATAACTTAAGCTTTTGAGAGTTGTTTTTTTGACAACTCTTTTAAGCTGCCTATGCTGCTCACACTGAGGATGTATTTTATTCTAAAAACTAGAAAAAAAAGGAGGCTAAGTCACAGTATATATATAGAAAAGGGATAATGAAGCACTCTAATATCTCTTATATTTAAAGGCTAAGTTATTCTCTCTGCCCCCAACTGCTTTTCCTCCTAAAATTGTGTATAACAGGTTATCTGTAATGTTAAATAAGAAAAATATAGAGTGAAAGGCCTAAATATGCAACTATCTTAGTTATCAGCGAGTTGGTCATCAATTCACTAGAAAAAATGAAATATTAACTTAAACATGGTTGAATGTAATGGGCTTAGCCCATGGTTTCTATTATTCTGTTATTATTTTCATCTATAAATAAACAACCCTATGTTTGTATTTTACACAAGGGATATTAATCTTATATATATTTTCTTTATTCTTAATATGGTATCAGAGTTTTTAGGAGCCCTGAGCCATTCCTTTTGCTTCTCTGTTCTGCTCCTTATTCTTTCACCATGGCAAGACGAGGCAGAAAGGAAAACAGATCCTAAATGTGTGTAACAGTAAAATTGGTCTTAACATTTTTTACCCCCTTAATCTTCTGGTTCTAGTTTTGGTCTTAACTATTTCCCGTTCTAGTTTCTTTATTCTTAATATGGTATCAGAGCTTTTAGGAGCTTTGGGCTCTTCCTTTTACTTCTCTGTTCTGCTCCTTATTCTTTCACCATGGCAAGATGAGGCAGAAATGGAAACAGTTCCTAAATGTGCGGAACAGTAAAATTGGTCTTAACATTTTTTAGCCCCTTAATCTTCTGGTTCTAGTTTTGAGCATTGCACTTTGTTAGGCGCTTAGATGGGAACTTCATTTGTTGCATGTTTGGCTCTCCCTATTGAAATCAGGACTAATCAAACCTCTGAGCTTAAGTATAATGCTAGACATGATTTCTATTAATTTCTGTTTCAGTTTAATATCAACACCACCTCCAGAAAGAGTTCCTATAAAGACTCACCTTTCTTCATTCAGTGAGGACAAAGTAGTGTCAGCCATCAAGTATGAGCTTGATCGTGGTGGTCAACTTTTTTATGTTCTGCCACGTATTAAAGGTGATTCTCAGCTACTAATTTCTATACGGACATCTGTGTGTAAGCTTATGTATTGTCCAAGTCTGAAAATAAGACCTATCATTATCTTATGCAATGACTTTTTGTTTGACAGGAAAAGCTGTTGTTCATATTAATCTAATGGCTGATTATTTTTGAGTGTTCTGTGGATAGGGTTTTCATTTGTGATGAAAAAAGATGAATGTTTTGAACAGATAAAACTGATAAATGCACCAAAATGATATAAGAGGAACAAAAAAGAATGTTAGAGGAGAAAAGGAAAAAATGATTGACGATACTATTTAAATAAAGTGATTCATAGCATACTTCTTTAACCTACAAACATATTTTCAAACCCTTTTTAGGGCCAATACAGCAACGTCTGTTCTGTTTATTACATTGCACATGCTTTCATCTAAACATGCTTAAAAAAACTATCTGTAATAGCTTTGAATAATAAGGACCTCTTTTTGTTCTTAAACATAAAGTAAAGGTACCCTAATCTTAATGATAGATCAGCTGCTGGTTTTTCTAAAACCTTCCAGCGAAGCTTACTCTGAAAAATATACATGGTTTTTCCCTTTTTTATGCTGTGTGACTCACCAGGGAACCGAAAAAGGTTAAGTATGCTGCACTATGGCAAGCCCTGTGGTTGTAATCCCTGATCTCAATTTGCTGTGACAAATAAAGATTTTTATGGAAATGAGTTGGAACATTCATGAATTGGAACTTGGAAGGTAGAGTGCGGTAAAGAAACCTTAATAAATATAAATTGTCATCTGGCCAGCTGCAATCCCCCTGTTACTTTCCTTTCTTTAATAGTTTACCTGCCTCCCAGAGTTTTAGGAACACTTTTTTGTCACTTTACACCTAAAGAAATGACGAACTGATGAATATTTAAGGGAAAGAAATATTAAAACATTTTAAAGGAGAGGTGCTGTGAGGAACCTTCACAAAGAAGGTAAAATGCAGAAAAGAAATTGTGGGAGCAGTCCTTCAAAACTGTATTACTTCTCAGAAAACTTCCAAACCAAGGTTTACAAATGAAAATACTTCCTTTCACACATGACATTATCTGTTACAAAACAACAATCCTCCTTTTTCATCTACCCCATAAGAAAAGAATATATAGACTTCCTAAAAGAAAGCCCCCTTCCATCAATTCTGTTAACAACTAACAACTAAGTAATTTTTAAATTTCCTTCTAAAATATAATTTCCACACCCTTTCATTATTCCCATTTCTATCATTACTCGCCCCTGCCAAACTTGTCCTCAAGGTTGAATTCTGGAAATTGGTCGCAGGCTAAAAGTAAGGGTGAGTATATCTCTTGACCAATGATCGATGCCATCTAGCACCCTCTCCTAGAGGTTCAATTTTGAAATAGTATTTCCCTCGCACAATTAACCATGTGAACTTATTATGAATGCAAACTGTTTCATTCAGTGCCTCGACAACACCTTTGAAATCATCCTCAAGTAACCTCCTATGAATCATTAGTTCCAATTGTCCATCTATGATGCTTGAGCCCCCCACAACTCTATCTACCAAAATAGAAAACTCTACGCTTTTGTCTTTCAAGTAAATCCCAAGGTTGATAGGGTAAGCAACAAGTTGATTCACTTCCGAGTGCCAGTCTTTTCTATAGTCGAACACATTCACTGAAATTACGTCCATTGGAATCACTATAGAAGGTTTTGTTGCTTGCCAAATTTGTTCTAATCTCATGTGCAATTTCTTTGCCAACTCCATCATGAATGGTACAGGTCCAATGATAAACTCAACTTCAACATGTTCTTTTCCCTTGTATAGTAAAAAAGTATGGTATATCCATGAATTGATATGCTGATGCACTTCATGCACAATTGGTCCCTGAAAAACTGTGAGAGGAGACTTGTTGGAATTGATAGGAGATGGTGAACCATCAGGTCTAAAAATATAAGCTCCATATGCTTTTCCAATTTCATCAAATCCTTTGCCGGCGTAAAATCTATAAGCCTGCTCTAGGGATTCTTTGACCTTGCTTCTGTTGTTGATATATTCAGTAAGTTTCCATTCCTTCATAGAATAAGTTAATTTTCAAGTTTTCTAGACCCACAGTAATTATGTCACTCCTATTCTTTGACTTGAAAGGTGCATCTCTATTTGAAATCGTAGCTACACCTTTGGTATAGGATGCATAGAAGTGCTAAAACCAAGTGGGTGAACAACTACTGGAAAATCAAGCCAGTATTTGGAATTCACAGTTGGAAATACTCCCAAGTATGCCACAGTGTGATAGTTTCTTAAACCAAGAAAAATATTAGGTATTGGCACCAGCTGGGATTGAAAATTTTTTCCCATTTGAATCCCGAACACCAATGTTTTCATGGACAACGAGAATCCTTATGATATGCTCTCTTTTCCATCCTAGAGAATTGAAAACACCAACCACTAGATTCTTCCCATTGGTAGAAGTCAACCTCTGTTGCAGGACAATAACTTTTGTTTAGAAGTGGACACTGTTGAAATTTAATATGTGGGTTCTTACATCCCATTTTGGTTGCTCCCTATGACGAACATGCAAGTGATTTTGCAACAACTTTCTCAGCCTCTGTATAAACTATTGAAAGTTGTTTAGCATAATCATCATCAACATGGCCTTCCAAAACCAGTACTACGCTCTCTGCCTCCAAATCTTCTACTTAGCACAACTGCAAACTCCTCCCAAGATGGATTCTTGGTCTTCTGGTGCTAGAACTTGAACCAGTGACTAGCATTTCCCTCCATGACGTTTTGTACCTCGGAATCTTTCAACTCAAGCTATCCATCCTAACAGATCTCCCCTTAAATGTGTGCAACTCCACACTTTTAACCTAAGGGTGAAGTGGTTTTTCCTTATCTTTAGTAAATCCATCATTGTCATTGTCCTTCTCTCTTTTCTCGTCCTTATTGATTGAATTTTCTCCTCCATCTGGCATTTCTTTCTTTTCTTGATTTGAAGAAGCAGTTCCTTTATTTCTCTCACATCTGGTATGCTTTCTTTTACAAGAGTCATGTATGATCTCAAGTCTACAATCTTCCTTCTTTGTTGGTTGAGCAGTTCCTTTATTTCTCTCATGTCTGGTATGCTTTCTTTCACTAGAGTCATATCTGTTCTCAAAGTCTACAATATTCTTCCTCTGTTTGCTGGCTTATTTCTCCAAAGCACTCACTCTACTTTCCATTATGCCACTCAAAGATCCGGTAGGTTGGACCAAAATTGTTAGGAACCTTCACAAAGAAGATAAAATGCAGAAAAGAAATTGTAGGGGCACTACCTCAAAACTGTATTACTTGTCAGAAAACTTCCAAACCAAGGTTTACAAAGGAAAATACTTCCTTTCACGCAGGGCATTCCCTGTTACAAAACAACAATCTTCCTTTTTCATCTACCCCATAAGAAAAGAATATATAGGTTTCCTAAAAGACAGCCCCCTTCCTGCAATATTAGCAGCTAAGAGCTAACTAATTTTTAAATTTCCATCTATAATAAAATTTTCTACACCCTCTCATTATTCCCATTTCTATCAGGTGCGTAATTAATTCAAAATACATTAGTAGATTAATATTAATGGCTGAGATTTGCAGGGATAGAGCAAATTCAAGTGTAAAAACTGAATTTTGAAAGGAACTAATTCGACAATTTTTAGACTTGAATTTGGATACTGTAAAAAGTCTGTGTATTTTGTTCGACTGATGTGTATTCAAACCCTAAACCTATATATATATATATATATATATATATATATATATATATATATATATATATATATATATATATATATATATATATATATATATATGAAAAGAGAAGAGTACATTACAAGGAAACTATAACATTCAATCTTTAGGCTAGGTACATACACCCAAAAATTAACTCTATGAAAGTTGTACAATAATACAATAGCAATTCATAATTTTAAAACACTTCCCCTCAAATTGGAGCATATAAATTTATGCATGAATCTTGGAACATTTAAACTGAATTCTAGGCCCTCTCAAGGCCTTAATGAGAATGGTTGTAAGTTGGTCATTACAGGTTATAAATCTAGTGGAGTTCCTTGGACAACAACTACTTGATAAGATGGCAATCGATTTTCATGTGTTTGGTCCTCTAATGAAACACAAAAACTGGAAGCAATGCGAAGAGTTTTCTGATTATCTCAGTACAACATTTGCTCAACTTCACAAAATTTCAACTCTTGAAGGAGTTGTTTAATCCAAATAAGTCAACAAGTGGCCAAAGCCATAGATCTATATTTAGCTTCTGTATACGATCGAGCAATAACAACAATTTGTTTCTTGCTCTTTTTGGAGACAATGTTCTCTCCAATGAATACATAATATCTTGTAGGAGATCTCTTGTTGATGAGACAACCAACCCAATCTGCATTACAATACCCTATTGTTTGAGTATTTCCTTCGTCCTCATACCACAATCCTTTGTCTTGGAGCCTTTTTGATACATCTAAGAATGCAAATTACAACATTGCAGTGGTCAAGGGTTCTACATGAATTGACTAACAACTATTACTGTATAAGAAATATCAGGTATTGTAATACCGAAACAAATAAGATTTTTCACCAGCCTCCGATAGCTTTTTGGATTTGAAAAAATTTGACCTTATTCACAACTTTTGATTTGGATCCATAGTATTATTAAGAGGCTTTCACTTTACCAACCCTGTCTCCTCTAGAATGTCAAGAGCATATTTTCTGTATGAACTAACAACATCTTGCTCTTATTGAGCCACTTCATAATGGTCTAACTCCTGCCACAATTTTTGTAGTGCATGGACATACTCACTGATTGAGTAATTCCCTTGTTCGTATTAGAGATTCTCATCTTAATATCAGATTTGGGCAGCATCACCAACCTTGGAATAGTTTGCTTTAGAGCTATCCCATGCCTCCTTAGCTGTCTTCATAAACATGTAAGCATCACTCACTTCTGGTGTCATGGCATTCCACAAACATGACATTACCACCACATTTGTCTTGTCCCATGTTGCAAATTTGGGATCTGAAAATTTCTGAGTGTTGTCAATGAGATGATTTTATTTTCCCTTCCCTTTTAGAAAGGTTTGGACAAAATGAGATCATTTTATGTAATTTTTCCCATTGAATCGTAACCTCAGTTGATAATCTGCAGTTCAACTTACGCAAATTGTCTGATTGGTTAAGGCTTTTTTGTGTATTGGACATTTGGAGGTTTAAAGTATGACAATGCAGGCCTAGACTAGAAGGAATACAACATAAGAAAGAGAGGAATTTGCACCAATGCAGTATGCACTGATGATTACACTGGTTACCAAGGATTTTGTAGCTCTGATTGTTCTGATAATTTCTATAGAGGAGCAATTGTTCTTGAATAGAATACAAATAATCTAATTAAGTAAACTCCTAAATTATGATAGACAAAATCTATCCCTATAATTCAGCATCAGCGATCCTGTACAATAAAAACAAAATGTTCAACCAGCCTATTAATTATGAAATATAATTAAATCTGTACAAGGAAATATCCTATCCTCATAGTGATGAAATTGAATTAACTCTTTGCAGGGGAATATTCCTATAGATTCTGACATTATCTTCAACATATTTGTAGCCATTCTGACAAAGAGTGTCCTGTGATACCATAAATTGCTGATGATCAGAATACTTGTGTAGCACTAGAAAATTTATTGGAAAATTGCTTAAGTGTTAGCTTTGTAATATCTAGCCACCTCGATTTCACTTTATTAGTTTATTATTTATTTCCGTTTTTTTCAGGAATTTGTAAAAGCGGGTAGTGAAAATAACTAAATCTTATTTTCACCATTTGTGAGAATTATTGTAAACAAAAAATAAAGTGAAAACAAGGTCACAAGCTCATTGTATTGATGAAGATAAATCAACACAAGATAAGCCAAAAAACACCCTAATAGAGTTTATGTGATTATATATTAGCTTAAATGTTAAGTATCTGTTGTAAGCAATAGATTAGTCTCTGCCAGCTGTAGTTACTTATGCCAGCTTCTGTTAATCAAACACACTAATTCTACACACGCTTACATACTCTTGAAATCATTTGACATTAGAATTTACAAGAAACGACTGTAGAATGAACTATGCTGGTCATTTTATCAGGGGAATGCGCATCCAGAAAACTCACTATTTCAGTTCCTGAGAAGCCTGCTGATATATCAGTAATACATAGATGATAGAAACAAGTTGAACTAAGGTCTCTCATTATTGCAAATACGTTTAGTGCACATTTGGTGTTGCTCCTGTCAGAAAAGAATTGTACTATTACATGGCTATCACAGTCCTAAAAGGAGATTATCATGGTGTTACTGTTAATGTATATATGCTAATATGTCTGATGTCTATTACAGCACTGAATCTGGTTTCTTAATAATTGTTGTGTTACAGGACTGGATGAAGTAATGACATTTCTTGTAGAGTCATTTCCGAATGTGGAAATAGCCATTGCCCATGGGAAGGTAGTTAACACTTACACCCTGTTTAAGGGTCTATTGCATGAAGAATGTTAGTTTGCTAAGGCATGAAGAATGTTAGTTTTGGATGAATAAATTTACTCTGTAGCTCAGTGTGTAGGTGAATAGGCAATAATAAAAAATGGCAGTTATTTTGTATTTTGATACTCTCTCCATTCCAAAATAATAGTCTTTTAGAATTTTATTTTTGTCTGAAAATAGTATTGCTTCTAGCTTCTTAAAGCATTCTTCCAGCAATGCCTCTACATATAGTTACAACTAATAAATATACCACTCACATTGAAAAGAGATACTAGATTAGTTGAAAAGTTAAGAGATTTTGTCCTAATTTATATTAATTTAAAGGAAGGAGTTCTATGAAGAGATTTTTGTCTTCCCTGATGTTTCTAGGCATTGTTACGGCCTACAATCTACATCCATACTTTGTATTCTCGTATTCACTTAGCATTTACATTTCTGAGATAATTCTAGAGATATTGCTACTGTCCTTAAATTATTGAAACAATCCTTTAGAGTTCTGCAGGCAGGAGCCTTTTCAATCTCTTTGATATTAAATGTTAGATATATGATTTGAAAGGACGAAACATTGAAGATTGATGGTCACTTTGACAGTAAGAAAGTCCCAGGAATATCATTATTTACTTTGTTAGCTTTGGCAACTTCTGACTGACATGTTTACTAAGTCTCTCAACAGGTGTTGTATTCAAGGTTATTAGACTCGAGAGTCTACTCAGACTCGTGGGAGCCCTGTAAACCCGACTCGTAAACCCGACTCGTAGACTCGTAAAAGTCTACTTCACATAAAAAATTTAACAAAAAAAAATAATTCATGATACAAAATCCATAATATTGAAATAAATAAGTTCATACACTAACAAAATAAATAAAACAACACAAATGTTATAGTTTAAAAGTCTCATTCATCTAATCCTCTAAGGAAATCATGTCCAAGATCTTCATGATCATCTCCATCATCTTCATCATCATCTCCTTCATCATCATCTTCATCACCATCAACATCATCATAAAAAACTATGTTATCAAAATCAGCTACATTTGAAATTAAATCATTTAAACTTGTTCCTCCAGCTAAGTCAACATTCACACCATCATTTTCAACTTGAGTTTGCTCAACCTCAATAACATTATCTCCTTCTTCAGTTATCCATTCATTATCAGACTCAATGTCTTCAAATGGAAGAGCAACAGATCTTCTAATTTGTTTGCTTCTCAACTTCGAGTTATACATCACATAAACTAAGTCATTCATTTTCTTTTGGTGCAAACGATTTCTTCTTTTTGTATGAACCTATAATTAGATATGAAATTTTTGTCAATATATAAATCAAATCAAGAAAAACCTTAAATAACTTCAGGAACTTTAATTACCATTTCAAATGAGCTCCAATTACGCTCACATCCTGAAGAACTACAAGTTAAACTCAAAACTTGAACAGCAAACCTCTTTAATTATGGAGTTCTATCCCCAAACATCTCCCACCAATCTGCAGGTAACATACCTTTCCTACTCAGCTTTGCATCTTCCAAAGAAAATGTTCCTCTTGCATGGTGAAAATCAGTAAGTTGCAAATTGATTTTTGTTCTTTCTGCAATGTCATTAATCAATCTTCTCATGCACTTATACAACCCCTCCTTCACCTTAGCATCATCATTTCTAAAGTTTGGTTGATAGTGTAATTGGGGGTTTAGGTAATAGGCAGTTGCATGCAAAGGCCTATGAAGTTGATTATTCCACCTCTGATCAATGATTTTCCAAACAGGTTCATAACTACGTACCAATTATGTTATGTTAGAAATAATTACACAAATAAATAAGTATTTAAATTTAAAATGGAAGAAACTTAGAAATGTTACCTTTTCTTGATATTATTAAAGTTGCTTTTAATCTTCTCTTTGGCGCAATCCATCTCCTCATATATAAATCCCATTGCGGGTTTTACATCCGAATCAACCAATCGAAGGACCACCATAAGAGGGGCAACAACTTTTAAGCATATACTTATATTCTTCCAAAATCGACTATCTAATGCCACATTTTGAACTTTTTTCCCTTCTTGTGAAGTTCCAAACTTGCTTGTTTTCCATTCTTCAGAGTTAAACATGGTCATGAATGATGTTTTCATTTCATACAAACAAGCTAGAGTCAAGTATGCTGTGGCAAATCTAGTCATTCCAGGCCTTATCAAGTCTCTTCCATTTGTAAACTTTTTCAAAATGGTAATTAACATTGCTCTACCATAAATGTAAGTAGTAATCCTTCTTCCCTTCTTGATAGTAGTTTCATGGACCTTTAATTGCTTCTCAAAATCTTCAAAGATTAAATCAATACAATGGGCAGCACATGGAGTCCAATATAAGTGCTCCCTTTTTTGCATCAACAGTTCTCCAGCTGCCTTGAAATTTGCAGCATTATCAGTAACTACCTGCACTACGTTTTCCTCACCAACAAATTCTATTGCATCATCCAACATTTTAAATACTTTTTCTGCAGTTTTTGAGATGTCGGAGGTATCTAATGAATAGAGAAACACAGTTCCTTTAGGACTATTCACCAAAAAATTACAAATTGAACGTCTTTTTTTGTCTGTCCATCCATCAGACATAATGGTACAACCTGTTCTCTTCCATTCGTCCTTATACTCTTGAAGTTCTATATCAGTTTTGTCCACGGCTTGTTTCAGAAGCTTCTCTCTAATATCATGATATGTTGGAGGTTTATAACCAACACCATATCTACCAATCATGTCACACATCTTTGCAAAAGCTGGATTTCTAATAACATTGAATGGGATGGCACTTGTGTAGAAAAATTCAGCAATTTGAGCATCAACCTTTTCTTTATCACCTCTCTTGTACATTTGATTTAGAGTAGCTTGAACACCATCAGTTGATGAAGATTTACTTTTAAACATCTTGCTAGTGATACTTTCACTATCTTCCTCACCATCCGTTTGTCCAAAACTATTGAACTTTCTTTTCTTAAATGAGGCATCTTTAGCTTCTGAGACAACTTTCAACATTAAAACTTTGACTTCTTCTGGTACTGATACACAAGGTTCAGAGTCATATCTTGTTCCAGCAAGATGATGTTTAAATCTGAAAATTCCTCCATTAAATATTTTTGAGCAGTAATTACATTTCACTTTTTTTCCATTCCCTGAAGCATCAGTTCCATGCTTCCATCCAATATCTGTTCTATTTCCAGTAGCATTTTTACTTCTAGGTGGCAGTGGAAATGCTGAATTTGAATCAGTTCCAGACATCTTACAATGCTAAAATTTAAAAAAAGAAAATTCAATTAGCCAATCTGCCCTAAAATTAAAAGAAAAAATCTGTCCTAAACCCCATCAAAAAATTTGCCCTAAACCCAATAAAAAAACCCAACCCATTTTTAAAAGCTCAAAGAAACCTAATTTTACAAACCCTAACCCTAAAACCCAATCAGAAAAGCACCACAACAGCAGCACATACCTAGGCGAGATGTTTCGCCAACGGCCGGCGGCGAGGGCGACGAGGATCGCGGCAGGGTGCGATGAGCAGCGGCGCAGTGCGACGAGCGCCAAGAGGCGCGGTGCGACGAACAACGCTGTGCGACGAGCGACGCTGTGCGACGAGTGACGAGCGACACTGTGCGGCGAGCGACGAGCAACGAGCAACGAAGAGTAGCGCAGTGCGACGAGCAACCAAGAGCAGCGCAGTTCGACAAGGGCAGTGAAGAAGAAGAGATCGTGAGCGTGAAGAGTGGAATCAGGTAAAACCCTAAAAATTCTAACCTAATCACAAGGGAACGCACCGTTTTGGGCCATTTTTTCGCAACTCGCTGACTCGGCCTTCAACTCGCGAGTTTGGCCGAGTTTGACCGAGTCAACTTCGGGTTTACTCAAAAACGAGTTTGCTCCCGAGTTGACTTGCTAACCTGCACCTGACTCTTAAACTCGTAAGGGTTTACGAGTTAACCCTAGAGTTTGATAACCTCGGTTGTATTTATAAAATTTGTAACAAGCTTGTCTCATATGATACATATGCTCCAACCTGAGTGGGGGTGTTAGATATATGATATGATTTTATGGGGATATTTCTCTTTAAAATCACATCTCTAAACCTTCCCCTCAAGATGGAGCGTATCTATGAGACAAACTTGTTAAAGATGGTCAGAGGGCATGCAAACAAACATGGGTAGATGACACAATGACTTGAAAAACAAAAATTGTTTAAAGAAAGTAGCAGTTGTTGGAAAAAAAATAGAGGTCACAACAATTGCTGGAAGAAAAAATTCTCAAAGGAAATGACAGTTGCTGGAAAGCAAAAATGCTTAGAGGACACAATAGCTGTTGGACAGCAACAATGCTTAGATATCACGATGGCTTTCAAGAAACTCGCTCTGAAAACGTCGATGTTGCCTAAAAACATTGAACAATGCTTATTAAAGAAATATAGGTGTTAAACAGTACTCTCTTAAAAAATGTCGACAATAATTAGTACTTGTCGAGAAAATGTAAGTGAATATTACTCATTGAAAAATGTTGGTGGTAAACAATAACACTACCTAGAAAAGAAAGCTCAATGGAAAGTTGTCTGCAGTGAACAGTAACTCCAGTGGCGAATTGTGATGGTGGCGATGAACAATGTATTTGGCATGAACAATAACTACAGAGTCAAATAACATAAACTGGAAAACTTGTACGGTTTCTAAAAAAATTACTCCTATGAGCTATGGGTCCAAAGGGAAAGCATGAATTTGGGTTCCTTTTTTGTTTGGCTCTCAATATCTTGTTGAAAGGAAGAAAACAAGTCAAAGGGGATGGTAAGGCTCCACTACCATGCAAGGGAGAAACTAAGAAGGAATGTAATGAATTCTTTGTGTTGGGTACATGCATGAGTATTCTTATTGATAAGAAAGAAGTGATAGAATAATAGGGAAAAAAAATGAATATTTAATAAAGGGAAATATTTGGAAAGATATTTCCCAATCAAATCATATCTTAGGAAGTGAATTTACGCTTAACTCAACCTTACAAAACTGGTTTTCAAGGTGATGATTGCACCCACTTATATATCATAATTTGACCATATCTCTGGTTGATATGAGATCTTCACCACACTCCCTTACACCGAAAACTAGACATCTCAAGCGTTAAACTAGATATTTATAGGTGATCCAATGATGGTCAGATAGTGGTTTCACAAATAGGCCAATAAACCTTATTAGAATAGGCTTTGATACCATCTTAGAAAGTGGATTTAGGCCTAACTCAATGTTATAAATTAGCTTTCAATGTGAAGTTTGCGTCCATATATTTGTTATAATTTGATCATATTTCTAGTCAATGTGTGATCTTCAACATTAACAAATATATATGCTTATTATGACAAATTTCTACCTTTAGGATGTTGCAAATATAATCTAATATAATTATCCATTCCCATCCATATGTGGGACATACTATATTCTAGGATGTTTATTTATACATTTTGTACTTGTTGGTTGTCCTTTTATTAACGGTTGGAAATCCCACATTGACTAGAGATGTGGACATTTCATTGTATATAAGTGGGTGCAAACCTCATCTTATAAGCTGGTTTTATGGGGTTGAGTTAGGCTTAAAGTCCACTTCTTAATATGGTATCAGAGCCATTTTCGAGCCTATCCTATCAAGAATTTGTTGGGCTTATCAAGCCACTCGCTATCGGGCTGTTATCAGACCACCTATAATATGTTATCCCACGTACGTGCTGTCACTCTCGGCGTGAAGGGATGTTTTGGAGATCTTATATCGACTAGAGGTGAGGACATTTCATTGTATATAACTGGGTGCAAACCTTATCTTAAAAGTCAGTTTTATGATGTTGAGTTAGGCTTAAAGTCCATTTATTAATATTAACAAATATAAGCATTTTAAGTGCTTGATGTGTCGCCATCTATAGTGGATGCTGGTTGGCTGTTTTGTTAAGAACATTTCATGAAGTGCAACTTTAGTTGCTTTCCAAAAGTAGATCGGCTTCACTTATGCTATTTCACTTCTTCCTTTTATTCAATTCAAGGTGATAGTGCTACTTCAATACAATGGAGTGGCACACACTCACCCATGCATCATATAAATACTTAGTACACAAATTTATTCTTAATATGATGAAAATTTCTGTTTGGATTGATCAACTCAAAAGTTATTCATGCATCATATATGTTAAGAGTTGACATTGACAATTTGACTTTAATTGTATGCATTTGACTTTTTTTTTGGAGTAGCTGTTCTCAAAGCAATTAGAGGATACAATGGAAAAGTTTGCCCTAGGAGAAATAAAAATCCTTATCTGCACAAATATAGTAGAAAGTGGGCTTGATATTCAAAATGCAAATACCATTATCATTCAGGACGTTCAGCAATTTGGCCTTGCACAATTATACCAGGTTTTGTTTTTTCCTAATTTTACTCTATTTTTTAATTAGAAGTTCTCATATTTTTTGTTGTTGACTCCAAACATTGTTTAGAACTGGTTATTGTTATTAAATTTGTTTCCTTATTACTGTTGGACTCGAGACAAAAAAGCACACTGAATTCTAAAAAAATATAGAAATACTGTGGATTTTAGTCCATATTTGAGTACGTTAAGGTTTTTTTCTTTAAGGAGTTTCCTCGTACAAAATTCTAGCAATGACAATTTTACTCCGTAATTACCCTCTAGAAGCCTGTACATTAGTCACATTATAAGCTATAACTATGTAATTCGGAATTAATATAACAATAACTTCGTAATAAATTTATAATACAGAATTATAAATACCCGAATCAGATTCCTGTACGGAAGTAGCCTTGTCCTCAAGGCTGAAATAAGGATGCTGTTCCTTGCAGATCAATATTTGTATTTTGTTTCATCTATGAAACCCACTGAGTTCATGTTAGGAACCCAAGAAATAGACAACCCGAAATACACCAAGAACCCAGAAATGTACTGAATAACCTCGGTTTATTTCTATTCCTCTGTACAATTACTCCTGGACTGATTTGGGCTTGACTGGTCAGTGTTTTTGAATGCCTTCAGAGTCAGTAACGTTCTAGCTAATTTGTGGTCTCCTCTAATGTGCACCTTTTTACCATCCATGCAGAAATTCATAGTCAACGTCCTCCAATTTACCTTCACCTCCCCCAAAGTCGCCAACCATGCCACCCCTGTATCATGTCCACCCCGCTAGCTCAAATAGGAAAAAGGTCTCCTTGATCATATAATTTCCCAGTTGTACCTCTACTTCAGGACAACACCCGCTTGCTGTCTTTTTATGGCCATCCCCTAGCCTCACATTATACGTTGGTGTGGGTTCAACATGTAGTCCCAGATGACTCACCAGTGCTGCAGAGATAAAATTGTGACTAGCCCCACTATCAATTTGCACCATTGCTGTTCTGCCCTTCATTGTCCCTTGAAATTTCATGGTGTGGGGTTATGTTAGACACCAACAGAAAAAATGGACAATTCCATTTGTCGATACTCTCTCTCCTTTTCTTCCCCATCCAAATTCTCCTCTATCCGCCCTAGCAACCCTTGATTCGCCTCTGTCAGGCCTCCCTCATCTTTGGCACAAATGATCACCCTTAAATTCTTCTTTGGGCAGCGATGCCCTTGGCTATACGCCCCTCCACAGTGGAAGCATCTTCCTTCTTCCCTTCGTCTCACATACTCTGGGTAGGGGAGTGTTCTAGACCCCTTGTTTCTTGAGCCTTCCCCTGGCCGAACCTCTCTATTTGAGAAAGAAGACTCCTTTCTTGCATTGCTTGCCACACTAGATGACATCGACCTAGTGTTTCCCCTATATAATTTTGTGCGGCCGATTATTCCCAAACGCCCAAAAGATGCCGTATTCCTATATCCACTACTGCCCCCTTTTTCTTCCTTGAGGGTCTCCTCTAGATCAAGAGCAATCTCCATTGCTCTCATCACCTCTTTAGGATCATGAGGTCTGATCTGGTTCCAAATTTTGGGTTATAGCCCAACAAAAAAATAACCCAACAACTGCTCTTCTCCTGTCTGTGGTGCCTGTGACACTAACCCCTCATATTCTTGAATGTATTCCTCCACTTTCCCATTCTGTTTGAGCTTGGCCAGCTTCTGAAAGACGGAGCTCCTCTCCTTTCCCCCAAACCTCCGATTTAGTGCCATGGAAAACTCTTCCCAAGAATTGTTCTTGGAATTCTTTCTCCAAAAAGTGAACCAAGAACTAACATTGCCTTCCATATTGATGAAAGCCAGCTGCATCCTTTCCCAGGCTGAGACATTCTGCACTTAAAAGAATTTCTCGGCTCTGGCCAGCCACCCCGTCGGGTCTACTCCCTCAAACATAGGTAGTTCCACCCTCTTGGACCATGGTTTCAACTCTCCTTCATCCTCTACATCTGATTTGTTCCCGTGCCTGGACTGGTCCTCCCTTCTTTCTTCCTCGTTCTCTGAGCTCTCTCCTTCATCAGACAATCTGTCCCCCTACTTGAGGTCTCGCAACATTTCTTTGATGTCCAGAATACTTTTCTTTAACCATTAATGCCTGCCCTCATTTCTACCATCAACCTTCCTTGTTCGTTGGTTAATTTCTCCAACGCACTCGTCCTCTGTTCCGTCTTCACTTCCTTTCACCTCTGATTTCCTTTTGGATTTGGTAGGTCGGACCAAACTTGTTAGGAACCCAAGAAACAGACAACTCGAGATACACCTAGAACCCAGAAATGTACTGAATAACCTCGGTTTATTTCTATTCCTCTGTACAATTAGAACCTTCACAAAGGAATCAATTATTCCTTTCACACAAGACTACTCCTGTCAACACAATTTTAATAAAAAAATGCAACCCCTTTCACTAACCTGCTTGGTCTTTATTTAGAGACCAACCCTAACCAACTAACTAACCCAATCCCTTATCCTTTATTTTTTACATTTCTCCTATAATAATTCCATGTCTTTTCCTTGTTTTCTGTCCTAACATCATCTTTCCTATAAATAAGCACCCTTAACTTCCTTTTTAAAACACCTATGAAGTGGCCCAAATGGTTGGATGCATAGAAAACAACATTCTTCCATCCTGACATTTTCCTGACAAGGTAAATGCATCGTGTCAATGTTTCTGAATGAAAAATCTTGTGAATTAATAGCAACAGAACCTGCACCTGCTCCTGCTGTATTTCCACCTTATTTCACACTTAGAGAAGAATAGAGTGCTGTTATTTGACTCAATTAATACTTAATTCAATGGTTATGCCCAGAAACAGCTGACTGGTCAGACCAGGTGTTCTCTTGTATGAAGAGTCCTCCCTTCTGCTCTACTTGTGGCACACTGCACCAAATATGGATTTCAATTTTTTTGGACCAACATCATACTATCATCATATAATTCATTCTTAATCTTTATGGCTAAATGATGCTTCTATGCACCGTTGCAGATCAGTTCTCATTTCTCTTCTGATCACCTAATTCAAATGATTCATAAAATTATCCAAAGCCCATAGTTCTTGAATATCAATTAATTCCTGCACAAACTCCACAGATTCAGTTTGATAATGCTCATATGGATTCAGTTCACTACTAGAAAACTTCTTCAATAATTCTTCTTAGAAAATCTCCTATGTCATCTACGGGAATCACTTCCTCAAATATCTAATCTTGTATGAAAGTCCCATCACTACGATTGAAGGCCATGGATACCTTTAACTTTGATTTAGTTTTTGTCTTTTGAACTTAAAAAAAACTGTCAGCCTTGGCCAGCTATCCACTGGATCTGGTCCACCTAACTTGGGTAATTCTACTTTCTGCACCACCTTTCTTAAAACATCTGAATTTCCCACTTTAAGACTGGAAGAACAAGTTACAAAAGGCTGAATATTTGTTGTACAGAACATAAAGTTCAAAGGACTGTGGCATGCAGGAACATATTAAATATATAAAATCATTCTCAAGCTTTCAAAATTATAGATCAGGCTTTTGGGATAGTTAATGCATGACAAATATGATGATGTAACTCGTAGTAATAAATGAATATGATAGGAACTTGGACATTATGAGGTGCCCAAGTCCCACATTAGTAGTATGGGATGCTCTTTTGAGTATTTAAGTGTTTTGTTCTCCCTCCTTAATAGCTAGCTTTTCAGTTTGGTTCTCCAAGTGCTTGGGTACTTATTCTCTTAGGGGAGATGCTATGATAAGAACTTGGGTATTATGGGGTATCCAAGTCCCACATCGAGATGTATGGGATGTTGGAGTATTTAAGTGTTTGGTTCTCTCTCCTTAATAACGTACAAGGTTTGGGTTCCCCAACTGTTTGGATGTTTGATGGAGTATTTAAGTTTTTGGTTCTGTCTCCTTCATAACTTACTTTTAAGAGTGAGTTCCCAAGTGTTCAGTACTTGTCAGTATATTTACAAAGTTATGCAGATGTAAAAGCAAGTAGAACCTGTATGATTTTCTTAAAAGTTTTTCAAATTTTTTTTTGTTACTGCACAGGAAATCAGACCATGCTGTTATTTTTTTATTTATTTCAATATTTCTAGTTGCGTGGAAGGGTTGGGCGAGCAGATAAGGAAGCACATGCATACTTATTTTATCCTGACAAAGGCCTGCTTTCTGATCAAGCATTGGTATGTTTCTCATCAATCTGTACCTTTTATTTGTAGACCATATTGCGCAAAAGAATATGGGGTTCATCAAATACGTCTAAAAATGTCATATAACATGGTATATTCCATACTTCAGTAATATTCCTATCACTAAATTGATTCTTTCATTTCAAATATAGAAAGTTAGATGCTAAACAATTGCTTAAAACCAACATTCTCCTTGGTGTTCTCCCATAGGAGAGGCTTGCTGCTATTGAAGAATGTCGTGAACTTGGTCAAGGTTTCCAACTAGCTGAGAAAGACATGGGTATAAGAGGTTTTGGTGCAATTTTTGGTGAACAACAATCAGGAGATGTTGGAAATGTTGGTGTTGATCTGTTTTTTGAGATGCTCTTCGAGAGCTTGTCCAAGGTAAACTTTGATTTGTGATGTGTATTTTGGCGTGTGGCATTGGTCCTAGACTAGTTAAAATAGAAGAATTCTTGGTGGTCTGCCTGTTAGTTTTGAGCTTATCCTATTCTTCTTTCATTTCTAGGTTGAAGATCACTGTGTTGTTTCAGTTCCTTATCACTCGGTACAGGTATCTTTGATGTACCACAAAAGATTTATTAGAATAATTAAATGCTTTATACGTGTTTATCTGAATGCTGATATACACAGTTCCACAAGTCAAATCTGACGCTGTTTTTCTCTTGCTGGAGGTGAAACAGGAAAATGTAAAATGCTGTTGCAATTAAAGATTTTCCTTGAAAACCCAGAAAATATGATTTTATAGTTTGCATTTATCTCTTTTTGGTGATCTATCATAACTTTATAATAATATAATGATGTCAAACACACTAAAGTAATTACTCAATAATTATTGGTGCCATTGGGGTTAGATGATAAATGAACTAATTTTATTGTTTGGATCTGTTTGTCGAACTTACAGACTAATTTTGTTATTTGGAATCTTTCCTCTTTAAGTTGAACTTTCAGACAAGATTTTGAATGATAGGTATATCATTCGTCCTTAGCAGAATGAATTTTTCTCTTTTGTAGAGCTCTTTCTTATTTGCTTTGGAATTTTTTTTATTCTTTTAATTGTTCAAGCAAACTTTTGGATTAATTTGTATTTCTATTAATTAAGGGACCATTTTGATTTTTTTAAAGTATTTTTTAGTTAAAACATGATTGAAAGAAAGGCTATATTGTAGTTAGATTAGTTTTTCAAGAAAAAAAGTAGAACATAAAAAGTTGTTTTAATGCTTTTCTCACGGGTCAAAATAATAGCTTCCCTGAATCAAATAAGAGGTTGTCTATGGAGTGCCCATGTGCACAAATGAGGTAAAGAAAGTATTTATTTTCTTAGAAACGCCAAAGTCATTTCATTTCATGTATACTTTTAGTTTAGTAATTTAAAACATTTAATAGGCACGTTTAAATATTTACTACTTCAACAGTGTGCCTTTGGGCATTCAATAGAATATTCCATCAAATAAATAGTATCTCACGCTAGGTATACACTTTATTCAACTATACATGTGAACAGAAAATAGCTAAATTAACATTGAATTGTGAATACAAACCGTTCAAAGCCTACATCGAAATGGTCCTGATAATATTCTTGCTGGTGTTCTCTTCATTTCTAGTGTCTTTCTATTTGTGTAGGTATAATCTGTATCTGGCATCTGTATAAATGCATATAGTAGAAATGTTGTGGTTGATGCATTTTCTACTTTATTATTATTTAGGTTGACATGAACATAAATCCTCATCTCCCTTCTGACTACATTAATTATCTGGAGAATCCTATGAAAATTTTAAGTGATGCTGAGAGAGTTGCCGAGAAAGACATCTGGAGTTTGATGCAATTTACAGAGAATTTGCGCCGCCAATATGGCAAAGAGCCTCCCTCCATGGAGATTTTACTAAAGAAGCTTTACATGAGGAGAATGGCGGCTGATTTAGGGATAAGCAGAATTTACTCTTTAGGGAAGATGATCTTCATGAAAACAAACATGAGTAAAAAGGTATTCAAGCTGATGACAGAGTCCATGGCATCAGATTTACATAGAAAGTCATTGGTTCTTGAGGGGGACCAAATTAAGGTATTCCAAAGAATTTCTTTATCTCTGAATTCTTTAATTTGATGAATTTTGACATCTCTTGGGATCTGCCTTTGTATTTTGTTCATTTTTTTGCCTTATTTTACACATGAAATATTTAATAGTATATAGTAAATTTGGTCATTTTATTGATAGATATTTTTATGCATAAAATTCCATTCAATTTGTATAGAATCACGATTCGTAATTTTCTTTTGGTCTGAAATTAATGCATTTGGACAGAAAGTTCGTTTATGCTACATTTTCAGTCTCTTTGGATACAAAGCTAGAAGAGCTTTTTGAGAGCTTCTCTACTAGACAAAGCTCTATATTTTGAATTAAGAAACTCTTAAAGTTCTTTTAGCTTGTATCCTAACAGGCTCTTTGCCTATATTGTTTTAGCATCAAGACTGTCCATGTCATTTCTTCCAAAGATGATGTAATATTAAGGCTCTATCACTTAGAAAACCCTAATTTTGCTTACTTGGAAAAGTTTTTCCCCTCTTTTTTCAATAAAAAATCCAATTTGTTCAATCATGGGTGAGTTAGCCACTAAATCTTATTATTCTATCCAGATGTATAAAACATCATACCCATTTTCAATAATTCACAGTGACGAATGGGGGCCTTCTTGAGTTAACAGTTTGATAGAGTACATATAAGCATTGGAAGCTTAAACAACATAAAAGCATAAAACAGTGAGAAAGCTGGATAACAATTAGAATCTCATCCTTGTCTTAAGACATGAATTGAATCCATGAGAGGCTTGAATCAAGGATTCCATCAACACAAGAACATATATGAGATAAGAACAAGATAAGGAACACAGAACAACATAAGGAAAAAATTAAGAACATGATGACTGAATAAGGGTTAGAAGTAGGTGTGAATATAAAAACAAGAAATAAGAATAAAATAGAATAAGAAATTGAAGAAACAAAATAGAAAAGATGGAGAAAACTTATGACATGGAAGAACACGCTATTTGAAGTTGACAATTCATCTTCAAGAAAAGTGCCTCGGAGAATTGGTACTTGAATCCTAAGAAATCAAGATAAGACCCAAAGAAAGAGAATTCTCTCACAAAAGAGACAATGCTCTAGAATAACTCTCTCAATTTTCCTCGTATATCATAAAAGTGAATTACGAAGAGTAATGATGGTGATATGTAGCCACTTGGCTGAAAATTCAAATGGCCAAAGGAGAGGGAAATTAAAATTCCCATAACTAAATTACTAGCCAAGGTTAACTAGGTGCTTCCATGTTCACACTTTCCATGCTTGGTCACATTTGCCATGCTTCCCTTGTCTCTTATTCTCTTGTTGCGGATCATTGCTTCTTAAATTGGTCTTGAATTGAGTATTCAATTGAAACCCAATTTCAACCCAAACATTAATTACAAATTAAACCCATTTCACAAAAACTAAAGTCTACATTTTTTAGCCCAAGAAATTGAAAATAAATATTTGTGTCAGGAATGTTGTCCTAGTCATACTCCTTGTAACCCTTGGAATTATCCTAGTGCATTCTTACTCTTTTTTGTTCTTCAGTCATGCATTCATTGTAGTATCTTTCCAATGTTCTGTTTAGTGCCTTGGCTTGTTTAGAGCCTTGTATTAAAAGAAAAGGAAGAATAGGATAAATCCCTTGTGTATACTGAACACATAGGGTTATGTTTATATAAGAAAAGAAACATATGGGCTAAGCCTATTACATAAATATGAAATATTTAACAATATCTCATAATATCTAATAATATCTAACACTTCCCCTCAAGTTGGTGCATATAAATCATATGTACCTAGCTTGTTACAATGTAATCAATCCTAGGCCCTCGTAAGGGTTTAGTAAAAATATCTGCTAATTGATTATTTGAATTAACAAACTCAGTTTTAATATTGATCCCGCTGCGGACTCGAGCGTGGATGGGCTCCGCGTTCCTCCCGCGTCCGTGTCTGTTCCTCCGGTTGGCTTCCCTTCGAACGAAGCAAACGGTTCCTGCAAACACAGAGGGGCGCCCTAGCGGCCGGTGTAGCTCCGACGCTCAAGTCAGTTTGGGCAAGGAAACATCAAGAACTCTCTTTGTCTAACTTCTGGGTTACGTATCTCATCCCTGGTTCGGCGTTCTTCTTCCTCATATAAACCCACGTCGCCCCCTACTGGCTACCTCTAGGGCCACTTGATTGCTCTGCACCGCCGCTGTCTACCCCCCAGGCCTACCTTGCGTGCAGGCCTTCCTCACTTGAGTGCAAAGTCTGACAAGGGAGGCTGCGTGGGTACCTCTGTACCCCTCGACTTCTGTGCCTATCTGCCCTACCTATTCTCTGGGAACATCTTCACGGTCCACGTGGCAGGCATGCAACCCCACTAGGAGACTCTAACCGTGGTGGGTTCTTGTCCCAGCAGGATTCTGCACCTAACTGCGTCTTCTCATCTTCATGCGTGGTCGTCTCGCGACTAAGGCCACTCCCTGCCTCTGGGCGCTTTACTGATCATTGGTTGCGTTGTTCACATCGCGCGGCCGATATCACCTTAACACACACCGATGACCGATGTGTCTCTCATCCTGGCCGATGTCCGATGGCGCTTCTTCACGTTGTCGTGCTCTGCTTATGGAATCAGGCGAGGTCCTTGGGTAACGTTCTCGCTGGGTGCCTGGGTCCCAGTTTAACATGTGTTGGCAAGGAACCCCCGACGACTGATCACTCTGCATGCACCGATGAGTGATCACTCTGCATGCACCGATGACTGATCACTCTGCATGCACCGATGACTGATCACTCTGTATGCACCGATGACTGATCGGTGCTTCATCACTTCTCGCGCTCTACTTTTAGGCGCTCAAGTAGGAACCGATCTTCTGGTGGTGGTCACTCGGTAGCTGACCACTGATTGCCATTCTTAAACGATCCACACTGGTTCATCTGCTATCTCATGCCACGCGTTGCTCTGTGACTGGCCCACATGGTCATCTGTTGCTGACGTCATCGGATACCGATGACTGACCGGATCACAAGCCCCCCAGTCTCGAGCTGTGAACTTGTTCTCAGCGAAGAGACTAAGTGGTCCTCCAAAGAGAAGAAGGAGCTCGAAGCCAATGTACCTGAGACCATGGCTGCTGGTGCCGGGGCTCTGATAGATGGGTTCCATGGGCTTGCAGCAGGTTCACTGCGTCCTGCCAGACTTGGACTCTACCCAACCTAGCCTCCACCATTCAGTGGTCGATGGCAGGCTCATTCCTCCTCCTTGAGCTTCTTCCCTTGCCACTTCTCCTTTTGTGTAGTTTCTTTTTCTGCTACAAACTTGTATATAAATCTTTTATGCATAAATTCATGTTGGATGACTGACCTGATGACGTCTAAATGCTTCGACTAATCGCCCAAGAGCTTGTTTGGGGAAGCTTTCATACTCGGAGCTTTACTACCGACCACCGACTAGCATGTTAGCGCACCACCGATCAGTCACCGCCCTTCAGGTTTCGCATTACTTCTGTGTCACTCCAGCGCTAGTTGCATAGAGGGCCCGAACGCCAAAGATGACGCCTGTGTTTTTGGGGAATGCTTCTCGATGACCCCTCTTGCCTCAGCCTCGCTGCAAGAAGTCGAGGTGAGGTCTTTCTCCTCTCGCCTCAGCCTCGCTGTACAAAGTCGAGGTGAGGATTTTTTATCTCGCCTCAACCTTGCTGTAAAAAGCAGAGGAAGAGGACTTTCTCTGTTGCCTTAACCTTGCTGTATGAAGCAGAGGAGAAGGACTTGGTTCTCTTGTCTCAACCTTGCTGTAAGAAGCAGAGGAAGAGGACTTTTCTCTCGCCTCAACCTTGCTGTAAAAAGCAGAGGAAGAGGACTTTCTCTGCCTGCACCCCGCTGTACAAAGTCGAGGGTGAGGACTTTCTCCTCTGAGTGGGTGCATGCTCCCAGGGGAGACCCAGGGGGTGGCTGTCTAAGCGCACTCGCTAGGCGTATCCCTGCCTGCATGGTATCACCGCACGCCCTTTGAGTGGGCAACTCCTCTTCTTCTGGTTTGGAATCATGCGAGGTGCATGCGTAACGCTCTCGCTGGGAGTCTGGGTCCCAGCTTAACACGTGTTAGCAAGACCCCGATGACCATGCACCGATGAGTGCTCTGCTTCTGGAATCATGTGAGGTGCATGCGGAACGCTCTCGCTAGGAACCTGGGTCCCAGCTTAACACGTGTTAGCAAGACCCCGATGACCAATCTTCTTCTGGAATCATGCGAGGTGCGTGCGTAACGCTCTCGCTGGGAACCTGGGTCCCAGCTTAACGCGTGTTAACAAGACCCCGATGACCAATCTTCTTCTGGAATCATGCGAGGTGCATGCGTAACGCTCTCGCTGGGAACCTGGGTCCCAGCTTAACACGTGTTAACAAGACCCCGATGACCAATGCACCGACCGAGAACTTACTCCCGACATGCACCGACAGCTGATCTTGCTTTGGGTGCACCGATGACTGATCGCGCTCTGCTTCTTGGTGCTTAAACGCGAAGATGATGTCTTGCTTCGGGGAAGAAGAATTTTTCTTGGTGACCCCTCTTGCTTGCTCCGAGGTCATTGACCTTTAGGTCTGGTTCCTGTTGGACGTTTCTCGAAATCTTCCCTTTCCCTCTCTTGGTTTTACCAGTACTCCCGAGTTCCCAAACTTTAGCCACCTGCACTCACTCCCGGGGTGAGGAGAATATAGGTCAGTGGTCCGTACTCGCGCCTGGTGCAAGCAGGCTCCAACCGATCACTTGCACTTGCATCTGGGGCAAGCAGAACTTGAAACTGGGAAACATGTGCACACTTGACATACTGAAATCTTTTTTATTGGGTGGCCTCGTTAAAAACCCTCATCAGGGAAAAGAGTGCCCCCTGATTTGCTCAACTATTTACAGTATATACATTGAGTGTGTGTACAGTGCAAGAACGCATCTACCTTACAACTTAACTGAAGTAGAAACTTGAGTGTGTAGCGTTCCATGTCCATGGGATAGGTGCTCCATCCAGGGTCTCCAGCCGATAAGCTCCATTCTCCAGCGCCTCAACTACTCTGTATGGGCCCTGGCGATGACCGACCTGGCGAGCATACCATTCTTCCAGCAACGACGAAAAGCTGTCCTTAACTTCAAACTTGTTCGCGCCTCCCAAGTTCTCCATAAGCTCGTTGCTTCCCCTTCGTTACACCATCGCGAGGTGTGTTAAAGCGAACTGACTGGACTTCCTTGAACTTGTGCGGGAAGCTCATGATTTCAAGTGCTTCTCCAATCCCTCTTTCTCCTGCAAACGTGCAGAAATCCCACACTATCTGGGGTCTGGCGAGGTTCACAGAAGCGTAAGCCTCGTTCATCCACGTCTTGGGATCGACTGGTGGATATACAAAGTCAACAGCTAGAGAACTGGACTCTTCGCCTTTCTCTTTGCAACTTTCTATCGCCAAGCTTAAAGACTCTACCTCAGCTCCCACCTGAGCTACCTGGGAGCCCCCCCAGTGTAGCATCTTCTATCACCTGATTTCCCCGTGCACAGGGATTTCATGCTGCTGATCACCTGCCTGGGACCCCAAAGCGCGATCACCTTGCGCCTCCCTCAGGTAATCGGTCAGGAAACCTGTCTTCACCAACTTAGCAAGTTGACGCCCCAACGCCAGGCATGTGTGGAGTGTGTGTCCATAAGCCTGATGGAACTCACACCACTCGTCCTTCCTCCTTCCAAGTACCATGTCAGTTTTCTCTGATACTCGGAGTCTCGCAGCCACGGCAGGGATGGCGATCAGCTCTGCCAACTCTATCACGAAATCATACCTAGGGGGTGTGTTGTTCTCCCTTGCACGCCCCCTGGGCTGGTCCTTCCTGGGTGCATACGGACGAGGCCTTCCCTGCGCCTTCCTCTCCTCCCTGGTCTCATACACCCGCACCTGCTGCTGCTGCTTCCCCTGACTTCCGCGCGGCTTCGTCGGCGCAGTGCTGCCTCTCTTCTCAGAGACCTCTGCCTCTGCTACAATGTGCGCCACCGCGCGTCGCCGTATCTCAGCAAAGATGGCGGGGTGGCTCCTGATGAGGGATTCACTGAAAGGGCCAGGCAGCACGCCTTTCTTGAACGCGTGCACTAACATGTTCTCGTCCTTGCTGGGCAATCTCACCACCTGCGCAGCGAAACGGTTGAGGAAGTCCTTCAGCGACTCCCCTTGGTACTGGCGCACGTCGAACAAATCGTAAGACACCACTGGTGACGCTCTGTTGACGATGTACTGCTCCGTGAACAGCTTTGAGAACTGGTGGAAAGAGGTGATGTGGCCCTCCGGCAGGCTCACGAACCACTCCATAGCTACTCCGCTCAGCGTGCTCATAAACATTTTGCAGTACACAACGTCTGAACCTCCAGACAACATCATCTGAGTGTGGAAGGCTGTCAAATGTGCCTCTGCGCTTCCACCCCCGTGAACGACGCCTTCACTCCCACCAGGTTGGGAGGCACCACCGTGTTCATGATCTCGGGGGAGAAAGGCATAGGAAATGCTCTAGGGGGCGACGGCGGCATCGACGTTCTATCTTCGAATTCGCGCTCATTCTGCGCCTGCAATTCCCTACGCAACTCCTCGTTCACGCGGTTCAGCTCTTCATTTCTGCTATGCGATGCAGTCAGCTCTGCATGCATCTTCTCTTGCTCAGCTCTCGATGCCGCGACATTCTCTTGCAGCGCGCGCATCATCTCCATGACCTGCGCCATGGTAACAGCTCCTTCTTCAGCGGATGGCGCAGGTACCGTTTGTCTGGTTCTTCTACTCATCTGTTCGATTTCTACTCTCGTTCTTGTGTATGGGGGCTTCGTTTTACTTCGTGCCCCACGGTGGGCGCCAAATGATCCCGCCGCGGACTCGAGCGTGGATGGGCTCCGCGTTCCTCCCGCGTCCGTGTCTGTTCCTCCGGTTGGCTTCCCTTCGAACGAAGCAAACGGTTCCTGCAAACACAGAGGGGCGCCCTAGCGGCCGGTGTAGCTCCGACGCTCAAGTCAGTTTGGGCAAGGAAACATCAAGAACTCTCTTTGTCTAACTTCTGGGTTACGTATCTCATCCCTGGTTCGGCGTTCTTCTTCCTCATATAAACCCACGTCGCCCCCTACTGGCTACCTCTAGGGCCACTTGATTGCTCTGCACCGCCGCTGTCTACCCCCCAGGCCTTCCTCACTTGAGTGCAAAGTCTGACAGGGGAGGCTGCGTGGGTACCTCTGTACCCCTCGACTTCTGTGCTTATCTGCCCTACCTATTCTCTGGGAACATCTTCACGGTCCACGTGGCAGGCATGCAACCCCACTAGGAGACTCTAACCGTGGTGGGTTCTTGTCCCAGCAGGATTCTGCACCTAACTGCGTCTTCTCATCTTCATGCGTGGTCGTCTCACGACTAAGGCCACTCCCTGCCTCTGGGCGCTTTACTGATCATTGGTTGCGTTGTTCACATCGCGCGGCCGATGTCACCTCAACACACACCGATGACCGATGTGTCTCTCATCCTGGCCGATGTCCGATGGCGCTTCTTCACGTTGTCGTGCTCTGCTTATGGAATCAGGCGAGGTCCTTGGGTAACGTTCTCGCTGGGTGCCTGGGTCCCAGTTTAACACGTGTTGGCAAGGAACCCCCGACGACTGATCACTCTGCATGCACCGATGAGTGATCACTCTGCATGCACCGATGACTGATCACTCTGCATGCACCGATGACTGATCACTCTGTATGCACCGATGACTGATCGGTGCTTCATCACTTCTCGCGCTCTACTTTCAGGCGCTCAAGTAGGAACCGATCTTCTGGTGGTGGTCACTCGGTAGCTGACCACTGATCGCCATTCTTGAACGATCCACCCTGGTTCATCTGCTATCTCATGCCACGCGTTGCTCTGTGACTGGCCCACGTGGTCATCTACTGCTGACGTCATCGGATACCGATGACCGACCGGATCAAATATCTCTCAATATAATCTTATCTCGAATGAAATGACAATCAATCTCAATATGTTTGGTTCTTTCATGAAAAACTGGATTTGAGCTAATATGAAGAGTAGCCTGATTATGACATGTAAGTGTCATTTGAGTGACTTTTCCAAATTGCAATTTTTTAAGTAACTGTTTAAGCCAAAAATGCTCGCAAGTAGCCAAGGCCATAGCTCTATATTCTGCTTTTGCACTAAATCTCGCTACAACACTTTGTTTCTTGCTCTTCCAAGAGATCAAGTTATAATGGAGACACAATAATAGGAAGTTGATCTTCTATCAGATGGAGATCCTGCCCAATCAGAATAACAAACAACTTTAGTATGGTTATTATGACCATATAACAAACTTTTTCCAAGAGAGCCTTTAATGTATTTCAGTATACGAATGATTGCATTCTAATGATCTTCACATGGAGAATTAAGAAACTGACTCAACACGCTGACTACAAAGGAAATATCAGGACGAGTAACAGTGAGATAGTTCAATTTTCCAACTGATCTCCTGTACTTCTTAGGATCTGAAAGAAGCTCCCCCTGATTGGGTTGAAACTTGACATTGGGATCCATGAGAGTATCAATAGATTTTGAATTCATCAACCCAATTTTCTCCAAAATATCCAATGCATATTTTCTTTGAGCGATAACAGTACTAGTATTGGATTGTGCTACCTCAATCCCCAAGAAATATTTGAGTTTGCCAAGTTCTTTGGTCTGAAAGTGTTGACAAAGGTGTTGTTTTACTTGTGGGATGCCATGGTGATCACTGCTTGAAAGAACAATGTTATCAACATATATTATAAGATAGATACACTCAGCACTCGAGTGACGATAAAAAACTGAATGATCTGCTTCACTACAAGTCATACCAAAATGTTGAACAACATTGCTAAATTTTCCAAACCAAGCCCTAGGAGACTGCTTGAGGCCATATAAGGATTTGCGAAGACGACATACCAATCCAAAAGGCTTTGATATCATATTAAGAAGTGAACTTTAAGCTTAACTCAATCCCATAAAACTGGCTTATGAGGTGAGGTTTATATATAATTAAATGTCCTCATCTCTAGTCGATGTGGGATCTCCAACACACTCCCCTCACGTCAAGGGTGATAGCTCGTGCGTGAGACAACATATTATGGGTGGTTCGATAACGACTCGATAGCGGGTGGCCTGATAAGCCAATACTTGCTAGGATAGACTCGAAATGACTTTGATACCATATTAAAAGAAAAAAAAGAATAGGGTAAATCCCTTGTGTATATAGGGTTATGTTTATATAAGAAAAGAAAAATATGGGTCAAGCCTATTACATAAATATGTAATATCTAATAATATCTTATAATATCTAACACCTTGGTTTATCCATCCACTTGGATGATCAGATGTACTCATCCTTAATTTAGTGGCTTGTCTTCTAAAGAGTTCCTGCCAAAAGAGACTAAATACAAAATTTCTTTCACTTACTGTAGAAGTTGGAATGAAATGCAATTTGATCACCTCTTTTGGCGAAAACATCAGCTGTAGAATGAGTGGAATAAGGATGTTCTAGGTTATATTTACTATGCAAGTTATGATACTGTTTAAGCTCATCTTTAATTTTTTATAAAATAGGATCAGCTTGTGCATCTATTTCTGAAACATCCTGCCAATAGGGTCTAGATACAAGCTGCAACTCTTTATCTTCCTCTTTTCTCGATAACACATCTGCCACCTTATTTGAAGCTCCCATTTTATATACAATGTCAAATTCATATCCCAACAGCTTCACCTACCAGCTAGGGGTAAGTGTTCCTTCTTCTGGCACCCTTAAACTTTTGAAAAATTCCTTGAATAATAATTGTGGGCCTAACCTTGATGACCTGTCCATTGCTTTGAGAAGAGGAACTTTGTCTTGTACCAAGTACCCTATTTCTCAATTTGTGATCACTAAACATCTGTATATGCAGCACTAGAGTTCTCTCTCGGACATTGATGCAAATAGAGTCCCTACATCATTTCAAGTAGCATTAAAGGATGAAAATTGGGTTCAACTCAGAAATGATGAGAAGTATGCCTTAGAAAAGAACTAGCCATAAGAAATTGTTGACAGACCACTCAATAAAAAGGTAGTAGGATGAAGATGAGTTTATAATGTAAAGTATAATTTTGATGTCACATTAGACCTTTACAAAGCAAGGTTAGTTGCTAAAAGATATACTTTGTTGATTATGAGGAGACATTTGCTCCAATAGCAAAGATGAATACTAGTAGAATCATTCTCTCATTGACAACTTATTTTTGTTGGGAATTGCAACAATCTGATGTGAAAAATGCTTTCTTGCATGGACTTTTAGAGGAAGAAGTTTACATGGACCTTCCTTTAGGTTTTCAGTCTATTAAAGAAGGGAATAAAGTGTGTAGGTTGAAGAAAGCCTTGTATAGACTTAAGAAGTCACCTCATGCTTGGTTTGGTAAACTCACTCAGGTTATGATCTCCATGGGGTATCGATAGAGTAAAGGTGTACATACCCTGTTCATTAAGCATTCACCAGAAGGTAAACTTATTCTACTCTTGGTCTATGCTGATGATATGATTGTTGCAAGAGATGATGAACATGGAAAACAAATCTTGAAAGAAAAGCTTGTTGCTCAATTTGAGATGAAGGATCTAGGAAAATTAAAGTACTTCCTTGGGATAGAAGTAGCTTACTCAAAGAAAGACATCTTCATCTCCCAAAGAAAGTATGTTTTTGATCTTCTCAAAGAAACAAGATTGATTGCGAGACCACTCGAGTTCCTATAAAACAAAACCATAGAATTGGGATTGATGAAGGGCAATTCCATGAATAAGGGCCAATATCAAAGACTTGAGGGGAAGCTCATTTACTTAGCCCACACTAGACCTAACATAGCCTATGTTGTGAGTCATTTCATGCATGATCCAAGGGAGAGACATTTACAAGTTGTGAACATAATCCTTTAATATTTGAAGACAAGTACAAGAAGGGGATTATTGTTCGAGAGGAATGAAAAATTAAAAAGGTGTATACCTAGGTAGATTCTGCAGAGTCTGTCAGAGATAGGAGCTCCACCCCATGATATTGCATGTTCTTGGATGGAAATTTGATGACTTGGATAAGTAAGAAACAAAATGTTATTGTAAGGTCTAGATCATAGCTGAATTTCGAGCTATGGCACATGGGTGTGTCAATTTTTATGGCTGAGAATTATTCTAAGTGATCTTAAAGTTGTATATGTTGAATAATTAAGAGATAATTATTCTGTAATTAAGTGAAGATTTCATTTTCTATTTATTAGGACATATTTGATATCTTTTAATGATTTGATTTGATCTGTATAGTTTTAATTACCTATTATTTCTTTCCTTAATTAGGTTGTACACAGTCTATAAATTAAGACTGTAATCACATTTGTAAAATCATCTCAGAAATACAATTCTTCTATTTCTTTCAACTTTGTATCTGAGCTCTTGATTTGGGAGACTCTGCTTCTGCAATCTTTTTTTTAGCAGCCTTCATTGCTGCAATTATTTTCTTAGGCAGCCTTCATTGTTGCTATAACTTTTTTTGGGCAGCCTTAGTTGTTGCAACTGTTTTTTTCCTGCTCTTTTCTCCTTTGACCACCACCTTGCACCATTGACCGTCAGTTCCATCACCATTAACCGCCAGCGCTGATTGTCGTCGACTACCGCTGACCATTGGAAACCACCGCCGAAAACCCCCGTCGGCCGCCAAAAAATTTTTCCGGTGAACTTTTTTTTTTTTTTTTGTGAACATGACCAAATTTTGCAAATCGGCAAAGCTCATTTGGTTTTGAACTCTCATGGACTTCCTTAGTAAGACATCTAGCTATTGTTCCTTAACTATGAGTGGTAAGAGTTCTAGTTTCTTATCCTTTAATGCTTCTCGTACTGAAAATATCTGGATTATAGACTCTGGTCCTATTGATCATATGACACCTTGTTCCTCTTATTTTTCATCCTACATTGCTTTATCTGGTAATCAATATATTACCGTTGGTAATGGTTCCAATACCTCCGGTACTGGTCATGGTAACATTCACCTTCAACCTTCCTTTCCTTTAAAAAATGTTCTTCATGTTCCCAAACTATCCAATAACCTCTTGTCTATTCAAAAGGTTACACAAGATTTAAATTGTGTTGTGGTATTTTTTCCTTTCCATTGTGTTTTTCAGGATTTTGCCACGGGGAAGACTATTGGAATTGTTAAAGAGTAGGGCGGGTTATATTATTTATAGCATGAAGAAAATAAAAAGTGTGCTAGACTACAGGTACACACTTCTAATCTTCAGCAAGGCCCAGAATCTTAGTCATCCTCTCAGATATGGCTTCAACACAGACGTCTTGGTCATCCTCCATTTAGTACCCTCAAATCCTTATTTCCCGTTTTATTTACAAAAGTGTCTGTTGAGTCTTTTCACTGTGATGTTTGTCAGTTTTCTAAACATCATCGGACAACTATTCTTCCCAATGGTAATAAAAGTTCTAAACCTTTTGATCTTAAACATTCAGATGTCTGGGGACCTTCACCTATTCCTAATATCTCAGGTGCAAAATGGTTTGTTTCATTTATTGATGATTGTACTCGGGTTACCTAGATATTCCTCGTGAAAGATAAGTCTGAAGTTTTTTACTTGTTTGTAAATTTTTATAGAATGGTTCAAACACAATTTGAAAGTTCAATTAAGAGATTGCATTCCGATAATGGAAGAGAATATGTGAACCAAAACCTTTTCAAGTTCCTTCAGGAAAATGGAGTTATTCATGAATTAACTTGTGTGGACACTCCTCAACAAAATGGGGTTGTTGAAAGGAAAAATCGTCATCTCCTTGAGGTTACTAGAGCTTTACTTTTCCAAACGTATGTTCCTAAATCTTATTGGGGGGAAGCATTCTTGACTGCCACTTATTTGATTAATAGATTACCCTCTCGGGTTCTAGAGGGTGTTACTTCTATTCAGCTTATGATCACATTCTATCCTTCTATTCCCATGTTGACTAGTCTTCAGAGTCGTGTCTTTGGTTGTCGTGCTTTTGTCCATATTCATGGTCCTTATCGGGGTAAGTTAGATCCTTTCGCCATCAAATGTGTCTTCATCGGTTACGCCCCCAACAAAAAGGGGTACAAATGTTATCACCCTCAAAGTCGTAAAGTCTATGTTTCCAAAGATGTCACCTTCCATGAAACAGAGTCTTTCTTTCCTAGTTCTCAGCTTCAGGGGGAGAGTATTCAAGAAGTTGGGGTTCTTGAGTTGCCACCTTTTCCTTTGTTGTAGGATTTAATTCTTAGGGAGGATGACAAAGACCCTGCACCAACATCATTACCAGAGAAAAATAATGAGGACAAATATTTTGGAGAACAATATCAGCGAAGGCACCTGTCCTGGTCGAACAACAACTTCAATTGTCCGAACCAGAGGTAAGAACTCACCCGTGAGACTCTTGAGGACACTTTAAATCTTGTTTTTGAACCTAACCTAGATGATTTACCTATTGCCTTGAGAAAAGAAAAACGATCTTGTGCCAAATATCCTATATCCTAATTTGTGTCTACAAAAAAAACTTTCTATGTAGCATCGGAGTTTTCTTTCAGTTATTGATTTTATCAGAATCCCTACATCAGTGCAAGAAGCCTTAAAAGATGAGAATTGGATTCGAGCCATGAATGAAGAAATGAGTTCATTAGAAAGGAATGAGACTTGGGAGATTGTAGAGAGACCAAAAGATAAAAAGGCAGTGGATTGTAGGTGGATATACACACTTAAGTAAGTCTGATGGCACACTAGATCTATATAAGGCAAGGTTGGCTGCAAAAGGGTATACTCAAATCTATGGGATTGATTATGAGGAGACTTTTGCTCCAGTGGCAAAAATGAATACAGTCAGGATTATTCTTTCTCTGGCAGCGCACTTTGGTTGGTAGATGCATTAATTTGATGTTAAAAAGGCCTTCTTGCATGGAAGCTTGGAGGAAGAAGTATTCATGGAGATTCCACCTGGTTATGGTGTTATTAATGAAGGGAATAAGGTGTGCAGACTTAAGAAGGCCTTATATGGTCTTAAACAATCACCTCGTAGTTTGGAATGTTTACTCAAGTTATGGTATCTTTGGGGTACCGACAAAGCCAAGGTGATCATAATCTGTTTATTAAACATTCTCAGAATGGTAAACTCACTCTACTTTTGGTCTATGTAGATGATATGATTATTACAAGTAATGATGAGTCTTATAGCCACCGAGTACATCCCTTCAAGACTCCAATTGGCAGATATGTTTACTAAGGGACTTCCTACAAAACACTTCAAAGATCTTACTTGCAAGTTGGGAATGATAGATATACATTCACCAACTTGAGGGGGAGTCTTATAATTAAGAGATATTTATTCTGTAATTAAGTGCAGATTTCATTATCTATTTATTAGGACAAATTTGATATCTTTTAGTGATTTGATTTGATTTGTATAACTTTAATTACCTATTATTTCTTTCCTTAATTAGGTTGTACACAGACTATAAATTGAGATTATAATCACATTTGTAAAATCATCTCAGAAATACAATTCTTCTATTTCTTTCAACTGTATATGAAGAGTCTATGACAATGTTGTCAAACTCGTGAATCGTAAGATGATCAGAACGGAGATAAAATATCGTAACTCGAGGGTTATAGAATAAGGAATTGCCCTAAAGAGTTCTAACTTTTATTCCAAAAGTGATCAAGGTGACCAAACTGCCTAAAGAGAGAAGGCAAAATTAAGTTGATTGATAATCCTTTGAACAAAATTAGAAGAACTATCTGTTATAATTATATCATCAACTTAAACTAACAAATAAATAGTGTTAGTTTGACATTGATAAACAGTGTTCCTTGTTCGGCAAGCCAATGATGTGGGGCTTGCTTCTAACCATAGATAGCATTGTCTAGTTTGCACGCTAAAGGACCAGAAGATGCAAAATCGGGAGGTTGTTGCCTGTAAAAAGTTTCATCTAAAACACCATTTAAAAAAACATTATTAACATTTAGTCTAAACAAGAGGCTAACGATTACTAATTGCCAAAGACAATGGAAATCATAGCCAGGTTGTCAATGAAAGCTTTAGCTAAAAGACGAGCTATATACTTGTTTAGAGAGCCATCAACATTTTTTTACTAAATATATGTAGAGTTATGTATCCAGTATTTTCTCTTTTTTCTGGCCATTTGTGTCTAATAATGTAGTGTTTTTTTTTGTTTTTTTTGCATTATGCATACTTCCTATCTGTACAGATAACCTAGGCCCCATACCGGGAATCATATGTAACACGTTTATTCCTTTTTCCTAATGATTTTCTTCATGCAGGCTGAACTTCTTTTAGAGCTACCAAAAGAACAACTTCTTAATTGGATCTTTCAATGCCTGGCTGAACTTCATGCTTCACTACCCTCTTTCATAAAGTACTAGGTCCAATACCTGGTCAATTCTGCCAATATGGAAGTTGGAAACCCTACACCACAAATATGTAAAATTTGATGGATTTAGTGTGTTGAAGGGCCAGAAACCTACCACGGCAAATGCAAAACAGGACTGTTTTGGTTGACTGACATGGCAGTACAGGAATCTGAACAAGTTGGGACTATCAGCTGATACCAGTGAACATGTGCTTCCTTTAATCACAGCCACATCAATGAGGTTAGTTACAACTCACAGGCACCTTAGAGTTGGAGTTATCTAAATTGTACTCCTAAATTTGCATGCATTATGCAGGACAGGGGCATATGTTACAAGGAAGCAGCTAGTAACCTAGTCACCTAGGCACCTTTAATACTTGCACTCATAAAACAACATTCCTTTCAGAAGCCATCTATGGTGATGACCTAGACATCTTGTCCAGTAAACCTTTAATCAAAATATCCAGAATTTACCTTTTGTATACGTCACTGAGTAGTAAAGCATTCTACAACCATACTTTCTTCATTTTTCCCATCTATAAATTCTTATCGAAGTTACCTGATATGGAGAAATTCATTGCCAAGATTCAGTCTCAGGCTAGTTAATACATTCTAAAGAAACTAGAAATCAGTCTGGTGAGTGGTGCATTTTTGTTGCAGATCAGTAAGAAATATACCGTTGTTTATAGTTATTGCTAGAAACTTGTATTCTTTATAGAAAGAAATTCTTGTAACCACATGTTTTTGCAATCATTTCCATCATTTAATATTAATTCTGTAGTTGACATCTATAATTATTTCTACTTTTCAGTTTTATCTAAAATAAAGGAGAACAAAACTTGTCCTCCTTTAATTGTAAAAAATAATATGAAAATCATTTGAGAAGGCATTTCAAGTTTGCTGACTATAGGCATATGCCATGTATTAATGTGTAGCAATGCTAAATGCATATGTTTCTATCATTATCACGTGCCATGTCATTAAAAATTTCCAAATCAGCGAGGTTGATGTTACTAAATGTTTATAACGTTATTACTAAATGTATATAACGTTATTAGAGACTAAAATAAAAACACACACATTATATATGAATTGAAATAAAAAGAGTAGCATTTATAGGAATTGAAACATATCTATTACTTGTACTTCTTAAATGCAACACTTGTTTGTTCTTGCACTAATAAACTTTTCCGTGTATGGAATGATCCATATGGTGTTCTCATAATCAACAAATAATAGTTATGATGAAGAAATGATTTAAAAAAACTTAACACACCCTTCTAATGCATCACATGGACAATACATGTATTCTCATTCATCCATTACCACCTACCACATCTCTTCATAAAGTTTTTACATTCCTTTGAACGTGAAACCAATGTTGAAGGTTCGAAGTTTATGGGAAAATAGTGCTAAGTGCATGTAGTGAAGCAAGATCTATCATTAATAATCTAAGTCTTTCAAGAGGTCCAATAAAGTTGTTTTCTTGTTTACTTGTCAACATAAAAAAAGCCAAAGGCAACCATGTGGACTTGGTTCTCTTTATGATCTCTAATATGCATTATTAATTATTGTAGTTTAGTTCTTGATCATCTTTATGATCTCTAATGTGCATCCTTCACATTATATATTGTCTCAATTGTTCTACTTTAAATTCAGTAAAATATTTGTAGCTTTTATGTCAATCAACATGAACTGTTCATTAGGTTTAAATTTGATGGCATATAGATGACATGTTAATCTATCAACAACTCATGATTATGATTTTCACATATTAGAAACACAATTCACCCTCCTCTATTATGTACTTGTTTTTCACGCAATTCAAATGAACAATCATATTTCCTTATTTCAGTAATAGCGAGTTGTAAATCCTTTTTGTAACTCTTATATTTGTCACCTCTTCTACAACCTAATACTACATGTCGTCCTTTTTTATTGTTCAATTGTATCAAACCTCAACATCATGATAAAAAATCATAGTTTAAATGTTATCTTATGAATCCATTCAAGTCAGTCATATTGTGTCCTAAATATCTACATAAATACATACAACATTAAAATATGTCTCTTGTCAGATTGTAAACACAAACAATACTTGAATAGATAAGATGGAGAAAATATAATATATTCAACTTACATTGTTTTATCTTCTATTAGTGTGTGTACTTGTGGTTAAAAAAAAGACAAGATAATTCCCTTAAACCCTAACCTTAAAGTTGAGTATGTATAAAAGAAAATAATAATAAAATAACATTACATCTTAACATTCTATGCATCAAGCTTGAAACATATAAACTAAATCCTAGGTAGATATGCTCACACCCACATGCTACCAAGAACTCCATGCATGGATATCTAGTATCCTCCTTCTCGAGCCATGTTGAGCTATGTCATCAAGATGTACTTCAATCCTTGTTAAAGTCAGCATGCTTTTATAGTTGTCTTGCCCATATGCTCATTCGCGTTCTACCTTGAACTGGAAAGGCAAACATTTGTTCTTGTCGGTGAGAACTTACTCTAAAGGTTGTCTTAGACACTCCTAGTGCTTTACTTTTGCTTAAACTAGAAGCTCATGAACAAGCTTTGATAAAAGCTAGGTCTCGAACCTAAACCTTTGTTGCCAATAACTTCTTCTAACCCAATGGTGTTATTATCTGATGCTGAAGAGATGAAGGAAGTTAGTGATGCAATCCAAGGTGATGGATTGTGAAAGTTGATTAGAGTGGTAGTGGTTTTGGTGCTTAGAAGTAAAAAGAGGATTGGCCAACTTTCTAGAAAAAGGAGATTTGGTAGAGAATGATTATGAAATTTAGAGTAATTCATTCAATTAATTTATAAATCTGAATACGAGAGGTGAAAGTCACCTATTTATAGGTGAAGAAGACGGAGGTAGCTTGCTTTTATGCTACCATAACTCTAGTTAAGCAAGATTAACTATTAAAGGAAAAGAAAGAATAGGGTAAATCCCTTGTGTATATTGAACACATAGGGTTATGTTTATATAAGAAAAATAAACATATGGGCTAAGCCCATTACATAAATATGAAATATAAAACAATAACTATAATATCTCATAATATCTAATAATATCTAATAATATCTAATAATATCTAACACTCCCCCTCAAGCTGGTGCATATAGATCATATGTACCCAGCTTGTTACAAATGTAATCAATCCTAGGCCCTCGTAAGGATTTAGTAAAAATATCTGCTAATTGATTATTTAAATTAACAAACTCAGTCTTGATATCTCCCGATATAATCTTTTCTCGAATGAAATGACAATCAATCTCAATATGTTTGGTCCTTTCATGAAAAACTGGATTTGAGCTAATATGAAGAGCAGCCTGATTATCACATATAAGTGTCATTTGAGGGACCTCTCCAAATTGCAATTCTTTAAGTATCTGTTTAAGCCAAATAAGCTCACAAGTAGCTGAGGCCATAGCTCTATATTCTGCCTCTGCACTAGATCTGGCCACAACACTTTGTTTCTTGCTTTTCCAAGAGATCAAGTTATCACCAATGGAGACACAATAACCAGAAGTTGATCTTCTATCAGATGGAGATCCTGCCCAATCAGCATCTGAAACAAACGACTTTAGTATGGTTATTATGACCATATAACAAACCTTTTCCAGGAGAACCTTTAATGTACTTCAGTATACGAATGACTGCATTCCAATGATCTTCACATGGAGAATTAAGAAATTGACTCACCACACTGACTGCAAAAGAAATATCAGGACGAGTAATAGTGAGATAGTTCAATTTTCCAACTAATCGCCTGTACTTCTCAGGATCTGAAAGAGGCTCCCCCTGATTGGGTAGAAGCTTGACATTGGGATCCATGGGAGTATCAACAGATTTCGAATTCATCAACCCAATTTTCTCCAAAATATCTAATGCATATTTCCTTTGAGAGATAACAATACCATTATCGGATTGTGCTACCTCAATCCCCAAGAAATATCTGAGTTTGCCAAGATCTTTGGTTTGAAAGTGTTGACAAAGGTGTTGTTTTACTTGTGAGATGCCATGGTGATCATTGCCTGTAAGAACAATGTCATCAACATATACTACAAGATAAATACACCCAGCACTCGAGTGACGATAAAAAACTGAATGATCTGCTTCACTGTGAGTCATACCAAACTGTTGAACAACATTACTAAATTTTCCAAACCATGCCCTAGGAGACTGCTTGAGGCCATATAAAGATTTGCGAAGACGACATACCAATCCAGAAGACTCCCCCTGAGCAACAAAACTGGGAGGTTGCTCCATATAAATTTCTTCCTGCAAATCCCCATTAAGAAAGGCATTTTTGACATCCAGTTGATAAAGAGGCCATTGTTGAAGAGCAGCCATAGCTATGAATAAGCAAACAGAAGCCATCTTTGCCACTGGAGAAAAAGTATCACCATAGTCTAAACCAAAAATTTGGGTATAACCCTTAGCCACAAGACGAGCTTTGAGACGATCAATAGTACCATCAGGACCAACTTTGATAGCAAAAATCCACCTGCAACCAACAACAGATTTCCTAGATGGTAAAGGAACAAGTTCCCAAGTTCCATTATTCTGAAGCGCATTCATTTCATCAAGCATGGCCTGACGCCAACCAGGATGAGCTAAGGCATCACCTACAGATTTTGGAATAGATACAGAAGAAATAGACGAAAGACAAGTATAAAAGGTTTGAGATAGTCTATGATAACTCAAAGCAGTATAATGTGGAGAGGGATTACGGGTAGCACGTATACCTTTTCGGATAGCAATAGGAAGATCAGGTTCAACTATCGGAGGTTCAACTGTCGGAGCCGGAGGGGGATGAGGTGTTGGCACTAGAAGAGAGTCATCTGATGGACGATGAGACGTTTGACGACGACTATACACCTGAAGAGTTGGTGGCGGTGGTGAATCTTGAGGTGCACTAGGTACAACAAGAGGGATATTAACTTGATTAGATGAAGACATAGAAGGAGAAAGACAAGACTTAAAGTAAAGGGAAGATTCATTGAAGGTGACATCTACTGAAATAAAATAACGATTTAGAGAAGGTGAGAAACATTTATATCCTTTTTGTGATCTAGTGAACCCTAAAAAGACACATTTGTGTGATTTAGGAGATAATTTATCAAGACCAGGACTAAAATTATGAACAAAGCATGTGGATCCAAAAACTTTGGGAGGTAAAGAGTGGAGAGGGTCATGTGGAAATAAAATAGAATGAGGAATTTTGTTATTTAAAACTGAAGATGGCATTCGATTAATGAGATAACATGCACTAAGAACAGCATCACCCCAAAAACGTTGAGGAACATCACCATGGATTAAAATAGTACGAGTTGTTTCAACAAGATGTCTATTCTTGCGCTCAGCTACCCTATTTTGTTGAGGTGTATAAGCACATGAAGTTTGATGAAGAATACCATGAGAAGCCATAAAATTTTAAAAGAATGAGAAAGATACTCACGTCCATTATCACTACGCAAAACGCGAATGGAAATTCCAAATTGATTTTTAATTTCATTGTAAAATAGTTGAAATATAGAAAACAACTCAGAACGATTTTTCATTAAAAACACCCAAGTACATCTTGAATAATCATCAATAAAAATAACAAAATACTAAAATCCTAAATTAGACTTAATACGACTTGGTCCCCAAATGTCAGAGTGAACTAAGGCAAAAGGAGATGAAGCACGTTGTGGGACACTACTAGGAAAAGAACTACGAATGTGTTTCCTTAACTGACACGACTCACATGATAAACTAGACACATTAGACAAACTTGGAACAAGCTGCTGCATCTTGGCAAGACTAGGATGACCTAATCGAGCATGAATGAGAGATGGAGAATCCATAATCGCGCCAACATGGGCAGAGATCTGTAGATGATAAAGTCCATGAGACTCACATCCGGTGCCAATCATCCGTCCCGAGCTCCGGTCCTGTACAGAAACAGAATCTTTGGTAAAAGAAATAACACAATCAAGGGAACGAGTGAGATGACTAATGGATAATAAGTTAAATGGAGACCCAGGGACATAAAGAACATTATCAATAGATAAAGAAGGAAAAAGGTTAATAGTACCAACACCATGTGATGGTACCTTATATCCGTTGGCCATGGTAACTGAAGGTAAATAACCCGTAGTAGATAGGGAAGAGAAAAAAGATTTATTACCAGTAATGTGATCTGTGGCACCTGAATCTAGAACCCAAGGGCCAACGGAAGTAGAGTGAGTGAGGCCAACAAAAGATGTACCTGAATGTGCAACAGAAGCTGTGGAACTAAAGTTCTGACGATCCTCATACCATTTAAGAAATTCATTGAAAATAGCAGGCTGGCCTGGGGTATCAATTGAAGTATGGTCCACAGTAGAAGGTTGCACAGTAGCAGTGGCAGCGGAAGAAGTCGTAGTGGCAGCGGAAGCGGAAGAAGCCATATAGGACAAAAATTAAATCCAGTCACCAGTCAATTGGCGGTAGCAGCTATTTCGACAGCGGTTCCGGCAGGATTCCGGCGGCGGCTCCGGTGAGGCGGCAGCGATGGCAGTTCTGGCAAGGTGGTGGGGTGGTGGCTGGAAAATTCCAGTGAACAGTGGGTTCACCAATAAAATTTGAACCCTAACCTTATGCTCTGATACCATATTAAAGGAAAAGAAAGAATAGGGTAAATCCCTTGTGTATATTGAACACATAGGGTTATGTTTATATAAGAAAAATAAACATATGGGCTAAGCCCATTACATAAATATGAAATATAAAACAATAACTATAATATCTCATAATATCTAATAATATCTAATAATATCTAACATTAACCATGGTGAGCTCTGGTAATTTAAGAAGGTGCAGCCCAAGCTTCTTAAGATGCTCTAGAAATCCTTGCTTGTATTTAAGAACCTATTCTAGAAATCATTAAGAAATACAAGATCTGAAGAATTGTAAACTCTACTTTTAACAAGTTTTATACAAGCTAAAGTAAATATTTATTCTGTATATTTTGAGGTTGTTCTCTGCTCTTAGCTTTGTGTATGATGGCTTGGGAAGTGAGGATGACCCTCCATTAGGTTCCCCTTCAAAAGAACAAAAGAATTGGGTTGTGTGGTACCGTTATGCTGGATTTTATTACCAAATGTAGATAAGTGAGGTACCACATGAAATGGAGAAAAAAATGTATAAGAAATAGAAAAAAAAAAGTAGGAAGAAGAATTACCTTGATTAGGTGATGATCCTGTCGCTGACTCGAGTGTGGGGAGAATGCCTCGTCACTCCTTCGCTTGGCTTTCTAACTGTTGCGCGTCCTGCAAGGAGGCTCCAGGAACCTTCGACGGGACTCCAAGCGATACCTGCAAAACACGCGAACGGCGCCTCTAGCGGCCGTTGTAGCTCCGACGCTCAAGTCAGGCAACGAGAACACCAAAAGGTCTCTCTCAGATCTCTCTGTGTGAGACTGTGTGTGTGTGCCCTCAGTCCTCTTTGATTCGAAAACTGAATGCCCTCTGTTTAGTGTTGTGTATTCTGAGGTCCAGATTGCATACCTCGTTTTGGTGTTCTTCTTCCTCATATAAACCCGTGTAGCCCCTACAGGCTACCTCTAGGCCACTTAATTACCCTGCACTGTCGTTTCCACTCCCCAGGGCTACCTTGCGTGCCAGCCTTCTTCACTTGAGTGCCAAGCCTGACAGCAGAAGCCGCGTGGGTACCTCTGCACCCCTCGACTTCTGTGCCTGTCTGCCCTACCTATTCTCTGGGAACATCTTCACCATCCACGTGGCAGACATGCAACCCACTGGGAGATTCTAACCTTGATGGGTTCTTGTCCCAGCAGGATTCTGCACCTAACTGCGTCTTCTCATCTTCCAGCGTGGGCGTTTCGCGACTAAGGCCGTTCCCTGCCTCTGGGCGCTTTACTGATCTTGGTTGCGTTGTTCACATCACGCGGCCGATGTCACCTCAACACACACCGATGACCGATGTTCTTCTTCACATCCTCGTGTTCTGCTTATGGAATCAGGCGAGGTCCTTGAGTAACGTTCTCGCTGGGAGCCTGGGTCCCGGTTTAACACGTGTTGACAAGGAACCCCCGGCGACTGATCACTCTGCATGCACCGACGACTGATCACTCTGCATGCACCGATGACTGATCACTCTGCATGCACCGATGACTGATCGGTGCTTCATCACTTCTCGCGCTCTGCTTCCAGGCGCTCAAGCAGGAACCGATCTTCTTGTGGTGGTCACTCAGTAGCTGACCACTGATCGCCGTTTTTGAACGATCTCCACCCTGGTTCATCTGCTTTCTCGTGCCACGTGCCAGTCTGCGACTGACCCACGTCGTCATCAGCTGCTGACGTCATCGACTACCGATGACCGACCGGATCAGGTGATAAAAGCATGCAAAATGTTTTCTTTGTCGAGGTAAAATGGTCATTTGTTTTATTTTGTTTTTAAAGATTAAGGTTTTCTCGATCAATTTTTTGTTTTTAGTTTACTAGTATCCTCTCGAACCTGTTTGGGTGTAAGAATATAGAAAAAATTTCTTGTGTTTGCCACAGTCAAGAATTATCCAGTGAAAACAATCAAAAAGTAAAATGAAAGAAATATGTACAACAAAAATAAGAAAAAAAATGGAAGAAATGGCCTTTGTTTCAAGGTCAATTTACCCCTTACTTGAGAGGTTGTCAAAATAGATCCAAGGAGTACTTTTTTTTTTTTTGAGTTTTCGGTTTTTCTACCTGAAGTTGCCTAAACTTTTGACCTTGTTTTATTACAAACAAGTCTTCACAAGGTGTTTGAACAATGTCTAGTTCAGCTCCAGACAAAATATTCTTTTTATTGAACTTCTTACAAAAGGTTTCTAAGTTAACGTAATGATGTTAGTTGATTTTAGGTTCCTAACCCTAATGGACTTGTCATGACCCAATTTGATAAGTACACCCCTCCGATTATGCTATTTAAACCCTATTCTACTGAAATTAAAAACAAGGAGACTAGTTGGTACTCAACTCCTATATCTTGGGCTCTGCTCCTGGTAATCCTTTAAGGAATGATGGGCTCTAAAGCACTGACTAGTGGTGGGTCCTGACCTAGTCCTTGATCTTGTGTCATGGTTCGTGTCCTTCTTCTGGAAGGTTAGGCTTGGTCAGGGGTAGCTCTATCTCTCATGTCTATATCAACCTTCAACTAAGCTGATGTTCTACCCTAACACATAGTTGAACTAGATCATTCAAATCATGCTATGGAAACAACTCAATCCTGTGATGGGGACAAATTTAAAATCCTTTTCTCAATGTCAACAGTAGTATAACTGAGGGTTGCCGTATTCATAGAGAATTAAAGTTTACCAAAGAAGTAATATCTTTCAAAGTAAAGTGAGAAATTGATAAACATTCGTTGCATTATTTTGGTAAATAACTATAATAATCCTAATATAATATTTAGAGAGGTTAAAACTTTGACAAAATAATAAAGAGGAAGGATAAGAATACAACACAAGTGTTAGGATTGAATTAACTTTGTGAATTTCTTTTTTTAATGTTACTTATAAATGCTATATTTGTTCAAGTTCACTGTTCCTTATGGCCAAACCAAGTCAATTCCTTGCATCGAGATTATCTAGAATCATAAACTATCATGATCAATTCCTTGCATCATAATAGTTTATTTTTGTAGATGGAAAAATTCAAGCAAAATACTCAACTCCATGATACAACCCAATTAGCAAAGAAGATGACCAAGGACACAAAAGGCACTTCACACTTTGATCAGTCATCTCAGCTTACAAGACAAGGCCTCAGCAAATATCGGAAGGACCTCAGCAGAAGAAGAATTGGGCATAGACTAGAGCACCAAATGTTCTTTCTTATGGTCTTTTTACAAGACAAAAATGTTTGTAAATAAATTGGGCTCACTTTGGGGGTTCCAAATAGAAGAATAAACTAGAGTAGGGTGTGCTTAGTAATTTGGGCTTGTGCCAAACTCACCTTTTGTCACAAGTGCTTCTAGGTTTAAGGTTTCTCTGACCTACCTTCTAGAAGGCTTCTCACAAATGACACCTGTACTGACCAGTCCTCGGGCACTGAGAACAATTAGTAATGGTGAGCCACGTCAGTTGGACCCCACAGCATGGGCCAAAGCCACATGGGATGGACCCCACTGGTAGTATGAACTAGCAGGATGATTAGTCATCAGCGTGTCGATCACCAGAAGGGACTGATGTGTCCTCGTCACTCAGCAGGATGATGTGTCCTCGGCGACAGAGTAGGACGAGGTGACTTCGGTCTTGGATGTTTCGAACAACTGAACTAAAGCATCTGATATGGGTCCTAAGAGAAGATCAGTTATCAGTAAAATGCCAGAAGTAAGGAGAGGCCTAAGTCACGAAATGTCTATGCGTGTGGTAGGGAAAGCACAGTTAGGTGTATAGTCCTGAGGGGTCGAGTACTCATCAGAACTAGGGTTTCCTAGTGAAGCTCCATGCATGGCACGTGAACAGAGAAGGCGCTCCAGGACAGGTGGCCCCAGAGACTAGGTGCACGAGGGGGCACCCTGGTGGCCATCCTATTAGAGTTTCCACTCCAATTAAGGAAATCTTATGTGCTAGATTACCCTAAGCCTGGGTGATAGCAGCACAAGGGTATTCCTGTAAACCCTAAATATGGGTAGCGGGGCAGAGGAAACCCTAGACTATATAAAAGGTAGTAAAATACTTCACAAAGGTACGCAGTTTCTAGACCTAACACAGATACTGAATACACTTAGTGTGCTTGCCCTAGTTTTTGACTTGAACGTCGGAGTGCAAACGGCCTCTATGGCGCCCCTTTCTATCTTGCAGGTGCAGGTTGTTTCGAGACAGCGAAGCATAATTCAAGGTGAGGAAAGGAGGTGTGTGAGCTTCGTAGAGTCAACCGTCAGGAGGGTCAACCGGCAAGAACATTTGGCGCCCACCATGGGGCCGAAGTAAAACAAGGTCCCATACACAAGCAAAAGAGAAGAAACCAGAGACATGAGGAATACCAAGCAAGGATCTGTCCCGCCAAATGGGGGTGAGAGCGTCACCATGCAACAACTCATGGAAACGATGCGTGCCCTCCAGGAGACGGTGGCGGAATCGAGGGCAGATCAAGTGCGGATGCAGATGGACCTGACCGCATCACAGGCCAGGAACGAGGAGCTACACAGGGTAAACAAAGAATTGCGCTTGAATTTGCATAATTTACAGCAAGCAGGGGATCGAGTGGTTGATGATCGGGCTCCACCAACGCCGCCAAGGGCTTTTCCAATGCCCTTCTCTCAAGCAATCATGGACATGGTGGTCCCAGCTACCTTCGTGGGCCCTAAGACTGTGTTCACGGGGGTGGAGGATCCAGAAGCACATCTCACGGCGTTTCACATGCAGTTTCTAGACCTAACACAGATACTGAATACACTTGGTGTGCTTGCCCTAGTTTTTGACTTAAGCATTGGAGTGCAAACGGCCTCTAGGGCGCCCCTTTCTATCTTGTAGGTGCAGGTTGTTTCGAGACAGTGAAGCATAATTCAAGGTGAGGAAAGGAGGCGTGTGAGCGTTGTAGAGTCAACCGTCAGGAGATGCTATTAGGAGGGTCGGACGCAGTGCATTGCAAGCTCTTCATGACCATGTTGACGGGGACAGCGCTGGAGTGGTTTGTTAGCCTACCCGACGGACGTATCACGTCCTTCGCGCAATTCTCCACGCTGTTTAGAGAATAGTATATCATCAACCGGGCCCCCCCACCGGTGTCTTATGACCTTTTTGATGTTAGGCAATGTCAGAGGGAATCTCTTAAAGATTACCTCAACCGATTTGGGGCGATGGTGGTGAGGTTGCACACCAAAGATGAGGATATGGTGGTGCACGCCTTCAGATAGGGGATATTGCCAGGACCTTTCAGTGAGTCTCTTATCCGAAGTCGCCCAAAGACCTTTGGTGACATCAAGCGTCGTGTTGTTGCTCACATTGCCGCCGAGCGAGAACTCAATGAGAAGCGTGAGAGCGCAGCCTCTTCACGAACGCGAGTACCTAGTCGCCCTCAGCCCATGTGGGTACATGAGGCGACGACAGAAAAGAGAGCCCAGGGAAAGCAGAAGCCCTACGAGGCCAGGAAGCCCCAAACTAGGGCACGGGCTAAGGAGGATGTGCCCCCCAGACATAACTTCCTGGTGGAGCTCAAAGAGTTGATCGCCATCCCTAACGTGGTAGAAAAGCTGAAGGTACCCCCAAAGACAGACAAGAGACTGGGGCCCAACAAGAGCGCATGGTGCGAGTTCCATCAAGCGTTTGGCCATCCCATTCGAAACTGCTTGGCCCTGGGTCATCAGCTAGATGAGTTGGTCAAAAGCGGCTTCCTGAATGATTACTTGGAGTCACAAAGGGGAGAGGTGGTGGTGGCACCGAGGGCTGATCAGGGGCACGAAGTGCTCAAACACGGTGAGATCCATACCATCACAGGTGGGTTCTCTGGCGGTGGGTGCACCTCGTCACAGCGCAAGAAGTATGCGCGATCGGTGATGGCAGTGGCAACATGTGAGGAAGACCACTTCCCAGACATCGACCTCACATTCACGAAGGCAGATCGCTTGGACGTTGTTCCCCATGACAATGATCCAGTGGTGATATCAGTGGTTACCGTGGGAAGGAGGGTGCATAGGGTCCTCGTCGATCAAGGAAGTTCAGCCGATGTGATGTTCTGGTCGACCTTTAACAAGTTGCAACTGTCCCCAGTCAGCTGAGGCCTTATATGGGCTGCCTGTATGGGTTCGCAGGAGACCAGGTCGAGGTGCGGGGTTATATAGAGCTGAGGACCACTTTCACTGATGGCGTGGCCTCCCGCACTGAGAACATCAAATATCTGGTTGTGAATGCCCCATCAGCTTAAAACATGTTGTTGGGTAGGCCAGCTTTGAACAGGCTAGGAGTCGTAGCGTCGACGAGGCATATGAAGATGAAGTTGCCCTTGATGTAAGGTGTGGTGATCACCATCAGGTCAGATCAGAAGGAGGCTAAGAAGTGCTGCGAGAACAGCCTCAAGACGAGAAGGGGAGTATGCACGGTGACCACCCAACCACCGGGTGGAAAGTGCGCTGATACTGACCTGTCCCGAGGAGAAGTCGGGGTTGCACGAGTACAGGTCGCCCGAGAGAGACGACCCAAACCAGCAGAGGAGGTAGTAGAGAGGGAGATTGGAGGCAAAGTGTTCAAACTTGGCAAATCCCTACGCCAAGATACACAAGACCAAGTAGCAGGAGTCATAGAGCGGCATATGGATGCTTTTGCTTGGTCTGCCTCAGATATGCCAGGTATTGATCCAGACTTTTTATGTCATCGCCTTGCGTTGAATCCCCAAGCCAGACCTGTCCGACAGAGGAGGCAAAAATTCAACGAAGAAAGGAGACAGGTGATCAAGGAAGGGACGCAAAAACTACTCAAGGCAGGTCACATACGAGAAATCCAATACCCTGAATGGTTAGCGAATGTGGTGTTGGTGAAGAAGGCCAATGGGAAGTGGCGGATGTGTGTGGACTTCATTGACCTCAATAAGGCATGTCCAAAGGATTCTTACCCTTTGCCGAGTATTGATGTTGTGGTAGATAACGCCTCGGGGTGCAAGCTGCTCAGCTTCTTGGATGCTTTTTCCGGTTATAACCAGATCAAGATGCACCCAATGGACGAGAGCAAGATAGCGTTTGTGATCGAGCTGTCCTGCTATTACTACACTGTCATACCATTTGGGCTGAAGAATGCAGGCGCCACCTACCAAAGGCTGATGGACAAGGTCCTTGTGTAACATCCCGCCAAATCCTTTTCATAATTATAAAATGAAATAAAGGTAAAACAATAATATTGAAGTGAACATATGTATATATATATATATATATATATATATATATATATATATATATATATATATATATATATATATATAATGAAATTTCTCCTCACAGGGAGTTTAATACATAACCAATCAGTTTTCCAACTTAAACAAAATACAGCAAAATAAAAAAAAAACAGGCGATCTCCTAACAGAAAAAGGCGATCTCCTATCAGAAAACAGAAAAAGGGTGATCGCCTAACAGAAACAGAAACAGGCGATCTCCTTCCGGCGACCACTCACTGAGGAGCTCTACTTCCTGCAACATCATCTGCTCCCGTGTAAATTATACACGATCATCACAGGTTTAAGAAAAAGCCAAACACAACACCAAAAACACAGGGTAAGCTAGATATTTGAAAGAGAATTTAGATATGAAACTTTAAAATCAAGATAAAACATATTTAAGACACCCACGTAAAAACCATCAACTTTCTCATTCCCTTCACATGACCATCAAGTAATCACATATTTCACAATTCCTCAAGAGTCGTTCAATTCACATAATCCATCAAGTGTCTATCAATTTCAATGTTTCTCATTTCTCACGTCAGACTTCCACTGACTCATCACACACAGACACTTGACACTACTTCCGGAAGACTCGTGCGTTGAACTTAGCATCCAGAGACCTGCACCTGTCATACTTCATTGCTGTAATGTTCCCACAGCCATGCGCATCAACATAATCTTGATCTCAATCTCATCACTCTCACAGTATGACAGGGTTAATCCATATAACAGGTCAAGTCAGTTATCTTTCAAACGACTTACCCATACATATGGACCTCCTTCGACTCTCACCAACTGAATGATTTCATCTATGTGACTCCATCATATCAGCAGAGTCAGGATCGTCTCATTCACAGGATACTCACTGATCAATACACCTCATAACCAATCTCAACACGGTATTTCCTTTCCTGAAAATACTATGTCTTGATCCCACATTCACAACATTCAACACATCATATAACACTTAAATGAACGATTCCAATCACAGCAACAATCATTCCATGGTTCAGATTTTCGAATATCACATTTCAATCTCAAACAGTTTCAAACGACACTAAAACAGGAGAGTTCGAAATCAACATTTAAAACCGGCGATCACGTCGCCCCACACATAAAAACAGAGCATTGTGAAAAGGAATATGAAAACCGGCGACCACGTCGCCCTCACTTCAGAACCTACTCGCCTAACGTTTTTATAAACGAAAATGCTAGCTTCCCTTACCTGAACTTGCGCAAAACACCAAGAGCTCCAAAACCCACCGAAGCTTAAAGATGCCTTAGCTCTGTTTTAGCGTCTGGTTTGGAGAACCTGCAGAGAACCTCCCAAGTGCTCTAAGGGCAGTCGTCGCTTGTCGTACTGCTGCTTGAGGATGCCTGAATCGCAGCGCGAAGGAGAGAAAAGAGAAGGATGAAGGTAAACTCACTCTTTCACTCTTGAACCACTGCAACGTTCTTTTCCTCTCAGAAGTGGGTTTTTGAATCTAAACCAACTTGTCCACAAAAGCCGCTGCCACCACCCACTCTGCAGGGAAGCTTGCGTGCACGCTTCCCTGAACAGTACGACCACGCGTGCCCCTGCGCATGCCAACACTCTGATGTCACTATTCTGAACCACCCTTTTTGTCTACGTGTCGCGCGTGCAGTACGTCTCATGCTGGGAGCCTGGGTCCCACCTTATCTGTGTGAAACTCGACATCGCGCGATAACCTTCCACCGATGACCGCTCGCGCGATGACTATCCACCGATGTCTCATCCTGGCGGACGACCGATGTCTCTCCCTGGGAGACGATTGATGTCTCGCGCCCTGGCGGTGCCCGCATGCCTCGCGCCCTGGCGATGCCACATGCCTCGCGCCCTGGCGATGCCCGCATGCCTCGCGCCCTGGCGATGCCCGCATGCCTCGCGCCATGGCGATGCCCGACGACACATCGCTACGCCTTGCTGAAGGTTCTTCATCCCACTATGTTACGTCCAAGGTATCATCTCCACATGACTTGGTGACGTCGATAGCTTCACATTTCCAAGAGTAGATCAGCACTACTCCTCGTGCGCCCATGCATGCAACACTAAGGACGATTTCTTATGCTCAAGCATAGAGCTTCGCATGCACAGCGTATCTAAGGCTTAACCCACACCTTGATACACGTAGTTTTTGGAACCCACTATGGTTGATCCAGTATCCTGACCACATATTGAGTGCACTTTCGGCGATCATGTGCACCATAGGCGATTGGCGATCACGTACACTACAGGCGATTGGCGATCATGTGTAGTCTAGGCGACAGGCGATTATGTACTAACCAGGCGATCTCATAGTCTTCTAAACTACACTTTCCTTCCTTTTTATTTTAAATAAAACATACTTCGAATTCATTTAAAATATATTCCCTTTATTCCAATTTAATTTTACAGGTCCTTACACCTTGCACCCATGATAGGGCGCAACGTGCAAGCCTACGTGGATGATATGGAGGTGACGTCCCAGGTGAGAGATCAGCACGTCGCTGATTTGGAGGAGCTATTCACTACAATAGCTAAGTATGTGTTGAAGCTGAATCCAGAGAAGTGTGTCTTTGGGGTGGAAGCAGGCAAATTCCTCGGTTTCTTGCTCACCGAGCGAGGAATCGAGGCCAATCCAGACAAGTGTGCGACAATCTTAGCCATGAGGAGCCTGACGTCGGTCAAGGAAGTGCAACAATTGACAGGTCGAATGGCTGCTCTTTCCAGGTTTGTGTCAGCTGGGGGCGATAAGGGCCACCCTTATTTTCAATGTTTGAGGAGGAACAATAGGTTCTTGTGGACCAAGGAGTGTGAAGAAGCATTCCTCAAGCTGAAACAATATCTGGCCAGCCCACTAGTGCTGTGCAAACCACAGATCGGCACCCCATTGCGCTTGTACTTCACTGTCATCGAAAGGGCGGTGAGTTCAGTTTTGGTGCAGGAGCAAGACCAGTGCCAAAAGCCTATCTACTTTGTTAGCAAGGTGCTGCAAGGGCCCGAGGTGAGGTACCAAGCCATAGAAAAGACGGCATTGGCCGTGGTGTTCTCTGCGCGTAGGCTTCGCCATTACTTTCAGATTTTTATGGTGGTGGTGATGACAGACCTACCCATCCAGAAGGTCTTGCAGAAGCCAGATGTAGCAGGGAGGATGGTACGATGGGCAGTGGAGTTATCTGAGTTTGACATACAGTATGAGCCCAGAGGCCCAATCAAAGGCCAAGTTTATGCTGACTTCGTAGCCGAGATGTCCTCGGCAGAAACCTAGCAGGATGGACCTGACTTCAGGTGGGTGCTCTCAGTAGATGGGTCTTCCAATCAACAAGGTAGTGGGGCTGGGGTGATCTTGGAAGCACCAAAAGGGTTGTTGATTGAGCAAGCCCTACGATTTGCCTTCAAGGCCAGCAATAACCAGGCTGAGTATGAGGCAATAATAGCTGGAATGTTGTTGGTTAAGGAGATGGGAGCACAAAGTCTTTTGGCGAAGAGTGACTACCTATTGGTCACAGGTCTGGTGGCGGGAGAGTACTAGGCCAAAGATCCTCAGATGGCCTCCTACCTAGAGTATGTCCAGGTGTTGAAGAGTTCCTTTGCGGATTTTGAATTGGTGCATGTGCCCAGAGATCAGAATGCCCGAGCTGACTTGTTAGCAAAACTTGCAACCTCGGGCAAGGGGGGCAGGCAGAGGACGGTCATCCAGGAGACCCTAAGGGCACCTCGCACCTACACAGCTGATAACTTAGTAGGAGTCCACCAGATCAACCAGACAGACGGTGGGAGGAGGAGTCATCGGTCGTTGACCTAGGAAACTTTGAAGAAGCCAAGGGTCAACACGTATGTGGTACTGGAGGAGACGTTGCCACAGGTATGCTTGTTGCAGAATGGGGAAACGTGGATGATGCCCTACAAGCGTTACTTGGCTGATGGGATGTTGCCCATGGAGCCAACAGAGGCGAGGAAAGTGAAGAAGAACTCAACTAAGTACACACTCATTAATGGGGAGCTATATAGGCACGGGTTCACACACCCTATTCTGGTGTGTGTGCATGGTGAGCAGTGCGTGCGTATAATGGCAGAGCTCCATGAAGGAATATGTGGGAGTCACATAGGAGGTTGCGCTTTGGCATCAAAAGCCATTCGAGCAGGGTATTACTGGCCGACCATGAGGGAAGATTGCACGAAGTATGCGCAGCAGTGCAAACAGTGTCAGCTACATGCAGATTGGCACAAGGCGCCTCCAGAGGAGCTCAGATTTATATACAACCCTTGGCCATTCCACACCTGGGGAATTGACATCCTGGGGCCCTTTCCTTTGACTGTGCGGCAGATGAAGTACCTCGTGGTCGCCATAGAATACTTCACGAAGTGGATCGAGGCTGAGCCCGTAGCACAAATCACAACCCACAAGATTCAGCACTTCGTGTGGAAGAGTATAGTGTGCCGCTTTGGGGTACCCAAGCGCTTGGTGTCTGATAATGGCACCCAGTTTGCAAGTCAACAGTTGGTAATCAAGCAGGTGTTCGCATCAGTCGAGCATCCTCAGACTAATGGACAAGTCGAGTCAGCCATTCGAGTCCTACTCAGAGGGCTAAAGAGAAGGCTGGAAAAGGCGAAGGGAACTTGGGCTGAGGAGGTTCCCAGAATTGTATGGGCCTATCATACCACTCCTCAGTCCACCACCAAGGAGACCCCTTTCAGCTTGGTATACGGTTCAGACGCCATGATCCCTGTGGAGATCCTGGAGAGCTCACCACGTTTCCAGAACTTCGTGGCTGAGGAATCCAACAAAGTAAGGAAGGTGAATTTAGATCTCTTGGATGAAGTTAGGGAAGAGGCAGGAATCAAAGCCGAAGCGTTAAAGAGGAGGATTGAGCTCAAGCACAGTTCCAAGTTGAGAGCTCGGCAGTTCCAGATCGCCGACCTAGTCAAGCAAAAGGCATCTCCCTACCAAATAGAGAACACGCTATCACCTAAGTGGACTGTCCCTTTGGAGTGACAGAGTGATGTGATTCCACTAGCCACAATAACATGATTCTTTGATATTCTATGGAATCAACTTGAGTTGGCAAAGATTAGGCACTTTTATAGAAGAGGATCAATGTTCTATATTTCAAGAACTCACCAAATCTTGCACCACAAACCAAACTCACATGGAAGATCCATTTACTATCAATTGAACCGAAAAGAATTGAAGGAAAACAGAAATGAACCGATCAAAACAAATAAAAGAAAGAATAGTTGTTGGAAAACTGAAAACAGAACCAAAAACTCAAGAAAACCAACTCAAAACATGAACAACTAAAGAGAAGAAAGGAAGGAGAATAGAAAACTTATGAAAATGGATGTAGATTGGTATGAACACGCCACTAGAAGTGATGGATGCTCCTAGATGAGTGTGATGCCGCCACTTGAGGACACCATGGATCCTTCAAGATAAGACTAGAGAAGAAGGCTTAAAGCTCTCCAATGTTCTCTCAAAATTTGAGTAGAGTTTCTTTTCTATAAAATTCTCATCTGAAAAATACAAAGAGAGCACCTCTATTTATAGCCTAAGGTGCTGAAATACAAGCTGCACAAATTCAGAAATCTGCCTCCTAAATTGGCGCCAAAAACAAAGCATGAGGAAGGTGTGATCCTTCTCTTACTTTGGCACCTCCTTATTTACTTCTACACCTATCTACTAATACACCCCCCCTAAGACTCCTAACTAAAGACTAAAAGATGCTATAACAATAGAGGTTTCTAATGTTTTCCCTCTAAGCACCTTCAACCAAAGAAATTACAAAAAGAGAAAATAATTGTCCCTAGCTCCTAAAGCTTTGAACATGTTTCTTGTAAGCCTTTGAGGTGGGCTTTGACCTCCATGGGCGTCCTCTATTTGCGCCTCTACCTCTTCTTGATCTTGTTGATTGGCCTCCATGTCCACTAGAGCTTGATCTCCATCACAGAGACCCTGGGGAATGGAGCGTATAGGCTTGAGACTCTAGAAGGTGGTCTGATTCCTCGTACATGGAATGCGACTCACCTAAAGTTTTATTTCAGTTAAAACTATGTAACGTTGTACACAGTTTAGGGGACACTCTTTTTTTCCCTTTTAAGGGTTTTTAATAAGGTCACCCAATAAAATTTTCAGTTAAGATATATTTTTGAATGTATTTGTACAATGCAGATCGAACCAGTCATTTGGGGTTAGAGGTCTCGTAAGTAGGAAGGTAGGTTCGTAAGGAACACCTCCTCTTCAAGTGAGAACTCCCAACTTGAACAGAAAGGTTCACCCAGTTAAATCCTCCTTCGCCTATGAGCGATGTGAGGTCAGTTCGAACCTGTCATTTGGGGTTAGAGGTCTCGTAAGTAGGAAGGTAGGTTCGTAAGGAACACCTCCTTTTCGAGTGAAAACTCCCAACTTGAATAGAAAGGTTCACCAGTTAAATCTTCCTCTGCCTTTGGGCGATGTGAGGTCAGTAAGGACTCGTCAGATTGGGTTAGAAGTCTTGGAAGCGGGAAAGGAAGGTTCATAGATAACGCCTCCCCTTCCGAGTGAGAACACCAAGGACGACTCGTACCAGTGAAATCCTCCTTCACCTACGAGCGATCAGAGGTCAGCTCGAACCTTTTGTTTGGGGTTAGAAGTCTCGACAGTTTGAAGGTAGGTTCGTATAGAACACCTCCTCTTCGAGTGAGAACTCCCAATTCGAACAAAAGGTTCACCAGTAAAGTCCACCCTCGCCTAAGAGCGATGAGTGGTCAGTTGAAACTCGTTAGCTTCCTCCACTGCCTCGAGCAAGGAGAGGTCAGGTGCATACAGATCGGCGTTGGAATCCTCACAGGGGTAAAGAGATATGGGCAATGACGAGATAGGTGAGGTACTTTTCGGCAGAGAAGTTCTTATGAAGTCTTGTCCGCGGTATAGTCTCCTATCCTAATGAAAAGCAAAACTCATAACGACTTGGCAGAGTTAAGCGTGTTACCTATGGATTGATTCTATGCTGAAGAGAGAGCTTAACCAAGTATGTCAAAGCAGTCAGACAACAATAGAGATACCAATACAAGTAAATTGATGCATAAAGTCAAACAAGTATGTAAGCCAAGTAAATGTATTAATTGGATTGGAAGAATAATTACACAAGATAGTTACAAGAAGTCCAGCTACAGATAAAGCTATCCAGAGACCTATCTAGGCACTATTTGCCCGTCGACTACCTGCATGGACATGGAGAAGGGCGAGAGGTCCATCTCAGGATGCGCGCAGGCAACCTGAGCAAGGGCATCGCCAAACCCCTCCCCGTAGGCATCGGTGGCGTCTTCAGTTAGTTCCGCCTCGGTCTTCTTGAACAGCTCAGCTTGTTAAGCAAGTTCTTCCTCGACTTTGCCCAGCTGAACTTCTAGATTGGTAGCCCTTTCCTCCAACTTGGTCATCTTAGCTTGGGCCCCCTCCAACTGCTCTTCCAAGTCGATGACTTTGTTGCGGAGGGGAAGAATTTTGGCCTCAAGCTGGAGGGCCTCCTGCCCCTTGGAGAAGAGGAGCCTCTTGGTCTCCTTCTCTGATTGGCGTAGACTGCCAGGCTCCTGGTTCAGAGCAGTCTCACGCTTGGCAGCCAGTTGAACTTGGAGCTCCAAGTCTTTCTTTTGCTCCAGCTCTTTCTCCAATCTGGCTACCTTCTCTCGTAGCTTTGGCTCGGCATTCCCTTTGGCCAGCAAGACGTTGGAGGCAGCAAGGAACTCACCAAGGCCGTGACTGATGAGGTCCCTTAGGAGTCCCCGTCCAGGGCCTCCATCGCCTCTTGGCTAGGCATTTGAGTGAGGGTCCGCTGGAGGAGAGGAGGGAGTTCGGGGACAGGAGGTGCTTGGCTGGTTGGAGGGGCACTCTCTCCTCCACCCTCGAGCGCCAAGAGTGGCTCGGGAGGGATAAGACTCTAGGAGGGTGCTCCCTGAAAGATGGAGGCTGCCCCTCTGTTGCAGAAGAGGTCACCGCAGCAACCTCCATCCTTTTCCTCTTGAAGACGAGGCCTAAGCATGTGTCCTCATCTTCAGAGATCACTACTGCGGCTGCCCTCTTTAACTTATCAGAAATGGGGCCTGGGGCAGCCGCGGCAGGTGAAGAAGGACCAGCAGGGCATGAACCACCTGTTGCGCGGCGATCCAGCAAGGCGATTAGCCTCTTCTTCTTCTCAGCGTCTAATACCATACCTGCGATGAACAACAAGTAAAGAGTGAGAAGCGGCATGCAGAAAACACAAGTGTTGACAGATACAAGATGAAGGCAATTATACCGATATAGACGCTGAGGGTTTCAGCTTCATATTCGTGCCTGATCAGCTGGGTGGTGTCGAACACCACACCCCAGCTGGAAAGGAGTTGGCACATGTCAAGATCAAAGGGCGTCAGCTCCTCGAGTCCGCGAGGCTTCTTGAACTTCAACTTCTCCACCCAGTATAATGGGAACCCGTCGAGCATGGTGGAGTCGTAGGAGCTGCAACAGACCCAAAAGAACTTCCCCTTGAAGCCCTTGTAGGACTGCGAGAAGAGGGTTAACAGAACCCTCTCCGCCACCCCATTGAGGCTTACCCAAAGCCTCTTCCCAAGGCTCTTCGCCTCGAAGAAGTATAGGAATACGTCTACCGAGGGAGTGAACCCTAGGTTGTTGCAAAGAATCGAGAACGCCTTGATGAAGGCCCAGCTGTTGGGGTGCACCTGGGCAGGCGCCACTTTCAGTTCAGTGAGCAAAACCCTCTCGAACCCGATGAAGGGAAAACGGACTTTGACTCATTTAAAGACGGTGGCGTAGAAGAAAAAGAAGGGCTCCCCATCGTTGTAGCGGTTGTCAGAGCAGACAGGTTCGCCCTCAGTGCAGGGTCGAATCGATATGTACGTGTCACTCTCCCTGCCAAAGACGTGCCCCTTGATCTCATTCTCGTCGTCCCTGTGCTTTCTTAGGTCCTCACAAGTTGTGAGCTTAGAGGTTTCGGCAAGGAGATCCTCTGTGGCCTAGGAGTAGAGGGCCCTATAGTCAACGGCTGGAGGAGGGTTGGAGGTGGTTTTAGTTCTGGCCATCTCGAATCTAAAACAAATGAGAGGCAGGAAGAAGGGAAAATGGGTTTAGAGGAAAGTGATGGCAAAAACAATGGCAGACATAGACTCACAAAAGAAGAGCGAAAGCGAGAAAGAAGGACAGAAACCTTAAATGCATGAACAGACTCAAAGCAGTTATGGTATGTAAAGAGAAACAGAATCCTAAAGCGAAGACAGAAAGGGAGAATAACAGTCATACCTTTGTGTAAGCGAAGAAGAACAGTCGCGAGCGTAGAGGTTGGAATAGACCAAAAGCGTACAAGAGAAGTTAGGAAGTATGGAGGCTCGAATGAAAAGTGATGAAACAGTGTAGAGGCGCGGGTTTTTGAAAGGGTTTAACGTAGGCAAGGAAGCGCAAATGTTAGGAAACCCTAACCGCTGATCTGGACACGTGTCCATAGATCAAGAGGGGGCTGGTGAGATGTCCCTTTAGTGCGTTGTTCATGTCCTTTCACTCAGTGCCACATAGGTCGCCCGAGCCGATGACTTAGTCTCTTCGCTGAACAAGTTAACAGCTCGAGACTGGGGGGCTTGTGTACCGACCAGTCCTTGGGCACTGAGAATAGTTAGTAATGGTGAGCCACGTCAGCTGGGCCCCACAGTATGGGCCAAAGCCACATGAGATGTAACATCCCGCCAAATTCTTTTCATATTTATAAAATGAAATAAAGGTAAAACAATAATATCGAAGTGAACATATGTATATATATATATATATATGTATAATGAAATTTCTCCTCACAGGGAGTTTAATACATATTCAGTCAGTTTTCCAAACTTAAACAAAATACAGCAAAATAGAAAAACATGCGATCTCCTAACAGAAATAGAAAACAGGCGATCTCCTAACAGAAACAGAAAACAGGCGATCGCCTAATAGAAACAGAAACAGGCGATCTCCTCCCGGCGACCACTCACTGAGGAGCTCTACTTCCTGCAACATCATCTGCTCCCGTGTAAAATCATACACGATCATCACAGGTTTAAGAAAACATCCACAAAACAAGAACGCAGGGTAAGCTAGATATTTTAAAGAGAATTTAGATATGAAACTTTAAAATCAAGATAAAACAAATTTAAGACATCCACGTAAAAACCATCAACTTTCTCATTCCCTTCACATGACCATCAAGTAATCACATATTTCACAATTTCCTCAAGAGTCGTTCAATTCACATAATCCATCAAGTGTCTATCAATTCAATGTTTCTCATTTCTCACGTCAGACTTCCACTGACTCATCACACAAGACACTTGACACTACTTCCGGAAGACTCGTGCGTTGAACTTAGCATCCAGAGACCTGCACCTATCATACCACACCACTGTGAAATCCACACAGGGTCGCTGTGAAATCCACACAGCCATGCGCATAAACATAATCTCAATATCATCACTCTCCCGGTATGACAGGGTTAATTCATATAACAGGTCAAGTTAGTTATCTTTCAAACAACTTACCCATACATATGAACCTCCTTCAACTCTCAACAACCGAATAACTTGATCTATGTGATTCCATTATATCAGCAGAGTCAGGATCGTCTCATTCACAGGATACTCACTGATCAATACACTCTAATACCAATCTCAACACAGTATTTCCTTTCCTGAAAATACTATGCCTTGATCCCACATTCACAACATTCAACACATCATATAACACTTAAATGAACGATTCCAATCACAGCAACAATCATTCCAAGGTTCAGATTTTCGAATATCACATTTCAATCTCAAACAGTTTCAAACGACACTAAAACAGGGAAGTTCGAAATCAACATTAAAACCGGCGATCACGTCGCCCCACACATAAAAATAGAGCATTGTGAAAAAGAATATGAAACCGGCGACCACGTCGCCCTCACTTCAGAACCTACTCGCCTAAAGTTTTTATAACCGAAAAAAATGCTAGCTTCCCTTACCTGGACTTGCGTAGAATCTCACTACGAGCTCTAACCCACCGAACTTAAGGATACCCGAACTCTGTTTTAGCGTCCTGATCGAAAAACTCCCAGAGAACTTCCCAAGAATCCAAGGGCAGTCGTCGCTCGTCGTACTGGTGCTTGAGGATGCCTGAATCGCAGCGCGAAGGAGAGAAAAGAGAAGGATGAAGGTAAACTCACTCTGTCACTCTTGAACCACTGCAACGTTCTTTGCCTCTCAGAAGTGAGTTTTTGAATCTAAACCAACTTGTCCACAATTGCCGCTGCCACTACCCACTCTGCAGGAAAGCTTGCGTGCACACTTCCTTGAACAGTATGACCACGTGGGTTTTGCGCACACCAACTCTCTGACGCTAACTATTCTGAAACACCCTTTCTATCTACGTGTCGCGCATGCAGGACGTCTCATGCTGGGAGCCTGGGTCCCACCTTATCTGTGTGAAACACGACATCGCACGATAACCTTCCACCGATGACTCATCCTGGCAGACGACCGATGTCTCTCCCTGGAGGACGACCGATGTCTCTCTCTGGAAGACGACCGATCTCTCTCTCTGGAAGACGACCGATGTCTCGCCCTGGCGATGCCCGCATCCCTCGCGCCCTAGCGATGTCCGCATGTCTCGCGCCCTGGCGATGCCCGCATGTCTCGCGCCCTGGCGATGCCCGCATGTCTCGCGCCCTGGCGATGCCCGCATGTCTCTCGCCCTGGCGATGCCCGCATGCCTCGCGCCCTAGCGATGCCCGCATGTCTCGCGCCCTGGCGATGCCCGCATGTCTCTCGCCCTGGCGATGCCCGCATGTCTCGCGCCCTGGCGATGCCCGACGACACATCGCCACGCCTTGCTGAAGGTTCTTTATCCCACTATGTTACGTCCAAGGTATCATCTCCACATGACTTGGTGACGTCGGTAGCTTCACATTTCCAAGAGTAGATCAGCACTACTCCTCGTGCGCCCATGCATGCAACACTAAGGACGATTTCTTATGCTCAAGCATAGAGCTTCGCATGCACAGCGTATCTAAGGCTTAACCCACACCTTGATACGCGTGGTTTTTGGAACCCACTATGGTTGATCTAGTATCTTGACCACATATTGAGTGCACTTTCGGCGATCATGTGCACCATAGGCGATTGGCGATCATGTGCACCATAGGCGATTGGCGATCATGTACACTACAGGCGATTGGCGTTCATGTGTAGTCTAGGCGACAGGCGATTATGTACTAACCAGGCGATCTCATAGTCTTCTAAGCTACACTTTCCTTCCTTTTTATTTTAAATAAAAACATACTTAGAATTCATTTAAAATATATTCCTTTTATTCCATTTTAATTTTACAGGTCCTTACATGAGATGGACCCCACAGGTAGTATGAACTAGCGGGATGATTAGACATTAGCGTGTCGATCACCAGAAGGGACTGATGTGTCCTCATCACTCAGCAGATGATGTGTCCTCAGCGACAGAGTAGGTAGAGGTGACATCGGTCTTGGGTGTTTTGAACAACTGAACTAAAGCATCTGATGTGGGTCCTAAGAGAAGATCAGTTATCATTAAAATGCCCAAAAGTAAGGAGAGGCCTAAGTCACGAAGTGTCTATGCATGTGGTAGGGAAAGCACAGTTAGGTGCAGAGTCTTGAGGGGTCGAGTACTCATCAGAACTAGGGTTTTCCAGTGAAGCTCCATGCATGGCACGTGAACAGAGAAGGCGCTCTAGGACAGGTGGCTCCAGAGACTAGGTGCACAAGGGGGCACCCAGGTGGCCATCCTATTAGAGTTTGCACTCCAGTTAAGGAAACCTTATGTGCTAGATTACCCTAAGCGTGAGTGATAGCGGCGCAAGGGTATTCCTGTAAACCCTAAATATGGGTAGCGGCATAGAGGAAACCCTAGACTATATAAAGGGTAGTAAAATACTTCACAAAGGTACGTAGTTTCTAGACCTAACACAGATACTGAATACACTTGGTGTGCTTGCCCTGGTTTTTGACTTGAGCATCGGAGTGCAAACGGCCTCTAGGGCGCCCCTTTCTATCTTGCATGTGCAGGTTGTTTCGAGACAGCGAAGCATAATTCAAGGTGAAGAAAGGAGACGTGTGAGTGTCGTAGAGTCAACCGTCAGGAGGGTCAACCGGCAAGAACAACACCCCTACCCCTATATCTTGTTCTCCAACAAACTCTCTCTTATAATTAGAGTGCCTTGTTGATGGCTTGAACTCCATTTTCAATTGCTCTTCTTGAAGAATTGAAGTGAAATTAGCGGAAGCTAATGGATGTGATGGATCAAGGATGGCTCATATAAATCTATGGATTCCTTGGAGGTGCATGAGAGGTAGGGAGAGTGATTAGTTGGGCCATATCACTTGGAGAAAGGTGAAAGAGAAGATCAAGGTGTCTAACCTAGAGAGACTAGACAAGAGAGTATAAGCTTGCAAGTTTTGGCAGCATTTTACTCATAAAATTGATCTTACAAAACATGAGCCAAACACCCTATTATATAGATACAAGTGCCTTGGAAAACAAGGAGCAAGGGTAGGATGGGAAACCCTAGAGAAGGGTGGCTTTAGGCTTTGACAAAATCAATGTCGCACTCTAAGACCTATTCTTCTAGAAGATAGGTCAAAATCCTATCCTAAAGGCCCTACTCAAGCTAAAATGATAAGCACACCCCCTATTATGCTAAAGGAACCCTATTTTACTAAAATTATAAATAAAGACACTAGTTGATGCTCAATTCCTAAAGCATGTACTCTACTCCTTGTGATCCTCTAGGGAAGGCTAGGTGCTGAAGCATTGGCTAGAGGTGAATCCTGACCTAGCCCTAGCATCTTTGAACATGTAAAGAAAAATTTCTCTACCATCAGTCCCAGAGTCCCAATCTTCTTGAATCATCTTTGCCATGGACCTACTTGTTGGGCCTGAGCTTGAGCTTCTTCCATCATCCCCTCCCTCTTGAAGATGATTTGTCCTCAAATCACATGTTTCTGCCTCTTCATCTTCACTACCTGCAGAAGGTGTTAGATCCATAACATTGAAGGTAGTATGTACTCCATATTCCTCAGGCAGGTCAATTTGATATGCATTATTATTGATTCTTTTGAGAACTTGGAAGGGACCATCACCTCAAGGACTAAGTTTAGACTTTCTCTAATTAAGGAATCTGTCTTTTCTAAGGTGAAGCCAAACCCAATCTCCCTCCTCAAAAATCATCTTTATCTTCCCCTTATTGCTATGTTTCATTTATTTCTCTGTTTGTTGTTGTATCTTGTTCTTAATCCTCTCATGCATTTTCTTTACAAATTCAGCCTTTGCTACTCCTTCTTTATGCACAAAATCTTGTGGATTAGGTAGAGGTAACAAATCCAAAGGAGTGAAAGTATTGAACCTATACACAGCCTCAAATGGAGAAATGTTAGTAGTTTTATGAACTACTCTATTATATGCAAACTCAATATGAGGAAGGTACTCATCCCAAGATTTGTGGTTTCCTTTCATGATTGACCTAAGCATAGTGAAAAGAGACCTATTTACAACATCCGTGTTTGTCCATCCGTTTGAGGATGACAAGAAGTTAAGAAATTCAACTTAGTTCCAAGCCTTTCCCAAAGAGTTCTCCAAAAATGGATTACAAATTTAGGATCTCTATCTGAAACTATGATCTTAGGTAAACCATGTAGTCTTACCACTTCTCTAAAGAAGAGCTTAGAGATGTTGCTAGCATCATTCACTTTATGGCAGGGTATGAAATGAGCCATCTTGCTAAACCTATCCACTACCACAAAGATGGAATCAAAACCTCTTTGTGACCTAGGAAGTCCTAATATGAAATCCATGCTTATATCTTCCCAAAGAGCACTTGTAAAAGGTAAAGGAGTGTAGAGTCTATGAGGTATTGTTTTAGACTTAGCTTTTAAACATGAAATACATCAATGACAATGTCTTTGGAAATATTTCCTCATGTGATTCTTTTACGAGGAGTTTTCTATGTGTTCCTTAGGGTATGCAAAGTTTTCCTTCTTTAAAATAAGTACCCCTCAGAAACATAAAAACCTCCTTGTGCTCTATGTTGGCACTTAGCAAAAGTGGGTGCAAAATCCTGGCCTTTTTTACGAAGTTCTTGTATGTTTTCAAATCCAAGAATTTGGCCTCCAAGTTTAGAAAAGAGGGCATGTCTCCTTGATAGAGCATCAACCACAATGTTTGTACTGGCCTTTTTGTATTTGATAGCATATAGAAATTGCTTAAGAAATTCCATCCACTTTGCATGTCTTTTGTACAATTTGTGTTGACCCTTCAAATATTTCAAAGACTCATATAATCACTATGTGTTCTTGCCGGTTGACTTGGCCACCGTTTGAGTCGGATGACTGGTTCGAGCTTCGCCTATCTCTGCTCGAATTTGTGCCTCCCTTGGTTGTAAAAATGTAATTCCTGTAAAGACAGAGGGTGTAAGAACCTAGAAGTTTATATTGGAATAAAAGTGTTATATTATAAATAAATTCGAAGCACGTGTTTATTTAAATATAAAGGAAGGAATGTATAGCTGAGAAAACTACGAGATCGCCGTTATTAAGCGGGTAGGCGATCTCCAACTTCTCTGGCACTTGAACGCCTATCGCCTAGCTTATGCTTGAACGCCTATCGCCTGTGTGTACCTAGTAGCCTGTCACCTAGAGTACACCTAATCGCCGAAACTACACTTAGTGTGTAGCCAAAATGTTGGATCAACCCTGGTACGTCCCAAAAGCCACGCGTATCAAGGTGTGGGTTAAACCTTGGATACGCTGGGCAGGCGAAGCTCTATACTTGAGCATAAGAGAATCATCCTTAACGTTACACGCTTGGGCGCACGAGGACTTGTGCTAATCAACTCTTGGAAGTGTGAAGCTACCGACGTCACCAAGCCTTGTGGAGAGAATACCTTGGATGTAACATAGTGGAATGAAGAACCTCCAGGAAGGCGTGGCGATGTGTCATCGAGCATCGCCAGGGCGCAAGGCATGCAGGATCGCCTGGGCGCGAGGGGCATGCGGGCATCATCAGGGGGAGAGGTCATCGGTTGCTAGCCCTCGCGCGAGAGGTCATCGGTTGCTAGCCCTCGCGCGAGAGGTCATCGGTTGTTAACCTTCGCGCGAGAGGTCATCGGTTGTTAGCCTTCGCGCGAGAGGTCATCGGTTGTTAACCTTCGCGCGAGAGGTCATCGGTTGTTAACCTTCGCGCGAGAGGTCATCGGTTGTTAGCCTTCGCGCGAGAGGTCATCGGTTGTTAGCCTTCGCGCGAGAGGTCATCGGTTGTTAGCCTTCGCGCGAGAGGTCATCGGTTGTTAGCCTTCGCGCGAGAGGTCATCGGTTGTTAGCCTTCGCGCGAGAGGTCATCGGTTGTTAGCCTTCGCGCCTGTGGTCATCGGTGAAAAGGTCATCGCGCTACGTTAAGTTATACACAGAGAACGTGGGACCCAGACATCCAGCATGAGACGTTCTGCACGCGCGCCACGTAGACGAAAAGGGTGGTTCAGAATAGTGACATCAGAATGTTGGCATGCGCGGGAGACACTCGCGGTCGTACTGTTCAGAGCAGTGGTTGGCATGCACCAGAGGCAACAGTGGTCGTGCTGTTCAGGGAAGCGTGCACGCAAACTTCCCTGCAGAGTAGGTGGTGGCAGCTGCTTTTGGAGGGATAAGTTGGTTTAAGTCACTGAAATCCACTACTGAAGAGGAAGAAACGTTGCAGCCTTCGAAGAGAGAAAGAGTGAGTTACCTCCCTTCTCCTCCAGATATATCCTTCGCGCTGCGGTTCTAGCACCTTCACACGAGAGTACGACGAGCGACGGCCACCATTAGAGCACCTGGGCAGTCCTCTGCAAGTCCTTCAACCAGACGCAAAAACAGAGCCAAGGCGTTCTTCAAGCTTTGTTGGGTTTCGGAACTCTAAGTGTTTGCGCAAGTCCAGGTAAGGGAAGCTAGACCTCTTTTCCATACAAGCCATAGTGTAGCTTTTTCTGAAGTGTGGGCGACGTGGTCGCCGTTTTCGCTTTTGTCTTCGTGAAATGCTTGGTTTGTGTGCTTGGGCGACGTGGTCGCCGGTTTTAAACATAGCCTTTGAAATACCATGTTTTTGAACTAGATCGCCGGTTTTGGCGCTGTTTTGCGAACTCCTTGTGTTTGATGTTGTTTTGAGAACTGCTTGAGATTTAAATGGGATATTCGAAAATAAGAACCTTGGATTGAGTTTTGCTGTGATTGAAATCATTCCTTTAAGTGTGGCATGATATGTTGAATGTTGTGAATGTGGGGTCGAGGCATAGTATTTTCAGGAAAGGAAATACCGTGTAAGACCATGATAGATGTGCATTGATCGGTGATTCCTAACGAGATATCCTGACTCTGCTGATAATGGAATCACATAGAGGAAGTTACTCAGTTGGTGAGAGTCGAAGGAGGTCCATGTGATGGGCGCCTCGTGTGAAACAGAACGAGCTCCACCTATCCAGGATGGGCGCCTCGTGTGAAACAGAACGAGCTCCACCTGTCCATGATGGGCGCCTCGTGTGAAACAGAACGAGCTCCACCTGTCTTGTGGATTAACCTTGTCATGCTGTATGGTGATGTGTTGAGATTCATCGTACGCTTGTGAATGTGTAAGATTTCACGGCGACCCTGTGGATGTGTGTGATTCCACAGTGGGCAGTGTGACAGGTGCAAATCTCCGAGTCTAATCAATGCATGAGTCAATCCGGAAGTAGTGTCATGTGTCTATGCTTTGTGAGCCAGTGGAAAGTCTGACATGTGAAATGGTGAAATGAGAAACTTGAATATTGATAGACACTTGATGCTGTATTGTGAAATGGAATGACTATGGGTGAATGTTGTGGAGTGTGATTTTGGGCGATCAGGTGAATGAGATGAGTAGCTCTACGTTTTACATAGATATTTGAAAAATGTTTTACCTTGCTCTACTATGTTCATGATTTTAATGCCTTATTCTAAACTCTCTTTAAAATGGCTAGCTTACCCTTTTATCTGTTATTGTGGTTGTTTTCTCAAAACTGTGATGATCGTGTAATTGTTACACGGGAGCAGATGATCTTCCAGGAAGAAGAGCTCCCTAATGGGTGGTCGCCGAGGGCTGAGATCGCCCATTTCCACCTCTCGGTGGTGATCGCCGGATTTTGCCCTACTATCAGATCGCCTGTTTGAGGTCGTCTGTTATGAGATCGCCGATTTTATGTCTGGCTAGCAAGTCGCCTATTTTTGGGGACTTCTGGTGATCGCTGGTTTTATGTATGGAGACCGCCGGTCTTGCTGTATTTGATTGTTTTCTTTAAACTTCGAAAAACATTTGATTTCGTTTATGTATTAAACTCCCTAAGAGGGGCAACTTCATTTCAAATATATATATTATCATGTTATTCTCTTCAATATTATTTGGTTACATTTAATTTCATTATACCTGTATGTATGTATTACTTTGGCGGGATGTTACATTAATGGTATCAGAGCAGTTCGTCCTTAGGATGACCTGAGGGCTGTGGATCCATTGTGTTTCTTCTGCTCATGAAAGTTATTTGAATTTAAAATAATAACTATAGTGAAAGGTTTTCAAACGTTTTTGTATTGAAATTTTGTGTGTGCTTTGGTGAATATATGTTCTAATTGAAAATCTTAGTATTAAGAATGAGAAGGCCTTGATAAAGTAGTGAGGGTGCACACTCATAACTGGATCGAGATGAGTCTCAATCTTAATTCCAAAGGTTTGATGTTTAACATATATTGAATTCTGGTGTGAGCTATCTCATTCTCTTGAGTGTCTTTGTAATTGATTGAAAATGGTTGATTAGATTGGTGACTGCATACCAGTAGTTGTGCTGGTGTTATGCTTGATGTTATAAGCATTATGATTCTGTGGATGAACTCAAATTCTTAATGACTTTGAGATGCTGACCTGTGTAAGGTCTAGCTGTTACCCCTTGAATGAATTGATTCTTATCGATTTCATTCTTATAGTTGTAGGGAATATAGAAGCCCATAGATTCAGAATTCAGAACGAAGAAGATGGCACGTAGACCTGCTACCCCACCCCAACCTTCCTCAGAGATGAGCCAGATCGCCAAGGCTATCGAGATGATGGCGACTGCCATTCAGCAGCAGAATGCGGCGATGGCTCAGAACCATCAAGCCACAATGCAACACTGGGAAACTGCCCGATCTGCTGAGACAAACTCCCACGTCGGTCAGCCCCAAGAACAGATGGGACTGGCTGAGTTCATGAGGCACAACCCACCTAAGTTCAGTGGGAATGCTACCCCTGATCAGGCAGATCAGTGGGTCAGGGAGCTGGAGAAAATCTTTAGGGCGACCTCCTGCCCTGAAGAGAAGAAGCTGCTGTTTGCCACGTATCTGCTATCAGGAGAAGCTGAGTTCTGGTGGATGGGAGCTCAGCAAATGATGGAGGCCCGAGAGGATGTTCTGGATTGGGAGAGCTTCAGGGTGAAGTTCTTAGAGAAGTACTTCCCAGACAGCGCCAAGTTTGCGAGGGAAGCCGAGTTCTTAAAATTGGAGCAGGGGGATATGTCAGTAAACGCCTATGCTGCTCGTTTTGAGTACCTCGCCCGGTTCTATACCCAGGCGACCTCCGAGGCCTGGAGATGTAGGAAATTCGAAGAGGGGCTGAAGCATGGGCTGAAGAGGACCATAGCCCCGATGTGCATCAGGGAATTTCACGCCTTAGTAGAAAAGGCGAAGATGGTGGAGACCCTGGAAAAGGGTGATGCACGGGTGATCAGGTCACACCAAGGGGGTTCTTCCAGTGGGAAGGCTAAGGCACAGCACCCACAAAGCCAGCCCTATGCGAGACCTCCACCACATCGGGCAATAGCAGTGCCTCCCCAGTTTCAACAGCAGCAACCTTGGGAACCCAAGTGTCTTCACTGTGGTGGACCACACGCCTCCAATGCATGTTTCAAGAAGACTCCAGGGAGGAGATGTTTTGCCTGCCAAAAGACGGGACACGTTGCTAGAGATTGTCCTACCCAGAATAGGATGACTCAACCCAGTGGATCCCAACAGTTGAGGAATGGAGGCAGTCGACCTCAGGCAGCAGGGAGAGTGTTTGCCATGACTGGAGCGGAGGCATCTCAGTCAGGTAGCTTAGTACAGAATGTTGCTCTATAGCTGGTAGATGCGTTAGAATTTTGTTTGATTCTGGAGCGACACACTCCTTTGTGTCAAGCCTGTGTGCAGCCGAGTTGGGCCTTCTAGTGAAGGAGTTGCCGTTTGAAATTGTTGGTCTATACACCTGCATCAGGACAGGTGTTGACCTCTACAGTTTGCCCCGAATGTCCAGTGATAGTAGAGGGACGCAGATTCAAGGTGAACTTGATCTGCCTACCTCTTCAGGATCTGGATGTTATCCTGGGAATGGATTGGCTAGCTGCCAATCACGTTCTCGTAGTCTGTGGTAGTCAGAAGATAGCGTTTCCAGACCTCCAAGAGGCAGACGTGTTATCAGCTCAGCATGGGTAGTCGGAGTTGGGAGAAAGAAGCGGGGTGCTTCGTGAATCCTAGCTCAGTTGGGAGTGAAGAATAAAGAGGACGTAAGTTGGATACCTGTGGTGAAAGATTTCATGGATGTAATTTCAGAAGAAATATCCGGATTACCTCCTAAGAGAGAAGTGAAGTTCTCTATTGATTTTGGTACCTGGGGCTGGACCAGTGTCAATGGCACCTTACAGGAGGGCTCCAGCCGAGTTAGAAGAGTTTACCTATAATAACGGCGATCATGCTGGCATTGGGATGGCAACGTATGAAGCTTTGTATGGAAGGAAATGCAGAACTCCTTTGTACTGGTACCAGGAAGCAGTATTGGTTGAACCAGAGTTGATTCAGCAGACGACCGAGAAGGTGCAGATCAGAGATGACTTGTCCTTTGAAGCAAAACCAGTTAGAATTGATGACCGGCAGGGTAAACAACTCAGAGGCAAGACCATCAACATGGTGAAAGTGGTGTGGGATGAGAAATCGGGTGATTCAACGTGGGAGTTAGAAGAACCCATGAGGGAAGCCTACCCATACCTCTTTTCCTTGTAATTCATTTTCGGGGACGAAAATTTTTCTTGTTGGGGAGATTGTAAGAACCTAGAAGTTTATATTGGAATAAAAGTGTTATATTATAAATAAATTCGAAGCACGTGTTTATTTAAATATAAAGGAAGGAATGTATAGCTGAGAAAACTACGAGATCGCCGTTATTAAGCGGGTAGGCGATCTCCAACTTCTCTGGCACTTGAACGCCTATCGCCTAGCTTATGCTTGAACGCCTATCGCCTGTGTGTACCTAGTAGCCTGTCACCTAGAGTACACCTAATCGCCGAAACTACACTTAGTGTGTAGCCAAAATGTTGGATCAACCCTGGTACGTCCCAAAAGCCACGCGTATCAAGGTGTGGGTTAAACCTTGGATACGCTGGGCAGGCGAAGCTCTATACTTGAGCATAAGAGAATCATCCTTAACGTTACACGCTTGGGCGCACGAGGACTTGTGCTAATCAACTCTTGGAAGTGTGAAGCTACCGACGTCACCAAGCCTTGTGGAGAGAATACCTTGGATGTAACATAGTGGAATGAAAAACCTCCAGGAAGGCGTGGCGATGTGTCATCGAGCATCGCCAGGGCGCAAGGCATGCAGGATCGCCTGGGCGCGAGGGGCATGCGGGCATCATCAGGGGGAGAGGTCATCGGTTGCTAGCCCTCGCGCGAGAGGTCATCGGTTGCTAGCCCTCGCGCGAGAGGTCATCGGTTGTTAACCTTCGCGCGAGAGGTCATCGGTTGTTAGCCTTCGCGCGAGAGGTCATCGGTTGTTAACCTTCGCGCGAGAGGTCATCGGTTGTTAACCTTCGCGCGAGAGGTCATCGGTTGTTAGCCTTCGCGCGAGAGGTCATCGGTTGTTAGCCTTCGCGCGAGAGGTCATCGGTTGTTAGCCTTCGCGCGAGAGGTCATCGGTTGTTAGCCTTCGCGCGAGAGGTCATCGGTTGTTAGCCTTCGCGCCTGTGGTCATCGGTGAAAAGGTCATCGCGCTACGTTAAGTTATACACAGAGAACGTGGGACCCAGACATCCAGCATGAGACGTTCTGCACGCGCGCCACGTAGACGAAAAGGGTGGTTCAGAATAGTGACATCAGAATGTTGGCATGCGCGGGAGACACTCGCGGTCGTACTGTTCAGAGCAGTGGTTGGCATGCACCAGAGGCAACAGTGGTCGTGCTGTTCAGGGAAGCGTGCACGCAAACTTCCCTGCAGAGTAGGTGGTGGCAGCTGCTTTTGGAGGGATAAGTTGGTTTAAGTCACTGAAATCCACTACTGAAGAGGAAGAAACGTTGCAGCCTTCGAAGAGAGAAAGAGTGAGTTACCTCCCTTCTCCTCCAGATATATCCTTCGCGCTGCGGTTCTAGCACCTTCACACGAGAGTACGACGAGCGACGGCCACCATTAGAGCACCTGGGCAGTCCTCTGCAAGTCCTTCAACCAGACGCAAAAACAGAGCCAAGGCGTTCTTCAAGCTTTGTTGGGTTTCGGAACTCTAAGTGTTTGCGCAAGTCCAGGTAAGGGAAGCTAGACCTCTTTTCCATACAAGCCATAGTGTAGCTTTTTCTGAAGTGTGGGCGACGTGGTCGCCGTTTTCGCTTTTGTCTTCGTGAAATGCTTGGTTTGTGTGCTTGGGCGACGTGGTCGCCGGTTTTAAACATAGCCTTTGAAATACCATGTTTTTGAACTAGATCGCCGGTTTTGGCGCTGTTTTGCGAACTCCTTGTGTTTGATGTTGTTTTGAGAACTGCTTGAGATTTAAATGGGATATTCGAAAATAAGAACCTTGGATTGAGTTTTGCTGTGATTGAAATCATTCCTTTAAGTGTGGCATGATATGTTGAATGTTGTGAATGTGGGGTCGAGGCATAGTATTTTCAGGAAAGGAAATACCGTGTAAGACCATGATAGATGTGCATTGATCGGTGATTCCTAACGAGATATCCTGACTCTGCTGATAATGGAATCACATAGAGGAAGTTACTCAGTTGGTGAGAGTCGAAGGAGGTCCATGTGATGGGCGCCTCGTGTGAAACAGAACGAGCTCCACCTATCCAGGATGGGCGCCTCGTGTGAAACAGAACGAGCTCCACCTGTCCATGATGGGCGCCTCGTGTGAAACAGAACGAGCTCCACCTGTCTTGTGGATTAACCTTGTCATGCTGTATGGTGATGTGTTGAGATTCATCGTACGCTTGTGAATGTGTAAGATTTCACGGCGACCCTGTGGATGTGTGTGATTCCACAGTGGGCAGTGTGACAGGTGCAAATCTCCGAGTCTAATCAATGCATGAGTCAATCCGGAAGTAGTGTCATGTGTCTATGCTTTGTGAGCCAGTGGAAAGTCTGACATGTGAAATGGTGAAATGAGAAACTTGAATATTGATAGACACTTGATGCTGTATTGTGAAATGGAATGACTATGGGTGAATGTTGTGGAGTGTGATTTTGGGCGATCAGGTGAATGAGATGAGTAGCTCTACGTTTTACATAGATATTTGAAAAATGTTTTACCTTGCTCTACTATGTTCATGATTTTAATGCCTTATTCTAAACTCTCTTTAAAATGGCTAGCTTACCCTTTTATCTGTTATTGTGGTTGTTTTCTCAAAACTGTGATGATCGTGTAATTGTTACACGGGAGCAGATGATCTTCCAGGAAGAAGAGCTCCCTAATGGGTGGTCGCCGAGGGCTGAGATCGCCCATTTCCACCTCTCGGTGGTGATCGCCGGATTTTGCCCTACTATCAGATCGCCTGTTTGAGGTCGTCTGTTATGAGATCGCCGATTTTATGTCTGGCTAGCAAGTCGCCTATTTTTGGGGACTTCTGGTGATCGCTGGTTTTATGTATGGAGACCGCCGGTCTTGCTGTATTTGATTGTTTTCTTTAAACTTCGAAAAACATTTGATTTCGTTTATGTATTAAACTCCCTAAGAGGGGCAACTTCATTTCAAATATATATATTATCATGTTATTCTCTTCAATATTATTTGGTTACATTTAATTTCATTATACCTGTATGTATGTATTACTTTGGCGGGATGTTACAGAGGGTGCCCTTACGGCCGGCCACTCTCCAACGCTCAAGTCAATAAGGGCTTGTAAAAGCAACAATAAATCTCAGTTTAGTGCGCAAAAACAGCGTACCTCATCTGGGAGCCTCATGCCCCTTTTATAGGCACATTATCAACATACAACGACTTCTCCTGAGAGAAACAAATAACAACAGAAAATAAACACATTTATCTTCTATCTTTAACAGAAGAAACAACCTACCATGACACTAGTCCTCTTTAGGTGCTAATTGCTAGCATATATTTTGTTTCTCATATGTGTCCCAACCTTCTTTAGGGTCAATAACAACTTATCAACCAGCCTTTGTCTAACCGAAATATTTCAACAAATATATCAACAACAATAATAAATATATCAAAAATTATACAATAGAGATATATCAATAATTATTTCGTAAAGATATATTAACAATGATATCATAAAACCTACCGTATATATCTAAAACACGGAAATAAAGGAATATTCCATACTGTAACCTTGCTGCGCGCTTTGGGCCTCTTAACTATGTTGGGCTAACCATGTAGACGCCAACTCAGCCCAATGCCGAGATGACCTCTACCCTTCCGAGAACCGAGCTGATACTCATACTTGCCAGACTGTCGAGTTCCATGCAGTACACAAGCCCCCCAGACTCGAGCTGGACTTGGCCAGTCGAAGAGTCTCCTGAGTTCTTTCTGACAACTTGATGTGACTGTTTTCCCTGGGGTAGGTGAGGCGCGTCATATGAAACGTTCCTGAAAAGACATTTTGGTGACACATGATCCGATGCTCACACGTGGCGCAATCTCACAGGAGAGGGAAACCCTCGCGTTTCAAATTCCCCTCACTCTTAAACCCTCATTTCAAAACACTATTCCATCACACCAAAAACTGCGAACCCCTTCCTTTGCTCATTTTCGCTCGCACTCATCATTTTCCATCAAAGTTGTTCCTTCCTCGACCATCTAAAGGTACCTCCTTTTTTTGTCCTCATTTACATGCTGAATTAATTTTTGTTTTGCCTGATTCTACCGTTCTGGGCTGAAAATATGTCTGTTCATTGATTATCACGTGACCTTCGTATATATGTATATTTTTTTTTTCTGCTATGCTTCAGATTGCCTATTTTTCTTGTTGTGCTGGCTCTGAGTTGTTCTATTTTGTGTGATTGTGTATAGATGCAATCTGCTCCAAATTATAAATCCTTGTACCCATGGGCACCCTTAAACCTCCTCTCTGAAACCACCTCTTATACCTCTCACGAAAATCATGTAACTTTTAGGAAGAGTGGTTGCAAGTTTGGTAGGGAAGATGACTGGATTCATCTAGGCCTTTGTAGCGTAGGTGAGCCAATTTGTTATGATGAGTCAATATCCCTTAGTAAGCCTTTCTGCTATTTCTACGCCACTGTGTTTAAAAAAGTTCTTCCGTAATAGCTAGGCGTTTTTCCGTGCCTTCGCCATTCTCTGCGACCAACTCGGCATCTCACCTTCTGTGGATGTCTTCCTTTACTTTTTTGATGCCAAGAAGTTGATTCACCAACTCTGGGTATCCTTGAACGGTGTTCCTGGAAGGGGAATCCTCACACTTTTCTAGTCTTCCTATAAAAACTTCAAGGGTCATTTCATAAAAATCTGCGCAAGCAATAGACACCCCGACCTTCTTGATGGGTATCCTCTTTACTGGACCCAAAAGCCCACTTCCAACATTACTCGCCATTTAGAAAACCTATCCTTTGCCGACCAAGAAGTTGCAAGTTCTTGTTTAGCCTTCACGTCGTCTTTGACACAGCCTTCCTTATCGCCAACAAGTTCATGCAAAATTCCCTGAAGAAATATATTGGTATAATTTTTACTTCCTAGCTTTTATAAAACATGCTTTCTTCGTCATATCTTTTTGAATGTGATTCTTCCTTTGTAGAGAAAATGTTGGCGCGTTTCTGCAAAGAAGACCTGCTGAATATGGCCAAGAAAGCAAAAGTCGCCAACCAGATGCCTCTGAAGGCGGTGGCTCCTCCCTCTCCCTCAGCCAACGATGAAGACACCGCCTCGGGTTTTGTTTTTACCTAGAAACAAGGTAGAGGAGGATCAGGCAACTCAGTTCCCTTCCCATCGCAGGGTCACGCTGCCTCCAACCCGGTTTCACCCCTGGACACCCCACCTTCGTCGCCTCATCCTGAAGGAGGCGCTGAGAGCTCTAGGAGGAAGGGGTTGTGGGATGATGACTTGGATGTCGTCTCCTTCCGACAGGACTCAATAAGGTCCCCCGAGTATGAGGACAGGATGGGAACCTGAGGGGTTAACCATCTTCTTTAAGACATTCTTAGGCAGTTGGGCCAGGCTGTGGTTACCGGCTGCTTCGCAATGAAAAAGTTGCTCACTGAGGAATCCGCCGTTGAGGCACGCTTTCAAAAGAATCGGGATTTTCAACGAAAGGTTGCACACCTTGAGAAAGAAATCCAAAATCTTCATGCTTTGAACCAGTGCACCAAACAGCTCCTAGCCGACAAGACGAAAGAAGCTACCAATCAAGCCCTACGCCAACAAGAAGAGCTTGCCCAAAAGGAGAAGTTTTTTGCTGAAGAGGTGGAGGTCTTCAAGGGTGAAGCTGCTCAAGCACTCCTAGTGGGATTTGATGTTGCAATTGAGCAGGCCTTCAGCCTCTACCCGGACATGGACTTTACCCAACTTGGTCCAGGCAAACAAGTCGTAGATGGACAAGTTGTAGATAAATAGTCGTTTTAACTTCTTGTGATTATCAACTATTTGTCTTTTCTGAACACTGCCTTTAATATTATGTTTCTTTGCCTATCGTACACGCCTTTGCACCTTTGCATACTCGTTTCAACGTTAATTACTTGTTACCACCCTAGTAATTTAGGCTAACATCGGCATGCACTAGCGTAACTACCATCATGCCTATATATGTAAGGAGCTTGAATCTAAACAGAGAACTAACCTCGACTATGCATTTGAATACTTTACATGAACCCTCGTGTACTCATCAAGTATCTTAGGCCTCGACTTGTCAGGTATCACCTTCCGCTAATCTTCGTGCTAGCAAAACGCCATAGGCAAGGTCACTTCATTTTCATACCAAGTTTATCCATCCTTTTCTCGAATGAGTCAACTACGTACTCCTTCTTCTTCCTACAACGCTTAAGTTCAGGTGAGTGCCCTCATGCTGACTTAACTCGACTATGTTGGGGCACCTCTGTGCCATTACTTATCCCACAGAGCGCTTAAGCTCGGGTGAGCACTCTCACAATGACTTAACCCGACTGTGTTAGGGCACCTCTGTGCCATTACTTATCCCACAGAGCGCTTAAGCTCAGGTGAACACTCTCACACCGACTTAACCCGACTGTGTTAGGGCACCTCTGTGCCATTACTTATCCCACAGAGTGCTTAAGCTCGGGTGAACACTCTCACACCAACTTAACCCGACTGTGTTAGGGCACCTCTGTGCCATTACTTATCCCACAGAGCGCTTAAGCTCGGGTGAACACTTTCATACCCGACTTAACCTGATTGTGTTAGGCTGGATGAGTAATTTTTAGGATGGGTCCATCCCATAGAGCACTTAAGCTTGAGTGAATGTTCTCACTCCGAATTAACCCGACTGTGTTGGTCAGGATATATTCCCCATTATCGTTTTATCCGCAGGGCGACTTCGGTCAACTTACCTGGCAGTGGTATTTATTCACAACGGTGACCCCTTCTTGAGAAACTTTCCCAGAAGGGTCATCGAATAACATATAAAACGATGATGCAATATAAACATTTATTTATTTCGAGTGCCTCATTAGAAAACCCCTTTCAGGGAAAAAGAGTGTCACTCTTTATAATCATATTGTTCAACAGTTACATCAACTAAAATAAAACTTGAGGTTTGCAGCATTCTAGGTTCTCGAGATGGGTCCTCCTTCAAAGGTCTCCAATTTGTACGTGCCATTCCTAAGTACCTCAACTACGCGGAAGGGTCTTTTCCACTTAAGAGACAACTTATTCTCCAATTGGTAAGGATGGGCCTTCCGCATAACCAAGTTGGCTATTTGGAACTGTCTAGGCCTAACCATAGTCTTCTGTCTGAACTCGACCCTCCTCTTCAGTGCTTCTGATTTGACTCGAGCCTGTTCTCGGACTTCATCCAACAAGTCCAGGTTCACTCTTCTTCCTTCATTGGATTCTTCTACAACGAAATTCTAGAAGTGGGGAGAATTTTCTTGAATCTCCACAAGGATCATGGCATCCGATCCGTACACCAAAAGTAAAGAGGACTCTCTAGTAGTTGACTAAGGTGTGGTATGGTAAGACCATAGAATCCTGGCAACTTCCTCTGCCCATGTTCCCTTTGTCTTTTCCAGCCTCCTTTTCAACCCTCTAAGCAGGACCCTTGGCCGATTTTGCCTGGCCATTCATTTGGGGATGTTCCACTGAAGCAAATACCTGCTTTATTCCAAGCTCGGTACACAGCTTGCCCAGTTGCTGGCTGACGAACTGTGTTCTATTGTCGGACACCAAATGCCTAGGGATTCCAAAGAGGCGCACTATGTTCTTCCACACAAAGTGTTGTACCTTGTGGGCGGTGATCTGTGCGACAGGTTCACCTTCAATCCACTTTATGAAGTATTCGATGGCCACCACAAGATATTTCATCTGGCCTATGGCTAGAGGAAAAGGCCGAGAATGTCTATTCCCAAGGTGTGGAATGGCCAAGGGCTGTAAATTGACCATAGCTCTTCAGCCGGAGCATGGTGCTAGTCTGCATGTTTTTGACACTGTTCACATTTCTGGGCATACCTTTTACAGTCTTCTTTGACGGTGGGCCAGTAGTATCCAGCTCTGATGACTTTCAATGTGAGTGCTCGATCGCCAATGTGACTTCCACAAATGCCCTAGTGCAGCTCATCCATCACGCGGACACGTTGTGCTCTGCTGATACAGGCAAGGGCGAGGCGAGCATAGCCATGACGGAACAACATTCCATCGATCAAGGTGTACTTCCAAGGTGTACTTCCCTGCATTCTTCCTAACTACTTTTGCTTCAGCAGGCTCTTCTAGCAATAGGTCATCTGCTAAATACCTCTGGTACGTGGTAACCCAACTTCTAACTCCATCTCCTTCCGAGGTCACCATTACCTCTACCTCTTATGTCTAGTGAATTACTACCTGGGGAACCTTCAAGGTTTCCTGTGTTAACGAGGATGACCTCTCCCGCCATTGGGTCTTACCTCCAGGATCTCCTCCTGCCCTATTACTGGGAGATTATCTCCTGAAGTCCTTGGGCACCTAAGAGTTTCCTGAATAATAGAACGCTGTCGATTTCGCTTTCCCAAGCTCGCCAATTTGGCCAGCAAATCAGCTTGAGAATTTTGCTCTCTCGGTACGTGGATGAGCTCAAAGTGGGCAAAAGCTTTCATTAAAATTGTTACGTACTGGAGGTACGCAGCCAATTGTGTATCTTTAGCTTGGTACCTGCCAGTCACGTACTCAGTCACAACCATCGAGTCACTCTTCACCAACAGCCTTCTAGCTCCTAACTCCTGAGCCAGGAGCATCCCTGCTATCAAGGCCTGGTTATTGCTAGCTTTAAATGCGAATTTTAAGGACTGTTCAACCAGTAACCCACTGGGTCCTTCCAGGATAATTCCTGCTCCACTACCCAGTTCGTTAGAAGAACCATCCACCGACAAGATCCACTGAAAATCCTTTGGGTCAGCATGAGTGTCCTCCGATGCCAATTCTGCAACGAAATCCGCATAAACCTGCCCCTTTATGGGCCCCCTTGGCTCATAACTTATGTCGAACTTGGAAACTCCACAACCCACTGTACCATCTGGCCTGCGATGTCAGGCTTCTGTAGGACTTTGCGGATAGGGAGGTCAGTCATTACAATCATGGTAAAGCTCTGAAAATAATGACGCAACCTCTGAGCTGTAAATACCACTGCTAGAACGACCTTCTCGATTTCCTGATAGCGTTCTTCTGGTCCTTATAGCACTTTGCTCACAAAATACACTGGCCTCTGAGCCTGCGCTTGCTCCTGTACCACCATTGAGCTGATCACCCGTTCAGTACTAGCAAAGTATAGCCGCAAAGGAATACCGACTATTGGCTTCCCTAGTACTAGCGGGCTAGCTAAATATTCCTTCAGTTTCATGAAGGCTTCTTCGCATTCCGGAGTCCATAGAAACCGGTTGTTCTTCTTCAGGCATTGGAAATAGGGGTAGCCCTTATCTCCACTAGCTGATAGAAAATAGGAGAGGGCTGCCATTCGTCCAGTCAACTATTGGACTTCCTTCAGCGTGGCAGGACTCCTCATCCTTATTATAGCTGCGCATTTGTCTAGGTTGGCCTCTATACCTCTCTCAGTCAGCAAAAATCTGAGAAACTTCCCAGTCTCCACCCCGAATACACACTTCTCTAAATTCAACTTCAAATTATATTTGGCAATAGTTGCAAACAAGTCTTCCAAATCGGCCACATGCTGCTCCTTTTCGATGGACGTGACGACCATGTCATCTATGTAAGCTTGCACTGTTTGTCCGAGTAAGGGAGCGAGTATCCTATCCATCAAACGTTAATAGGTGGCACCACCTTATAGCAATAACTGGCAAACTCCACCATGAACGCAGTCTTACTCTCGTCGTTGGAATGCATCCTAATCTGATTGTATTTCGAAAAAGCATCAAGGAAACTTAGCAGGCGACACCCTGAGGCATTGTCCACCAAGGACTCGATACTTGGCAGTGGATACGAGTCCTTTGGGCAGGCTTTGTTCATGTCGGTGAAGTCAACACACATCCTCCACTTTCCATTAGATTTCTAGACTAGTACCACATTGGCCAACCACTCAGGATATTGGATTTCCCTTATGTGGTCAGCATTAAGCGATTCTGTGTTTGCGCCCTTATTATTAGGTGTCTTTCTTCATTAAACGTTCGCCTTCTCTGGACGACGGGCTTGGCCCTGGGTCCAGGGTTAACTTGTGACAAAGAAAATTGGGATCTATACCCGGCATATCTGCTGAGGATCATGTGAACGCGTTCATATTCCGAGCTATCACCTCAACTATCCAGTCTTGCAACTTCCTATCTATCGATGCTCCGAATTTGAATATCCTTCCTTCAATCTCCCGCTCTAACACCTCACCCGCGGGCACGGGTCATGGTCGACTACTGACTTCAATCTCTAGTACCTCAACAGTTTTCCCCGTATGCACAAAGGAGGTAAAGTTCAAACTCCTCCTGTTCTTCAGGCTGCTCTTGTAGCACTTTCTAGCAACCTTTTGGTTTGACCTAATTGTTATTACCTTTCCTTCCTCTGAGGGCAACCTCATCTTCATATGCTTGGTCGAAGCCACCGCACCCAACCTATTTATTAAGGGTCTTCCCAAGAGCAAGTTATATGCCGAGGGAGTGTTGACCACGATGTACCTAGTAACTATGGTTCTGGCGGCCTCCTCATCTGAGAATGTCGTCCTCAGATCTATGTATCCCCGCACTTCTACGTGATCATCCGCGAAACCTACCAGACATCCGTCATGGGGTCTCAGTTGGTCCGGAGACAACCGTAGGTTGACAAATGTGGACTAGAACATAACATCCGCCGAGCTTCCTTGGTCAATGAGAACTCGGTGTACCCTTCTTCCCACCATGAAGACTGAGATCACCACCGGGTCGTTGTCATGTGGAACCACGTCCGCCAAGTCTGCCTTCTTGAATTCAAGAGTATCATCTTGATCCTACACTTCCACTGATGAAGACCAAGTAGAGGAGGCGCCTGAGGCCCAAGCCCATGAAGCCTGATCCGGTCGGTCATTGGTAGGCGATGACGTCAGAAGCAGATGACCACGTGGGCCAATCACAGAGTGACGCGTGGCACGTAAAGGCAGATGAACCAGGGTGGAGATCGTTCAAGAACGGCGATCAGTGGTCAGCTACCGAGCGACCGCCACCAGCTGATCAGTTCCTACTCGAGCGCCTGGAAGAAGAGCGCGAGAAGGGACGAAGCACCGATCAGTCATCGGTGCGTTCAGAGTGATCTGTCATCGGTATATGCATTGTGATCAGTCATCGGTGCATGGAGAATGATCAGTCGTCGGGGGTTCCTTGTCAACACGTGTTAAACTGGGACCCAGGCTCCCAGCAAGAACGTTACCCAAGGACCTCGCCTGATCCCATAAGCAGAGCACGAGGACGTGAAGTATGACATCGGTCATCGGTGTGTGTTGAGGTGACATCGGCCGCGCGATGTGAACAACGCAACCGATGACCAGTAAAGTGCCCAGAGGCTGAGAGCGTTCTTAGTCGCGAGACGACCACGCAGGAAGATGAGAAGACGCAGTTAGGTGCAGAATCCCGCTGGGACGAGAACCCATTAAGGTTGGAATCTCCCAGTGGGTTGCATGTCTGCCACGTGGATGGTAAAGATGTTCCCAGAGAATAGGTAGAGCAGATAGGCGCAGAAGTCGAGGGGTCCAGAGGTACCCACGCGGCCTCCCCTGTCAGACCTGGCACTCGAGTGAAGAAGGCTGGCACGCAAAGCACCCTGGGGAGTGGAAACGGCACTGCAGAGTAATTAAGTGAACCTAGAGGTAGCCTGTAGGGGCTACGCAGGGTTTATATGAGGAAGAAGAACACCAAACCAGGTATGCAATCTGGACCTCAGATACACAACACAAATCCAAGAGCACTCAGTCTTCGAATCAAAGAGGACTGAGGGCACACACACACACGGTCTCACAGAGAAACCTAAGAGAGACCTTTTGGTGTTCCCGTTGCCTGACTTGAGCGTCGGAGCTACGACGGCCGCTAGAGGCGCCGTTCGCGTGTTTTGCAGGTACCGCTTGGAACCCCGTCGAAGGTTCCTGGAGCCTCCTTGCAGGACGCGCCACAATTAGAAGGACAAACGAAGGTGTGACGAGGCATCTCTCCACGCTTGAGTCTGCGGCGAGATCATTTGGCGCCCACCGTGGGGCCCAAAGTAAAACGAAGCCCCATACACAAGAACGAGGATAGAAATCGCACAGATGAGTAGAAGAGCCAGACAAACGACACCTCCACCACCTACTGGTGAAGGAACTGTGACCATGGCGCAGGTCATGGAGATGATGCGTGCGTTGCAAGAGAACGTCGCGGCATCGAGAGCTGAGCAGGAGAAGATGCATGCAGAGCTGACTGCATCGCACAGCAGGAATGAAGAGTTGAACCGCGTGAACGAGGAGTTGCGTAGGGAGCTGCAGGCGCAGAATGAGCGCATATCCGAGGACAGAACGTCGATGCCGCCGTCGCCCCCTAGAGCATTTCCCATGCCCTTCTCCCCCGAGATCATGAACACGGTGGTGCCCCCTAACTTGGTGGGAGTGAAGGCGTCGTTCACAGGGGTGGAAGACCCAGAGGCGCATTTGACAGCCTTCCACACTCAGATGATGCTGTCTGGAGGTTCAGACGCAGTGTACTGCAAAATGTTTATGAGCACGCTGAGCGGAGTAGCTATGGAGTGGTTCGTGAGCCTGCCGGAGGGCCACATCACCTCCTTCCATCAGTTCTCAAAGCTGTTCACGGAGCAGTATATAGTCAACAAAGCGCCGCCGGTGGTAGCTTACGACCTGTTCGACGTGCGCCAGAACCAGGGTGAATCGCTGAAGGACTTCCTCAACCGCTTTGGTGCGCGGGTGGTGAGACTGCCCAGCAAGGATGAGAGCATGCTGGTGCATGCATTCAAGAAAGGCGTGCTACCTGGCCCTTTCGGCGAATCGCTCATCAGGAGCCACCCTGCCACCTTTGCTGAGATTCGGCGACGAGCGGTGGCGCACATAGTAGCGGAGACAGAGGTCTCCGAGAAGAGAAGCAGTGTTGCACCATCTAAGCCACGCGGGGGTCATGCGAAGCAACAGCAACAGGCGCGGGTGTATGAGGCCAAGGAAGGAAAGAGGGTGCAAGGGAGGCCTCATCCCTATACACCCAGGAAAGACCAGGTCAAGGGGCGTGCAAGGGAGCACGATGCACCCCCTAGGTACGATTTCGTTGTAGAGTTGGCAGAGCTGATCGCCATCCCCGCCGTGGCTGCAAGGCTCCGAGTACCAGAGAAAACTAACAAGGTACTTGGAAGGAAGAAGGATGAGTGGTGTGATTTCCATCATGCTTATGGACACACACTCCGCACCTGCCTGGCATTGGGACGTCAACTCGCTGAGTTGGTGAAGTCAGGCCTCCTGACCGATTACCTACGGGGAGCGCAGGGTGATCGCGCTTCGGGGTCCCAAGCAGGTGATCAGCAACACGAAATCCCTGTGCATGGGGAGGTGATGACCATTGCGGGAGGTTTTTCCGGGGGAGGGTGTTCCAGGTCGCAGAGAAGAAGGTACGCACGGTCGGTGATGGCCGTGGACTCGGTAGATGAAGGCCATTTCCCCGAGATGGACATTACCTTCACAAAGGCTGATTTGCAAGACGTAATACCTCACAACAACGACCCGGTGGTCATCACCCTGGTGACAGCGGGAAGACGAGTGCACAGGGCGCTCGTAGACCAAGGAAGCTCAGCGGACGTCATGTTCTGGATAACGTTCAACAGGTTACAACTGTCCCCCGATCAGTTGAGGCCATATGATGGGTGTCTGTATGGCTTCGCGGGAGACCAGGTCGAGGTGCGGGGCTACATAGAGCTAAGGACGACGTTTACCGATGGAGTGGCGTCCCGCACAGAGAAGATAAAGTTCTTGGTGGTGAACGCCCCATCTGCATACAATATCTTGTTGGGAAGACCCACGCTCAACAGGTTGGGCGCAGTGTCATCGACGAGGCACATGAAGTTGAAGCTGCCATCGGTGGAAGGGGCTGTCATTACCATCAAGTCAGATCAGGCTGAGGCTAGGCGCTGTTATGAGAACAGCCTCAAGCAGAAGAGAAGCATCTGCCATGTCACTACAACACCGCCAGCAGGCGTGCTCCAGGACAGATCGGGGGTTCGTGAGGCACGGCCAGATCAGGTAATGGAGGATGCTATGCTGGGGGGCTCTCAGGTAGCTCAAGTCGAAGCGGAAGCAGGAAACGTGATAGATCCTCGCGAGCTAGACATCGCCAGGGCGGTCGTCGCCCATGAAAGGAGGTCCCATCCTGCTGAGGGATGGAAGGAGGTGGAGATAAGGGGAAAAAGGTTTAAGTTGGGGGAATCGCTCACTGCGGAAGACCGATCACAGATCGCCTGTGTGATTGAGAAGCACATGGGCGCTTTTGCGTGGTCAGCTTCTGACATGCCGGGAATCGACCCTGATTTCCTTTGCCACCGCCTGTCAATGGACCCGAAGGCGCGCCCGGTGCGCCAAAGGCGAAGGAGTTTCAATGAAGAGAAGAAGAAGGTGATCCATGACGAAACACAGAAGCTCCTTGCTGCTGGGCATATCAGAGAGATTCAGTACCCCGAGTGGCTGGCAAACGTGGTACTGGTGCAGAAGTCAAATGGCAAGTGGAGGATGTGTGTGGACTTCACTGATCTCAATAAGGCCTGCCCCAAGGACTCCTACCCTCTCCCTAGCATAGATGCATTGGTGGACAGCGCGTCAGGGGGGAAGCTCCTCAGCTTTCTGGACGCCTTCTCAGGCTACAACCAGATAAGGATGCACCCCGTGGACGAGTGCAAGACTGCTTTCATGACGGAACGATCCTGCTACTGCTACAAGGTAATGCCATTCGGGTTGAAGAACGCAGGAGCTACCTATCAGAGACTTATGGATAGGGTGCTCTCGCCCATGCTTGGAAGGAACGTGCATGCATACGTGGATGACATGGTGGTCACGTCGCGGGAGAAGGCGCACCATGTAGTTGATCTGGAGGAACTTTTCACCACCATCGCCAAGTATGGGTTGAAGCTCAACCCTGAGAAATGCATCTTTGGTGTGGAGGCTGGGAAGTTCTTGGGTTTCCTCCTAACAGAGCGTGGAATTGAGGCAAACCCAGAGAAGTGCGCGGCAATCGTGGCAATGAGAAGCCCAGCGACGGTGAAGGAGGTGCAGCAACTCACTGGTCGGTTGGCCGCCTTGTCACGGTTCATGTCTGCTGGAGGAGAGAAGGGTCATCCGTTTTTCCAATGTCTCAAGCGCAGCAGTAGATTTGTGTGGACACCAGAATGCGAAGAAGCCTTCTTGAAGCTGAAGGAGTATCTGGCGAGCCCACCAGTATTGTGTAAACCACAAATGGGCACCCCTCTTCGCCTGTATTTTGCTGTGACAGAGAGGGCGGTCAGCTCAGTCCTGGTACAAGAGCAGGATCAGATCCAGAAACCTGTGTATTTTGTAAGTAAGGTGCTGCGAGGCCCGGAAACGAGGTATCAGACCCTGGAGAAGGCAGCACTGGCAGTAGTTTTTTCAGCTAGAAGGCTCAGACACTATTTCCACAGCTTCACCATAGTGGTCATGACAGACTTGCCCATCCAGAACGTGTTGAAAAAACCAGACGTAGCAGGGAGGATGGTCAAGTGGGCTGTGGAACTCTCAGAATTCGACATCCAGTACGAGCCCCGAGGACCAATCAAGGGGCAGGTGTTCGCCGACTTCGTGGTTGAATTGTCGCCGGTCGCGACACCTGCAGAAGGCGTAGTTTTCCGATGGGTCTTGTCAGTGGATGGCTCCTCCAATCAGCAGGGAAGCGGCGCTGGAGTCATCCTGGAAGGTCCGAACGGGGTGCTGATCGAACAATCCCTTCGCTTTGCCTTCAAGGCTAGCAACAATCAGGCAGAGTATGAAGCCCTGATCGCAGGAATGTTGCTGGCGAAAGAAATGGGAGCAAGAAGTCTGGTGGCTAAGAGTGACTCATTGCTAGTCACTGGGCAAGTTACAGGGGAGTTCCAGGCGAAAGATCCTCAGATGGCAGCCTACCTGGAGTACGTCCAGCTCATGAAGACATCCTTCGGTGAGTTCGAGCTGATACATGTCCCCCGTGAGCAAAATGCCAGAGCAGATCTGCTTGCCAAGCTGGCCAGCTCAGGCAAGGGGGGAAAACAGAGGACCGTCATTCAAGAGACTTTAAAGGTGCCACGAGCGTTCGTATCTGATAATCAAGTACTTCAAGTATCCAAGTCGGTGGAGCGTCTGGCGATCGGTCATCGGTCCCTGACTCAAGAAACGCTGAAAGCACCGAGGGTGAGGGCGCGACCGGCAAGGACCGATGAGGCGATGGAAGTCTGCGCTGTCAAGGGGCCCGATACATGGATAACGCCGTACCAGTTGTACCTAGAGGATGGTGTGCTCCCACTGGACCCAACAGAGGCAAAGAAGATAAAGAAGAGCTCGAGTAAGTTTACTCTAATCGATGGGAACTTGTTTAGATTTGGCTTTTCCCACCCAGTACAAATGTGCGTGCATGGAGAGCAATGCACCAGACTCATGTCAGAGTTGCACGAAGGGATATGCGGAAGCCACGTCGGTGGTCGCGCTTTGGCAAGTAGAATCCTCCGCGCAGGGTATTACTGGCCAACGCTGAAAGAAGACTGTGTGAAGTACGCTCAGCGGTGCAAACAATGCCAACTTCATGCAGACTGGCATAAGGCGCCCCCAGAGGAGTTGAGGTCCATTCATAGCCCGTGGCCCTTTCACACGTGGGGAATCGACATCTTGGGACCTTTTCCTCTGGCGATCAGGCAGATGAAGTTCCTCATAGTGGCCATCGAGTATTTCACAAAATGGGTGGAGGCGGAACCAGTGGCCCACATCACCGCTCAGAAGGTCGAGCATTTTGTCTGGAAGAATATTGTCTGTCGTTTCGGAGTACCCAAGAGGCTGGTATCCGACAATGGCACTCAGTTCACCAGTCATCAGTTGAGAAAGATGTGCGAAGAACTGAAGATACAGCAAGTGTTCGCCTCAGTAGAACACCCGCAGACCAATGGGCAGGTGGAGTCAGCCAACCGAGTGCTGCTTAGGGGACTGAAGCGAAGATTAGAGAAAGCCAAGGGTAGTTGGGCAGAAGAGGTTCCCAGAATTGTATGGTCCTACCATACCACCCCACAGTCCAGCACCCAAGAGACACCCTTTAGTCTTGTCTATGGGACGGATGCTATGATCCCCGTGGAGATACAGGAGAGCTCCCCTAGGTTCCTGAACTTTGTCGTCGAAGAGTCCAATCAGGAGCAAAAGGTGAATCTGGACCTCCTGGACGAAATGCGAGAGGGAGCCAAGCTCAGTGCGGAAGCTGTCAAAAGAAGAGTGGAACGGAGACACAATTCCAAGGTGAGGCCCAGGCGTTTCCAGGAGGGCGATCTGGTGATGAGGGAGGCACACCACAATGAGAGGGAGAACAAGTTATCTCCAAAGTGGACGGGTCCATATAGAGTAGTTGAGGCATTGGAGAATGGAGCTTATCGGCTGGAGACTCTGGATGGAGCACCTATCCCCAGGACATGGAACGCTACGCACTTAAAATTCTACTTCAGTTAAGTTGTAAAGTAGATGCGTTCTCGCGCACTCAATGTATTTACTAGAAATGGTTAAGCAAATCAGGGGGCACTCTTTTCCCTAGAGGGTTTTTAACAAGGCCACCCAATAAAAAAAGATTTCAGTATGTCAAGTGTGCACATGTTTCCCAGTCTCAAGTTCCGCTTGCCACAGATGCAAGTCCAAGGGATCGGTTGGAGCCTGCTCGCCCGAGGCGCGAGTACGGACCACTGCCCTGTGTTCTCCTCACCCCAGGAGTGAGTGCAGGTGGCCAAAGTTTGGGAACTCGGGAGTTCTAGTAAAAACAAGAGAGGGAAAGGGAAGGTTTCGAGAAAACGTCCACGAGGAACCAGACCTAAAGATCGATGACCTAGGGGCAAGCAAGAGGGGTCAACAAGTAAAACTCTTCTTCCCCGTAACAAGACATCACCGTCGCGTTTGAGCACCAAGAAGCAGAGCTCGATCAGTCATCGGTGGTCCCAAAGCAAGATCAGCCGTCGGTGCATGTCGGGGTAAGTACTCGGTCGGTCCATTGGTCATCGGGGTCGTGCTAACACGTGTTAAGCTGGGACTGTAACATCCCACCAAATACATTTCATATTTATATAATATAAATGAAGATAAACAAGTATTTTGAAATAAACATAATCATATATATATATAATGGAGTTTCTCCTCATCGGGAGTTTAATACACAAACTGTAAATCTTTCCAAAAGCACTTAACCAAAAAAAAAAAAACAACAAAAGACAAATCGGGCGATATGCTAAAAAAAAAAAAAAAAGGGCGATCTCCTAGTCAATCAGGTGATCTCCTATCAGCCAGGCGATCTCCTATCAGACCGGCGATCTCCTATCAGACCGGCGATCTCACTTTCCTGCAACGTCATCTGCTCCCGTGTAAATCATACACGATCATCACAAGTTTTAAGAAGAACATCCACAAACGAAAACGCAGGGTAAGCTAGACAGTTTTAAAAGAGAATTTAGATATGAACTTTAAAATCAAGATAAATTAATTTAAGGCACCCACGTAAAAACATCAGCTTTCTCATTCTTCCCACATACCATCAAGTAAAAACCCACATTTCACAATTCCTCAAGAGTAGTTCATATCACACAGTGCAGCAAGTGTCTATCCACATACAGTGTTCCTCATTTCTCACGTCAGGTTTTCCACTGACTCACAATACATAGACACAAGACACTAATTCCGGAATACTCGTGCATTGATTAGACTCAGAGATCTGCACCTGCCATATTGCCCACTGTGGAATCTCTCACATCCACAGGGTCGCCGTGAAATCTCTCACATTCATCAGCGTATAATGAATCTCACACATCACCATACAGCATGACAGGGTTAATCCACGCGAAACAGGTCGGTTTGTTCTCTTTCAAACAACCCACCCATACAGGTGAACCTCCTTCGACTCTCAACAACTGAGTAACTTCCTCTACGTGAGTCCATTACCTCAGCAGAGTCAGGATATCTCGTTCTTAATCACCGATCAATGCACCTACTACAAGATCTTACACGGTATTTTCTTTCCTGAAAATACTATGCCTCGACCTCACACTCACCACATCCAACACATCATACCATTCAAATAAATCATTCAAATCACATCAACAACCATTTCAAAGCTTCAGATCTTCGAATACCTCATGTAAATCTCAAGTAGTTTCAAAACAGTATCAAAAACAGAGGAGTTCGTAAAACAGCGCCAAAACCGGCGATCTAGTTCAAAAACAGAGTGTTTCGAAGATTGTATATAAAACCGGCGACCTCGTCGCCCAAGCACACAAACAGAGCATTTTACGCAGATGAAAACGAAAATGGCGACCACGTCGCCCTCATTTCAGAAGATAGCTAAACTATGGCTCGTATGGAAAAGAGGTCTAGCTTCCCTTACCTGGACTTGCGCAAACACCAGGAGTTCCGAAATCCAACGAAGCTTGAAGAACGCTTTGACTCTGTTCTTGTGTCTGGTTTTGAAGAGCTTGCAGAGAACCACCCAAGTGCTCCAAGGGCAAACGTCGAACTGGTGCTTGAGGATGCCTGGAAAACGCAGCGCGAAGGGGAGAAAGGAGGAGGATGGAGATAGTCTCGCTCTTTCACTCTTGGGTCACTTGTAACGCTCTTTGCCTCCTCTCAGTGGGTTTTGATCCCAACCATACCTGTCCTCGTATACTGCTGCCCTCCCCTTTTTCTGCAAAAGCCTGGGCGTACGTTCCTCTGAACAGTACGACCCCGGTTGTCTTTTGTGCATGCAAACCACTGCTCTGAACAGTACTGCCACTGTTTGTCGCTTGTGCATGCCAGCCACTGCCCTGAACAGTACGACCGTGAGTGTCTCCCGCGCATGCCAACATTCTGATGTCACTATTCTGAACCACCCTTTTCGTCTACGTGGCGCGCGTGCAGAACGTCTCATGCTGGATGTCTGGGTCCCACGTTCTCTGTGTATAACTTAACGTAGCGCGATGACCTTTCGCGCGAAGACTCTCGACCGATGACCTCTCGCGCGAAGACTCTCGACCGATGACCTCTCGCGCGAAGACTCTCGACCGATGACCTCTCGCGCGAAGACTCTCGACCGATGACCTCTCGACCGATGACCTCTCGCGCGAAGACTCTCGACCGATGACCTCTCGCGCGAAGACTCTCGACCGATGACCTCTCGCGCGAAGACTCTCGACCGATGACCTCTCGCGCGAAGACTCTCGACCGATGACCTCTCGCGCCCGCGCGATGTCCACCTGGCGCTCATGTGTAGCAGACGACCGGCGACCTCGTAGCCTTCTAAACTTAACTTTTTCCTCCCTTTCTATTCTAAATAAAAACATACTTAGAATTTATTTAAAATATAACTCTTTTATTCCAATAAATTTTTCAGGTCCTTACATTCTCCCCAACAAGAAAATTTTTCGTCCTCGAAAATTGGATTACAAGGAAAAGAGGTATGGATAAGCCTCCCTCATGGGTTCTTCTAACTCCCAAGTAGAATCCCCCGATTTCTCATCCCACACCACCTTCACCATGTCGATGGTCTTACCTCTGAGCTGTTTACATTGCCGATCGTCAATCTTGACTGGTTTTGCTTCAAAGGACAAGTCATCCCTAATCTGCACGTCGTCTACATCCAGCACATGACTAGGGTCTGCCATGTACTTCCTCAGCTGTGACACGTGAAACACATTGTGCAGATTCGCCAGATGGGGAGGTAGGGCGATCTCATACGCCACTGGGCCAATCCTTCTTAAGATCTGATATGGTCCCACGAACTTAGGGGACAACTTCTTCGACCTGATCGCCCGCCCTACACCCTTGGTTGGTGTCACTTTCATGAACACGTGATCTCCAGCAGCAAACTCCAAAGGCTTTCTCCTCTGATCTGCATAGGATTTCTGCCTACTCTGAGAGGCTTTCATTCTGCTTTGTATCTGCTTCACCTTCTCGGTCGTCTGCTGAATCAACTCTGGCCCAACCAAGACTGCCTCGCCCTCCTGGTACCAACATAAGGGAGTTCTGCATTTCCTCCCATACAGGGCTTCATATGGTGCCATCCCAATGCTGGCGTGGTAGCTATTGTTATAGGTAAACTCCACTAGTGGCAACACCTCCTCCCAACCTCCCAATTGATCCAAAACGCATGCCCTCAGCAGATCTTCCAAAGATTGGATCGTCCTCTCTGACTGACCATCTGTTTGGGGATGATATGCAGAGCTCATCCTCAACTTGGTTCCCAAACACTCTTGCAAGGTCTGCCAAAACCGTGAAGTGAACCTGGGATCCCTATCTGAAATGATGCTGGAAGGCACTCCATGCAACCTCACAATCTCCTTGATGTACAGCTGTGCCAACTTGGCCATGGGCATCTTCATATTTACTGGGAGGAAGTGGGCACTCTTCGTCAGCCTATCAATGATGACCCAGATTGCACCATGACCCTTTACCGATCTGGGTAAATGGGTGACAAAATCCATGGCAATGCTGTCCCACTTCCACTCGGGGATATCCAGTTGCTGCAACAGTCCGCCAGGTTTTTGATGCTCCACCTTCGCCTTTTGACACGTTAAGCAGGTTGCCACGTACTGGGCGACGTCCCTCTTCATGCCTGACCACCAAAATGACTCCTTCAAGTCATGGTACATCTTGTTCATGCCTGGGTGGAGGTTAAGGCGACTCTTATGACCTTCCTCTAGGATCATCTTCTTCAACTCATCATTTGCGGGTATGCAAATCCTGCCATCAAACCTCAAGATCCCATCATCGCCCATCTCAAAGCCTCTCACCTGATCTGTTCCTAGCGACTCCATAGTGCGCTTCAGGCTAGGGTCCTCCAATTGCTTATCCTTCAACATTCCCAGGAAGTCATTAGTTATAGTCAGCTTACTACAACTAATGTGATTCACGTGAAACTCTACTCCCAGGTTTAAGTCCCTGAACTGCTCGATCAGTTTCTGCTCTTCCATCATCATGGTGGCGACTTGTATAGACTTCCTACTCAAGGCATCTGCCACTACATTGGCCTTCCCTGGGTGATACATGAGTTGAAAGTCGTAGTCCTTTAGGAATTCCATCCACCTTCTTTGTCTCATGTTTAGCTCCTTCTGATCGAACAGGTACTTCAAGCTCTTGTGGTCACTGAACACCTGGAACCGAGCTCCATACAGATAATGCCTCCAGATCTTCAAGGCAAACACTACCGCTGCCAACTCCAAATCATGAGTAGGGTAGTTTCTCTCATGCACCTTGAGTTGCCTTGAAGCATATGCAACCACCCTCTTCTCTTGCATCAAGACGCATCCCAAGCCTTGATGTGAGGCATCACAGAAGACATCAAAAGGTCTTCCTACTTCTGGAATCACCAGCACTGGAGCACTGGTCAACCTCTCCTTTAGTTCCCTGAAGCTCTGCTCACATCGGTCGGTCCAAGCAAAGGGTTGGTCCTTGCGGGTCAGTTGTGTTAAAGGAGCCACAACTTTGGAAAAATCCTCAATGAACCTCCGATAGTAGCCCGCCAACCCCACAAAGCTCCTTATCTCAGTCACTGTCGTAGGACGTTCCCATTGCAGCACTGCCTCTACCTTGGCTGGATCTACCGAGATCCCCTGGGCAGATATCACGTGTCCTAAGAAGTTGACTTCCCTTAGCCAGAACTCACACTTAGAGAACTTGGCATAGAGCTGCTTCTCCCTCAGTATTTCCAATACTGTCCTCAGGTGTTCCTCATGCTCTTCCTCGGTCCTTGAATAAATGAGGATGTCATCTATGAAGACCACCACAAACTTGTCCAAGAAAGGGCGAAAAATCCTATTCATGTAGTCCATGAATAGAGCTGGAGCATTGGTGACTCCAAATGGCATCACTACATACTCGTAGTGCCCATATCTAGACCTAAAAGCTGTCTTCTGAACATCTTCAGCTTTTACCAAGATTTGGTGATACCCCGATCTCAGGTCAATCTTGGAGAACACCGAGGCCCCCTGAATCTGGTCCATCAAATCGTCAATCCGAGGTAGGGGGTACTTGTTCTTGATGGTCAATTTGTTCAATTGCCTGTAGTCTATACACAACCGAGACCCTCCATCCTTCTTCTTGACTAGGAGCACTGGAGCTCCCCACGGAGATACACTGGGCCTGATGAACTGTTTCTCCAGCAGCTCTTCCAACTGCTTCTTTAACTCTACTAACTCGGCTGGTGCCATCCTGTAAGGTGCCATTGATATTGGTCCAGCTCCAGGTACCAAGTCAATAGAGAATTCCAATTCTCTCTTAGGGGGTAACCCAGGCACCTCTTCTGGAAATACATCCGTGAAATCCCTCACCACGTGTATTCTGCTTACGTCCCCTTCATTCCTCACTTCCAACCGAGCTAGCATCACGAAGCACCTCGCCCCTTCCTCCAACTCTGATCGCCCTCTTTGAACTGGCCACACCTCTGATTCTTGGGGGTCTGGAAATGCTACCTCCTGCCTACCACAGTCTATGAGAACATGATTGGCAGCTAGCCAATCCATTCCCAGGATAACATCCAGGTCCTGAAGAGGTAGGCAGATCAAGTTCACTTTGAATCTACGTCCCTCTACTATCACTGGACATTCAGGGCAAACTGTGGAGGTCAACACCTGTCCTGACGCAGGTGTAGAGACCAACAGTTCGAAGGGTAACTCTCTCACCACAAGGCCCAACTCGGCTACACACATGCTTGACACAAAGGAGTGTGTCGCTCCAGAATCAAACAAAGTTTTTACACCTCTACCAGCTATAAAGCAAACATTCTGCACAAGGTTACCTGATTGGGACGCCTCAGCTCCTGACATGGCAAACACCCTCCCGGTTGCCTGAGGTCTGTTGCCTTCGTTCCTCATCTGCTGGGAACCACTGGGTTGAGTCATTCTGTGCTGAGTAGGACAATACTTGGCAACGTGCCCCGTCTTCTGGCAGGTAAAGCATCTCCTCTCTGAGTCTTTCTTGGGGCACACATTGGCTGCGTGTGGCCCACCGCAAAGGAAGCATTGAAATTTCCTGGTTTGTTGCTGATGAGACTGGGGTGGTGCTGCTCTCGCCCTATGCTGTGGAGGCCTCGCGTAGGGCTTAAACTGCTGTTGCTGTACCCTTGCCTTCCCATTGGAGGGACCGCCTGGGTGGGACCTGCTCACCCGAGACTCACCCTTCTCTAGAGTCTCCACCATTTTCGCCTTCTCCACTAAGGCATGAAATTCTCTAATGCACATCGGGGCTATGGTCCTCTTCAGCCCATGCTTCAGTCCTTCTTCGAATTTCCTACACCTCCAAGCCTCAGAGGTGGCTTGGGTATAAAACCTGGCGAGGTACTCGAACCGAGCAGCATAGGCATTCACAGACATATCCCCCTGCTCCAACCTCAGGAACTCAGCTTCCTTCGCAAATCTTGCGCTGTCTGGGAAGTACTTCTCCAAGAACCTCACTCTGAAGCTTTCCCAATCCATCACTTCCTCTCGGGCCTCCATCATCTGTTGAGTTCCCATCCACCAGAACTCAGCTTCCCCAGACAGGAGGTATGTGGCAAACACCAGCTTCTTGTCTTCAGGGCAGGAAGTCGCCCTGAATATCTTCTCTAACCCCCTGACCCACTGATCTGCTTGATCAGGGGTAACGTTCCCACTGAACTTAGGTGGGTTGTGCCTGAGGAACTCAGTCAGTCCCATATGCTCCTGAGGCTGACCGACGTCGGGGTTTGTTGCGGCCGATCTGGCGGTCTCCCACTGTTGCATTGTAGCTTGGTGATTTTGAGACATCGCCGCATTCTGCTGCTGGATGGCACTTGCCATCATCTCGATGGCCTTGGCAATCTGACCCATTTCAGAAGAAGGTTGGGGAGGGGTAGAGGGTCTACGTGCCATCTCTCTTGTTTCGGATCTTGAAGCTATGAGTTTTCTATATTCCCTACAACTACAGGAATGAGATTGATAAGAAATCAATTCATTCAGGAGGTAATAACTAGACCTTACAAAGGTCAGCATCTCAAAGTCATCAAGAATTTGAGCTTAACAACATACTCGTAATACTTAGAATCTCAAGCAAGGTATTAGAACAGCTACTGATATCATCACCATCAGTTCAAACAACCATTTTCAGTCAATTGCAGAAACACTCAATAAGCTAAACTAGATCACACCAGCATTCAATGTATACTAAACATCAAATCTTTGGAATTAAGATTGAGAATCATCTCGATCCAGTTATGAGTGTGCACCCTCATTACTTCATCAAGATCTTCTCACCCTTAATACTAAGATTTTCAGCTAGAGTATACGTTCACTAAAGCACAGAAGCACACACAAACTTTTCAATACAAAACGTTTGAAAACCTTTCACTATAGTTGTTATTTAAAAACTCAAATAACTTTTATGAGCAGAAGAAACACAATGGATCCACAGCCCTCAGGTCATCCTAAGGACGAACTGCTCTGATACCATTAATGTAACATCCCACCAAATACATTTCATATTTATATAATATAAATGAAGATAAACAAGTATTTTGAAATAAACATAATCATATATATATATAATGGAGTTTCTCCTCATCGGGAGTTTAATACACAAACTGTAAATCTTTCCAAAAGCACTTAACCAAAAAAAAAAAACAACAAAAGACAAATCGGGCGATATGCTAAAAAAAAAAAAAGGGCGATCTCCTAGTCAATCAGGTGATCTCCTATCAGCCAGGCGATCTCCTATCAGACCGGCGATCTCCTATCAGACCGGCGATCTCACTTTCCTGCAACGTCATCTGCTCCCGTGTAAATCATACACGATCATCACAAGTTTTAAGAAGAACATCCACAAACGAAAACGCAGGGTAAGCTAGACAGTTTTAAAAGAGAATTTAGATATGAACTTTAAAATCAAGATAAATTAATTTAAGGCACCCACGTAAAAACATCAGCTTTCTCATTCTTCCCACATACCATCAAGTAAAAACCCACATTTCACAATTCCTCAAGAGTAGTTCATATCACACAGTGCAGCAAGTGTCTATCCACATACAGTGTTCCTCATTTCTCACGTCAGGTTTTCCACTGACTCACAATACATAGACACAAGACACTAATTCCGGAATACTCGTGCATTGATTAGACTCAGAGATCTGCACCTGCCATATTGCCCACTGTGGAATCTCTCACATCCACAGGGTCGCCGTGAAATCTCTCACATTCATCAGCGTATAATGAATCTCACACATCACCATACAGCATGACAGGGTTAATCCACGCGAAACAGGTCGGTTTGTTCTCTTTCAAACAACCCACCCATACAGGTGAACCTCCTTCGACTCTCAACAACTGAGTAACTTCCTCTACGTGAGTCCATTACCTCAGCAGAGTCAGGATATCTCGTTCTTAATCACCGATCAATGCACCTACTACAAGATCTTACACGGTATTTTCTTTCCTGAAAATACTATGCCTCGACCTCACACTCACCACATCCAACACATCATACCATTCAAATAAATCATTCAAATCACATCAACAACCATTTCAAAGCTTCAGATCTTCGAATACCTCATGTAAATCTCAAGTAGTTTCAAAACAGTATCAAAAACAGAGGAGTTCGTAAAACAGCGCCAAAACCGGCGATCTAGTTCAAAAACAGAGTGTTTCGAAGATTGTATATAAAACCGGCGACCTCGTCGCCCAAGCACACAAACAGAGCATTTTACGCAGATGAAAACGAAAATGGCGACCACGTCGCCCTCATTTCAGAAGATAGCTAAACTATGGCTCGTATGGAAAAGAGGTCTAGCTTCCCTTACCTGGACTTGCGCAAACACCAGGAGTTCCGAAATCCAACGAAGCTTGAAGAACGCTTTGACTCTGTTCTTGTGTCTGGTTTTGAAGAGCTTGCAGAGAACCACCCAAGTGCTCCAAGGGCAAACGTCGAACTGGTGCTTGAGGATGCCTGGAAAACGCAGCGCGAAGGGGAGAAAGGAGGAGGATGGAGATAGTCTCGCTCTTTCACTCTTGGGTCACTTGTAACGCTCTTTGCCTCCTCTCAGTGGGTTTTGATCCCAACCATACCTGTCCTCGTATACTGCTGCCCTCCCCTTTTTCTGCAAAAGCCTGGGCGTACGTTCCTCTGAACAGTACGACCCCGGTTGTCTTTTGTGCATGCAAACCACTGCTCTGAACAGTACTGCCACTGTTTGTCGCTTGTGCATGCCAGCCACTGCCCTGAACAGTACGACCGTGAGTGTCTCCCGCGCATGCCAACATTCTGATGTCACTATTCTGAACCACCCTTTTCGTCTACGTGGCGCGCGTGCAGAACGTCTCATGCTGGATGTCTGGGTCCCACGTTCTCTGTGTATAACTTAACGTAGCGCGATGACCTTTCGCGCGAAGACTCTCGACCGATGACCTCTCGCGCGAAGACTCTCGACCGATGACCTCTCGCGCGAAGACTCTCGACCGATGACCTCTCGCGCGAAGACTCTCGACCGATGACCTCTCGCGCGAAGACTCTCGACCGATGACCTCTCGCGCGAAGACTCTCGACCGATGACCTCTCGCGCGAAGACTCTCGACCGATGACCTCTCGCGCCCGCGCGATGTCCACCTGGCGCTCATGTGTAGCAGACGACCGGCGACCTCGTAGCCTTCTAAACTTAACTTTTTCCTCCCTTTCTATTCTAAATAAAAACATACTTAGAATTTATTTAAAATATAACTCTTTTATTCCAATAAATTTTTCAGGTCCTTACAGGGACCCAGGTTCCCAGTGAGAGCGTTACGCACGCACCTCGCATGATTCCAGAAGAAGGTTTGTCATCAGGGTCTTGTTAACACGCGTTAAGCTGGGACCCAGGCTCCCTGCGAGAGCGTTACGCATGCACCCCGCATGATTCCAAACCAGAAGAAGAGGAGTTGCCCACTCAAAGGGCGTACGGTGATACCATGCAGGCAGGGATGCGCCTGGCGAGTGCGCTTAGACAGCCACCCCTGGTGCTCCCCTGGGAGCATGCACCCACTCAGTAGAGAAAGTCCTCTTCCCCTGCTTCTTGTGGCAAGGTCGAGGCAAAGGAACCAAGTCCTTAACCTCTGCTCCATACAGCAAGGTTAGGACTACAGAGAAAGTCCTCACCTCGACTTGTTACAGCGAGGCTGGGGCGAGAGGAGAAAGACCTCACCTCAACTTCCTACAGCGAGGCTAAGGCAAGAGGGGTCATCAAGAAGCAGTCCTCTTCCCCAAAACACAGGCATCAACTTCAGAGGTCGGGCACTCTATGCACTTAACGCTGGAGTGACGCGAAAGTAATGCGAAGCATGAAGCGCGACGACTGATCGGTGGTGCGCTAACATGCTAGTCGGTGGTCGGTAGCAAAGCCCTTAGTATGAAAGCTTGCCCAAACAAGGTCTTGGACGATCAGTCGAAGCATTTAGACGCCATCAGGTCAGTCATCCAACACGAACTTATGCATACAAGATTACATACAAGTTTGTAGCAGCAAGAGAAATTACACACAAGGAGAAGTGGCAAGGGAAGAAGCTCAAGAAGGAGGAATGAGCCTGCCGTCGGCCACTGAATGGTGGAGGCTAGGTTGGGTAGAGTCCGAGTCTGGTAGGACGCAGTGAACCTGCTTGCCCATGGAACCCATCTATCAGAACCTCAGCACCAACAGCCGTAGTCTCAGGTACATCAGCTTCGAGCTCCTTCTTCCCTTTGGCAACGAAGACCACTTAGTCTCTTCACTGAGAACAAGTTCGCAGCTCGAGACTGGGGGGCTTGTGATCCGGTCGGTCATCGGTAGGCGATGACGTCAGAAGCAGATAACCACGTGGGCCAATCACAGAGTGACGTGTGGCACGTAAAGGCAGATGAACCAGGGTGGAGATCGTTCAAGAACGGCGATCAGTGGTCAGCTACCGAGCGACCGCCACCAGTTGATCAGTTCCTACTCGAGCGCCTGGAAGAAGAGCGCGAGAAGGGACGAAGCACCGATCAGTCATCGGTGCGTTCAGAGTGATCTGTCATCGGTATATGCATTGTGATCAGTCATCGGTGCATGGAGAATGATCAGTCATCGGGGGTTCCTTGTCAACACGTGTTAAACTGGGACCCAGGCTCCCAGCAAGAACGTTACCCAAGGACCTCGCCTGATCCCATAAGCAGAGCACGAGGACGTGAAGTATGACATCGGTCATCGGTGTGTGTTGAGGTGACATCGGCCGCGCGATGTGAACAACGCAACCGATGACCAGTAAAGTGCCCAGAGGCTGAGAGCGTTCTTAGTCGCGAGACGACCACGCAGGAAGATGAGAAGACGCAGTTAGGTGCAGAATCCCGCTGGGACGAGAACCCATTAAGGTTGGAATCTCCCAGTGGGTTGCATGTCTGCCACGTGGATGGTAAAGATGTTCCCAGAGAATAGGTAGAGCAGATAGGCGCAGAAGTCGAGGGGTCCAGAGGTACCCACGCGGCCTCCCCTGTCAGACCTGGCACTCGAGTGAAGAAGACTGGCACGCAAAGCACCCTGGGGAGTGGAAACGGCACTGCAGAGTAATTAAGTGAACCTAGAGGTAGCCTGTAGGGGCTACGCAGGGTTTATATGAGGAAGAAGAACACCAAACCAGGTATGCAATCTGGACCTCAGATACACAACACAAATCCAAGAGCACTCAGTCTTCGAATCAAAGAGGACTGAGGGCACACACACACGGTCTCACAGAGAAACCTAAGAGAGACCTTTTGGTGTTCCCGTTGCCTGACTTGAGCGTCGGAGCTACGACGGCCGCTAGAGGCGCCGTTCGCGTGTTTTGCAGGTACCGCTTGGAACCCCGTCGAAGGTTCCTGGAGCCTCCTTGCAGGACGCGCCACAATTAGAAGGACAAACGAAGGTGTGACGAGGCATCTCTCCACGCTTGAGTCTGCGGCGAGATCAAAGCCCAAGCCCAAGTTGGGGCCCAAGCCCAACCAATTAGCTCAACATCCTTCATGCCTCAAAGGATGACTAGGAGCAAGGCTAAAGCTTTGGGAGAAGAGCATCAATGGATGTCTCTTTTTGTAATTACTTGTGTATAGTTTTTTAGTAGAACTTTGAAGGAAGGTGTAGGAATTAAAATAAGGGGTGTTAATGTACAAAAACAAGTGACACCTTCCATGTGACATAAAGAGTAGGTGTAGGTGTAGTTTTAGGAGGTGCCAAAGTAGAAATCAAGTCACACCTCCCTTGTGACATGTGTTTTGGCTCCAAATTCAAATGCTTCTCATTTGAATTTTCCCACTTTAATTTCAGCCCTCTCACACTATAAATAGAGGTGCTATGCTCATGTAAAAGAAGATTGAATTTAGAGTAAAGTTACTATACACAAATTTGTGTGAGTGTGAGAATTGCTTTCTCCTTTCTAGTCTCATCTTGTGAGTTTTGGGAGCTCTCAAGTGGCGGCAAATCTGCACTTATCTTGGATCATCACCTCCAAGTGGCGTGTCCATTCCCAATCCATGGCTACAACCACATAAGTTTCATCTTCTTTCATCTTCCATTGTCATTTCAATCGGTAGTTTTGATTCTATGTCTTGTTCTTGAATTTCAATCGGTTCTTTTGTTTCAATTTGTGTTTCCATTCTGTTTTTTTGTGTTTAAATTCTGCACCTATTCTTTTTTTGAGTTCAGCACCTTATTCTTCATTCATTCATCACCATTAATTGTGTTTTAACCTTGGACCTTTGGAAATGAACCTTCACATCTACTTAACACTTGTTAAGTTAATGTCCAGTGGGGATTTTCCTTAGGTGACTCACTCTAAATTGGTAAGAATCTTGATCCTAATTCTAAGAAAGTGTCACAAATATAATGAACCTAAAATCAACTCACATCATGTGGTATCATGAGCTATGGTGATGTTTTGTTCTTGTTGAGTTGAATTGACACTTTCTATTCAAGCAATTTCCATTTTCCAGCACTTTATTTTTGTGCAGAATTTTTTTTTAGGTTCCTTGTTGTGTTAGTTATTCTGTTTTTGCTTTAATTTGAGTCTTTCCTTGCTGTTTTAATTGGTGCAAAATTAATTGTGTTTGAGTCATTTTTGCTTTTTGAATCCATACAAGTTTTGTCAAGTCATGTTTCTCCTAAATTGTCATCACTTCTATGTAGTACTTTTCTTGATAATTTTTGGTTGATTGCTTTTAATTTTGAGTGCAGTTTCTAATCTGTTTTGTTGAGCCTTTGGTGCATTTTTAATTTTAGATTTGAGTTCATGCTTGTGTGATAGATCCATACAAGTTCACATACATCAATTCTATTGTGTGTCTTTGAAGTTTCTTAATATTGTTTTAATTCCAAATTAGGCTTCCTCTGTTTTTGTTGAAACTGTGCTGGCAGTTTTTGTTTACAGAATTTAATTCCGTTTATGAAAAATTCTAAAATTCTGGATCTGAACAGATTGATGCGTTAGAAAAAAGTGAAAAAAAAAGTGAGGAAAAATTCAAAATAGAAAAAAAATGATAAATCAAATACAATCAGTGTGCAATTCTGGCGTGAAAAAACCGGTAAAGTGGCATCAGATTTGAAAAAATTATCACAATTTATTGGTGCATAATTTTGGTGTGATTCCAGCGCCAAATTTGAGCTAAGATCTTGAAATTTCTGTGGTTTAAATTTCAAATTCAAATTTGAATTATCCAGCTCAGCATAATTTGTTTAAGTCACGCATTTTGACACCTTAATATTCTGTAGTACTGTTTTGGTTTTGTTAATCCAATTCTAGTACCATTCTCTAGGTTCTATTTGTGTACTACCTTTTATTGAGTGCCTTATTTTCTTTGCTTGTCATTTTTATTCAATATTCTTTTCCAAAGTTTTGTCATATCTTTACTTCCACTTTGGTTTAGCTTTTCTTGCTTATACCTTTTCTTGCTTGTCTTTCTTGTTTCCTCTAGTTTTGTGGTGAATTGTTCTTTGACTAAGTGTGGTTTGCTTTGGCATCTTTCACTTGAGGCTCATCCAATCCACAAGAGAGGCTTGGTAAAGGAAGGATATATTTTCTTGGAGTGGTTTGAGAGATTTTACATCATTGCCGCAAGCTATATTTGTTTTTCACCTTGTTTTTCTAACTTTGTTTTCTATAATAGTTTCTTCTTTGTGTTTTTGTGTTTCATTTTATCATGGCTAATCTTTCTAGTGGAGAATCATCTAAGCCTCACTCACCTCAAAAAGCATACCTAATTGGTGAATTAAAGGATGCTAAACTAACAATTGCACAAAAAGATGAGGCATTAAGACAAATGGAGGCAAGGCTCCAAAGATTGGAGTTGGACCGTGAAAAGATGCATCACCACTGTGAGAGAAGACAACACCATCATCATAGGCATACTTCAAGGTCTTCACAAAATTCTTATGGATATCATGAAGAAAATGCTTGGAGGATGCATCACCATCATGAAGATAGGCGCCAAAATGTGGCTAAGCCTTTTATGCCTTATGTAAAATTACCTAGTTTTAGTGGTGAAGGAGATCCTAATGTGTATTTAGGATGGGAGGCTAAGGTAGAGCAAATATTTTTTGTACATGAGGTCCAAGAAGACCAAAAGGTTAAGCTAGCCTCCCTAGAATTTATGGACTATGCCATGCAATGGTGGCACAAAACTCTCATGGACATTGGGCTAAACAAGAGGCCGCCCGTGGTCTCTTGGGATGATTTAAAAGCTTGCATGCGCGCTAGATTTGTGCCTCCACACTTTAGGAAAGACCTATTGTTGAAGCTCCAACGGCTTCACCAAGGCACGCTAAGTGTGGATGCTTATTATAAAGAACTTGAAACGCTTTTAACTAGAGCCAATATGCATGAGAATGATGAAGCTAAAATGGCTAGATTTGTTAGTGGTCTTAGAAGGGATATCCAAGATGTTGTAGAACTTAATGAGTATTCTTCTTTAGAAAATTTGGTTCACCTTGCCATCAAGGTAGAAACTCAACTTGCAAGGAAAAATTCTTTTAAAAATACTCATAATGATGGCTTTTACAATTCATCTTGGAAAAACAAAGGAAAATCTTTTTCAAAAATTCCTTCAAAAGATTCTACTTTCAAACCTAGAGATTCTAAGCCTTCAACTTCTACTCCTAAATCACCAACTAAATCTTCAAGTAAAAAGTGTTTCAAATGTTTAGGCTATGGTCATATAGCGGCTAATTGTCCTTCCAAAAGGACTATGATGATGCGTGATGGGGTGGTTGTGAGTGAGCATAGTTCGGATTCCTCTAGACCTTCCACACCTCCTAGGTCCCCAAGTGAGCATGAGAGTGAAAGTCCACTTGAAGGCGACTTATTAGTAGTGAGACGAATGCTTGGCCAAGTTTTAAAACCTTTTGAAGAGAGTCAAAGAGAAAATATTTTCCATACAAGATGTCTCATTAATGATAAGTTGTGTTCTTTGATTGTGGATGGGGGGAGTTGCACAAATGTGGCTAGTACAAGAGTGGTAGATAAGCTTGGATTGTCTACTATCTCTCATACAAAGCCCTATAAACTACAATGGTTAAGTGAGGTTGGAGAAATCATAGTTAACAAACAAGTCCTCATTGCTTTTTCCATTGGTAAATACAAAGATGAGGTCTTGTGTGATGTTGTCCCAATGGAAGCAACACATGTTCTTTTAGGTAGGCCATGGCAATATGATAGAAAAGTTTTTCATGATGGCTTTACCAACAAAATTTCTTTTACCTTCCATGGGCACAAGGTCATACTTAAGTCTCTTTCTCCAAAGGAAGTCCATGAGGACCAAATTAAAATGAAGCAAAAGAGAGAGCATGAAAATGATAAAAAAAAAGTTCCAAGAGAAGCCTTCTCATGACTACTCAAGAAGTTAAAAAGGTAATAGTTGCTCAAAAGCCTATTTTTTTAGCTATTCCTAGTATTATTGATCGTGAGTCGGCTAAGGATAGTCCCACATGTTTGGACAATTTGGTGAAGGAATTTGAAGATGTGTTTCAAGATCCTCCTAATGGCTTACCACCTTTAAGAGGGATTGAACACCAAATAGACTTCATTCCCGGGGCTTCTTTACCAAATCGCCCAGCATATAGGACCAATCCCACAGAGACCAAAGAAATTCAACAACAAGTTGAGGGATTAATTGCTAAGGGATGGGTACAAGATAGCATGAGCCCATGTGCTATGCCTGTCATCCTTGTTCCTAAAAAGGATGGGTCATGGAGAATGTGTACGGATTGTCGCGCTATAAATAACATTACAATCAAATATAGGCATCCCATTCCTAGGTTAGATGACTTGTTGGATGAATTACATGGGTCTAAAATATTTTCCAAGATTGATCTTAAGAGTGGTTATAACCAAATCCGGATTAAACCGGGGGATGAATGGAAAACCGCTTTTAAGACCAAATTTGGTTTATATGAGTGGTTGGTCATGCCTTTTGGCTTGACTAATGCTCCTAGTACCTTCATGCGACTCATGCATCATGTCTTAAGACCATTCATTGGCAAGTTTGTTGTGGTTTATTTTGATGATATTCTTATATATAGTTTGTCTTTGAAAGATCATGAGAAGCATGTTAGGGAAGTTTTAGAAACCTTTAGGAAGGAACATTTGTATGCTAATCTTGCTAAATGTATGTTTGCACTTGATCATATAGAATTCCTAGGGTTTGTTGTAAGTTATAAAGGGGTGCATGTTGATCAAACAAAGGTTGCAGCAATTCAACATTGGCCAACACCCTCCAATGTTAGTGAAGTACGAAGTTTTCATGGACTTGCTAGCTTTTATAGGCGGTTTGTGAAAGACTTTAGTACTATTGCTGCACCTCTCAATGCTATAGTAAAGAAGGATGTGGTCTTTAAGTGGGGACAAGAGCAAGAAAAAGCTTTTGTGACTTTAAAAGAAAAATTGACTAAGGCCCCCATCTTAGCCCTTCCTAACTTTGCTAAAACATTTGAGATTGAGTGTGATGCCTCTAATATAGGCATTGGGGCTGTCCTCCTTCAAGAGGGCCACCCCATAGCTTATTTTAGTGAGAAACTCAAAGGGAGTCATATCAATTACTCCACTTATGATAAAGAACTTTATGCTCTTGTTCGAGCTTTGCAAAATTGGCAACATTATCATTTTTCCTAAGGAATTTGTGATCCATAGTGATCATGAGTCCCTAAAATATTTGAAAGGCCAAAGCAAGCTTAATAAGAGACATGCCAAGTGGGTGGAGTTTATTGAACAGTTTCCTTATGTGATCAAACATAAACAAGGTAAAATTAATGTGGTTGCTGATGCTCTTTCAAGAAGACACACCTTGTTAAATGTTTTGGATGTTCAATATTTAGGTTTTGATCACATAAAGGAACTATATCATGATGACTTAGATTTCTCACTTATCTATCAAGAGTGTTCCAAAGGAGGACACAAAGACTTTTTCTTACATAATGGTTTTCTTTTCAAAGGAAAAAGACTTTGTGTTCCCCATGGTTCTATACGACAATCTCTTGTTAGAGAGGCTCATGAGGGTGGGCTTATGGGACATTTTGGGGTTGCTAAGACTTTAGAAACATTGCATGAACATTTCTTTTGGCCTCACATGCGAAAATCCGTACATAGCTTCTGTGATAAATGTATAGCATGTAGGAAGGCTAAATCTAAAGTCCATCCCCATGGTTTATATACCCCTCTTCCTATCCCATCAATGCCTTGGGTAGATATTTCAATGGATTTTATCTTAGGTCTTCCCAAGACATCGACAGGAAAGGATTCTATCTTTGTGGTAGTGGACCGCTTTTCTAAGATGGCTCATTTTATTCCTTGCCACAAAGTAGATGACGCTTGTTATATTGCAAATCTCTTCTTTAAGGAAGTTGTTCGTTTGCATGGTCTTCCTAGAAGTATTGTATCCGACAGGGATTCAAAGTTTTTAAGCCACTTTTGGAGGACCTTATGGGGCAAACTTGGCATAAAACTTTTGTTTTCTACTACTTGCCACCCCCAAACTGATGGTCAAACAGAGGTGGTCAATAGAACTTTGGGTCAAATGTTAAGATGCTTTATTTCCGGGAACCCAAGGGTTTGGGAGAATTTACTACCTCATATTGAGTTTTCTTATAATAGAGTACTAAATTCTACAACTGCCCATTCTCCTTTTGAGGTTGTTTATGGGTTCAACCCTTTAACACCTCTAGATCTTCTTCCAATACCCGTACTTGATGAGATTTTATGCAAGGATGGTTTTGAAAAAGCTTATTTTATTAAAGACTTGCATAATCACATCAAGTTACAAATTGAGAAGAAAGTTGGCAAATATGCTGAAAATGCCAACAAAAGGCGTAAGGCATTAATCTTTGAACCTGGCGATTGGGTTTGGCTACACTTGAGGAAGGATAGATTCCCTACTCAAAGGAAGTCCAAACTTATGCCTCGAGGAGATGGTCCGTTTCAGGTCATCAAGAGGATTAACGATAATGCCTATGAGTTAGATATGCCTGATACATTTCTTGGAAGTAATTCTTTTAATATTAGTGATCTAACTCCCTTTTCTGCAGGTCTTCCAAATTCGTGGACGAATTCTCTCCAACCCGGGGAGCATGATGAAGACCAAGTAGAGGAGGCGCCTGAGGCCCAAGCCCATAAAGCCCAAGCCCAAGTTGGGGCCCAAGCCCAACCAATTAGCTCAACATCCTTCATGCCTCAAAGGATGACTAGGAGCAAGGCTAAAGCTTTGGGAGAAGAGCATCAATGGATGTCTCTTTTTGTAATTACTTGTGTATAGTTTTTTAGTAGAACTTTGAAGGAAGGTGTAGGAATTAAAATAAGGGGTGTTAATGTACAAAAACAAGTGACACCTTCCATGTGACATAAAGAGTAGGTGTAGGTGTAGTTTTAGGAGGTGCCAAAGTAGAAATCAAGTCACACCTCCCTTGTGACATGTGTTTTGGCTCCAAATTCAAATGCTTCTCATTTGAATTTTCCCACTTTAATTTCAGCCCTCTCACACTATAAATAGAGGTGCTATGCTCATGTAAAAGAAGATTGAATTTAGAGTAAAGTTACTATACACAAATTTGTGTGAGTGTGAGAATTGCTTTCTCCTTTCTAGTCTCATCTTGTGAGTTTTGGGAGCTCTCAAGTGGCAGCAAATCTGCACTTATCTTGGATCATCACCTCCAAGTGGCGTGTCCATTCCCAATCCATGGCTACAACCACATAAGTTTCATCTTCTTTCATCTTCCATTGTCATTTCAATCGGTAGTTTTGATTCTATGTCTTGTTCTTGAATTTCAATCGGTTCTTTTGTTTCAATTTGTGTTTCCATTCTGTTTTTTTGTGTTTAAATTCTGCACCTATTCTTTTTTTGAGTTCAGCACCTTGTTCTTCATTCATTCATCACCATTAATTGTGTTTTAACCTTGGACCTTTGGAAATGAACCTTCACATCTACTTAACACTTGTTAAGTTAATGTCCAGTGGGGATTTTCCTTAGGTGACTCACTCTAAATTGCTAAGAATCTTGATCCTAATTCTAAGAAAGTGTCACAAATATAATGAACCTAAAATCAACTCACATCATCCACCGACATCACGGCCCTCGCGTATCTTTTGCGCTTAGTGGTTGTGCTTCCTCCTCCAGAGAAGCCCCCTGATATGGTGTTCAATTCGGCATGGATGGGAACTTCGTGTGCTTGTTCTCTTGCACTGCCTTCCCCTTGAGGCTCCCCTTTTTCGGACTTGAGGTATTCCTTCAGGAAGCCCTCCCTCAAGAGTTTGGCTAACTGATACCCCAAAGCCATACAACGTTCTGTATCGTGCCCGCATCCCTTGTGGAACTCGCACCACATATCCTTCCTTCCTCCCAGACTCCTGTCTATTCTCTGGGGGAACTTCAATTTCTCTGAGACTGCTGGTACGCCGAGATGCTCCTTGTATGATACTCGGAACTTGTGGCAGAACTCGTCTTCCTTACTCTTGGTGTCGGCCTTACCCTTTCTGTACGGGTCATGCCTGGTATCTGACTTCTTCCCGATCAAGGTTTCATGAATCCTCAGCGCCGAGAAGGTTTACTGGGTTCCTTTGGACTAATCATCCGAGATTGCGGGCCATTATTTCTGGTTACCACCGCTTCCTTGACACTGATATTGGCGACCACTCTCTGCCTGATCTCGAAGAAAGTCTCCGTCGGGTTCCTGATCAAAGAATCGCAGAACGGCCCCGAGGCCACGCCTTGCTCAAAGGCGGATACCATCACGTTTTCATCATGAGTTTGGAGTTTCACAGTGAAAGCACAGAACCGATTTAGATAGTCCTTCAGTGACTCCCCTTCTCGTTGTCGTACGCTAAAGAGATCATACAGTACTGGGGGCTTCACCCTGTTGGTGTAGAATTGCTTCCTGAATATCTTAGCAAATTGTGCGAATGAAATAATATGGCCGTTCGCGAGTCCGTTGAACCATTGTATCGCCATACCTGTAAAAGTACCCATAAACATCTTACACCTTACTGCATCCGACCCTCTTGAGATGATCATTTGAGCATTAAACGTTGTAAGGTGGGTCTCTAGATCTTCCACCCCTGTGAACGTGATTTTAGGAGCCACGTAATGCACAGGTATGGGTTCCTCCATTATCGCCCGAGAGAAGGGTTCAGCGTTGTCCCTTTCTCATAAGTTCGTCTCCCACGCTATTGGGGGTCTTCGGTCTCGCTGCTGAAAGTCCCTGCGTAATTCCTCATGGGTCTTTCGCAGTTCCTCTCGCAGCCGCTCCTGTTCCTTCGCAGACCGCTCATTGGCCTCCCATAATCTCTTCTGCTCCTTCCTGGACTATTCATTGGCATCCTGGAGTGTTCTTAGAGTCTCCATGAGTTGTTGCAATGTGGGAGCCTCGTCTCCATCTTGTCCCGTTAGTGCCTGTCTTGTATTTTTCATCTTCGTCTGGGAAACCTAGCTTTTGTCACGGATGTGGATGGGATCAAGTTTTAGCAGGCCCTACGATGGGCGCCAAATGTTCTTGCCGGTTCACTTGGCCGCCGGTTGAGTTTGATGACTGGTTCGGGTTTCGCCTATCTCCGCTGGAATTTGTGCCTCCATTGGTTGTAAAAATGCAATTCCTGTAAAGACAGAGGGCGCCCTTACAACCAGTCACCCTCTAACGCTCAAGTCAGTAAAGGCTTGTAAAAGCAACAATAAATCTCATTTTAGTGCGCAAAAACAGCGTGAAAGAGTGAAAGAGTGAGTTTACCTTCATCCTTCTCTTTTCTCTCCTTCACGCTGCGATTCAGGCACCCTCAAGCACCAGTACGACGAGCGACGACTACCCTTGGACACCTGGGAGGTTCTCTGCAAGTTCTCCAGACCGGACGCTAAAACAGAGCTAAGGCATCCTTTAAGCTCGGCGGGTTTTGGAACTCTTGGTGTTTTGCGCAAGCTCAGGTAAGGGAAGCTAGCCTTATTTCCAATGAAAACCTTATATTAGATGATTGAGATGATGGGGCGACGAGGTCGCCGGTTTTCAACTGTTATTGCATAATCCCCTGTTTTTGGACGAGATCGCCGGTTTTGGCGTTGTTTTTCGAACTCCCCTGTTTTTGTGTTATTTGAAACTGTTTGGGATTTAAATGTGAAATGCATGTGATATTCGAAAATCTGAACCGCGGAATGAATGTTGCTGTGACTGGAATCGTTCATTAAGTGTTGTATGATGTGTTGAATGTTGTGAATGTGGGATCAAGGCATAGTATTTTCAGGAAAGAAAATACCGTGTAAGATCGTGTGTAATGTGCATTGACTAGGGACTTGTCTAGAAGGAGATATCCTGACTCTGCTGGTATAATGGAATCACATAGATGAAGTTATTCAGTTGTGGAGAGTCGAAGGAAGTTCATATGTATAGGTAAGTTGTTTGAAAGATAACTGACTTGACCTGTTATATGAATTAACCCTGTCATACCGGGAGAGTGATGATATTGAGATTGTGTATGCGCATGGTTGTGTGGATTTCACAGCGACCCTGTGTGGATTTCACAGTGGTGTGGTATGACGGGTGCAGATCTCTGAGTCTGAGTCAACGCCCGAGTCTTCTGGAAGTAGAGTCATGTGTCTATATGTTATGAGTCAGTGGAAAGTCTGACGTGTGAACCATGAATATTGAAAGTAGTGAATAAACACTTGACGAGTTTATGGAATATGGGAATGTTGATGGTTGAAATTGATATAGATTATGAATGGTGTGAAGATTTATGTTTTCTATTGATATAAAGTTTCATATTTAAAGTTTTTAAAATATCTAGCTTACCATTTTATCTGGTATTGTGGTTGCTTTCTTAAACCTGTGATGATCGTGTATTTTTGCACGGGAGCAGACGAGGTTGCAGGAAGTAGAGCTCCTCAGTGAGTGGTCGCTGGAAGGAGATCGCCTGTTTCTGTTTCTGTTAGGCGATCACCTTTTTTTCTACTGTCTGATAGGAGATCGCCTTTTTCTGATAGGAGATCGCCCTTTTCTGTTAGGAGATCGCCTGTTTTTTTCTATTTTGCTGTATTTTGTTTAAGTTTTGGAAAACTGACTGGTTATGTATTAAACTCCCTGTGAGGAGAAATTTCATTATATATATATATATATATACATATGTTCACTTCAATATTATTGTTTTACCTTTATCTCATTTTATAATTATGAAAAGAATTTGGCGGGATGTTACATTAATGGTATCAGAGCAGTTCGTCCTTAGGATGACCTAAGGGTTGTGGATCCATTGTGTTTCTTCTGCTCATAAAATCTATTTGAGTTTTAAATAACAACTATAATGAAAGGTTTTCAAACGTTTTTGTATTGCAATTTTGTGTGTGCTTTAGTGAATATATGCCCTAACTGAAAATCTTAGTATTAAGAATGAGAGGATCTTGATAAAGTAGTGAGGGTGCACACTCATAACTGGATCGAGATGATTCTCAATCTTAAATTCTGAAGGTTTGATGTTTAGCATATATTGAATTCTGGTGTGTTTTATTTCAGTTTATGGAGTGTTTTTGTATTGATTGAAAGTGGTTGTTTGGATTGATGGTTGTATACCAGTAGCTGTTTTGGTGTTTTGCTTGAGGTTATAAGTATCATGATTCTGTTGATAAACTCAAATTCTAAATGACTTTGAGATGTTGACCTTTGTAAGGTCTAGATGTTACCTCCTGAATGAATCGATTTCTTATCGATCTCATTCTTATAGTTGTGGGGGGGATATAGAAACCAATAGTTTCCTAATCTTCTACAGAGAAGAATGGCTCCTAGACAGCCTACCCCTCCCCAACCTTCTGCTGAAATGGGCCAGATCGCCAGGGCCATTGCGATGATGGCGAGTGCCATCCAGCAGCAGAACACGGCGATGTCTCAGAATCACCAAGCTACAATGTGTAAGGACCTGTAAAATTGAATTGGAATAAAAAGGGATATATTTTAAATGAATTCTAAGTATGTTTTTATTTAAAATAAAAAGGAAGGAAAGTGTAGTTTGGAAGACTATGAGATCGCCTAGTAGTACATGATCGCCGGTCGCCTGCTACACATGAGCGCTAGGGCGCGAGAGGCATGCGGGCATCGCCAGGGCGCGAGGCATGTGGACGTGGCCAGGGCGCGAGAGGCATGCGGGCATCGCCAGGGCGCGAGGCATGTGGACGTGGCCAGGGCGCGAGAGTTATGCGGGCGTCGCCAGGGATAGACATCGGTCGTCTCCCAGAGAGACATCGGTCGTTCGCCAGGATGAGTCAGCGGTGGAAAGTTGTCGCGCGATGGCGAGCTTCACACAGATAAAGTGGGACCCAGACTCCCAGCATGAAACGTCCTGCACGCGCGCCACGTAGACAAAAAGGGTGGTTCAGAGTGGTGACATCAGAATGTTGGCATGCGCAGGAGACACTCGCGGTCGTACTGTTCAGGGCAGTGGTTGGCATGCACCAGAGACAACAGTGGTCGTACTGTCCAGGGCAGTGGTTGGCATGCACAAGAGACAACCGTGGTCGTACTGTTCAGTGAAAACGTACACTTAGGCTTTCCTGCAGAAGGGGTGGCAGCAGCAGCATAAGTGGACAGGTAAGCTTGGATTCAAAAGCCACTGCGGGAAGGCAAATAGCGTTACAGTGACTCAAGAGTGAAAGAGTGTCTGCATCTTCATCCCTCCCTTTTCTCTCCTTCGCGCTGCAACTCAGGCAACCTCCAGCACCTGTGCGACGAGCGACGACTGCCCTTAGAGCACCTGGGAGTTTCTCTGCAAGTTCTACAAAACCAAGCGCTGAAAACAGAGCTAAGGCATCCTTCAAGCTCAGTGGGTTTTGGAGCTCTCGGTGTTTTGCGCAAGTCCAGGTAAGGGAAGCTAGCCTTCATTTTCAATACAAGCCATAGATTAGCTGTTCTGAAGTGAGGGCGACGTGGTCGCCGGTTTCATGTTTCTTTTCGCAATGCTCTGTTCTATGTGGTTGGGCGACGTGGTCGCCGGTTTTAAATACAGATTTCGAACTCCCCCGTTCTTGTGTTGTTAGAAGCTGTTTGAGATTTAAAGGTGGAATGCATGTGATACTCGAAATCTGAACCTTTGAAATGATTGTTGCTGTGATTTGAATCATTCATTTGAGTGGTATGATGTTTTGAATGTTGTGAATGTGGGATCAAGGCATAGTATTTTCAGGAAAGGAAATACCGTGTAAGATCGTGTATAGGTGTATTGACTAGGGGCTTGTCTAGAAGGAGATATCCTGACTCTGCTGATATAATGGAATCACGTAGATGAAGTTATTCAGTTGTGGAGAGTCGGAGGAGGTTCATATGAATGGGCGAGTAGTATGAAAAAGAACGAGCTCGGCCTGTTATATGAATTAACCCTGTCATACCGGGAGAGTTAATGACATTGAGATTATATATGCGCATGGCTGTGTGGATTTCACAGCGACCCTGTGTGGATTTCACAGTGGTATGGTATGACAGGTGGAGATCTCTGAGCCTGAGTCAACGCACGAGTCAATCCGGAAGTAGAGTCATGTGTCTTGTGTGATGAGTCAGTGGAAAGTCTGACGTGTGAATCTTGAATACTGAAAGTAGCAAATGGACACTTAACGAGTATGTGGAATATGGCAATGTTGATGGTTGTAATTGATATGGATCATGAATGGTGTGAAGCTTTATGTTTACTATTGATTTAAAAGCTTTTAAAACATCTAGCTTATCCCTTTCTTTTGTTTTGCTCTGTGGCTGTTTTCTCTTAAACTGTGGTGATCGTGTATTTTTGCACGGGAGCAGACGAGGTTGCAGGTGGTAGAGCTCCTCAGTGAGTGGTCGCCGGGAGGAGATCGCCCATATATATTTCTGTTAGGCGATCACCCTTTTTATGTTGTCTGATAGGAGATCGCCCTTTTCTGATAGGAGATCGCCCTTTCCTGATGGGAGATCGCCTATCCTGTTGGGGAATCGCCTGTTTTTATTTATTTTGTTGTATTTAGTTTACGTTTTTGGAAACCGGCAAATTATGTATTAAACTCCCTACGAGGAGAAAACTTCATTACATATATATATAATTATGTTCACTTCAACATTATTATTTTATCTCTACTTCATTTTATAATTATGCAATGAAATTGGCGGGATGTTACATTAATGGTATCAGAGCAGTTCGTCCTTAGGATGACCTGAGGGCTGTGGATCCATTGTGTTTCTTCTGCTCAGGAAATTTATTTGAGTTTAAAATAACAACTATAGTGAAAGGTTTTCAAACGTTTTTGTATTGAAATTTTGTGTGTGCTTTGGTGAATATATGCTCTAACTGAAAATCTTAGTATTAAGAATGAGAAGGTCTTGATAAAGTAGTGAGGGTGCACACTCATAACTGGATCGAGATGATTCTCAATCTTAATTCCAAAGGTTTGATGTTTAGCATACATTGAATTCTGGTGTGATTATTTCATTTTATTGAGTGTTTTCGTATTGATTGAAAGTGGTTGTTTGGATTTATGGTTGTATACCAGTAGCTGTTCTGGCGTTTTGCTTAAGTTTATAAGCATTATGATTCTGTTGATGAGCTCAAATTCTTGATGACTTTGAGATGCTGACCTTTGTAAGGTCAAGATGTTACCTCCTGAATGAATTGATTTCTTATCGATCTCATTCTTGTAGTTGTAGGGAGTATAGAAACCTGTAGTTTCAAATCTGAAACGAAGAGAGATGGCACGTAGACCTTCTACCCCTCCCCAACCTTCTTCGGAGATGAGCCAGATTGCAAAGGCTATCGAGATGATGGCAACTTCCATCCAACAACAGAATGCAGCGATGGCTCAGAACCATCAAGCTACAATGCACCACTGGGAAACTGCTCGGTCGGCTGAAACAAATTCCCACGCCAGTCAGCCTCAAGAACGGATGGGACTGACTGAGTTCATGAGGCACAACCCACCCAAGTTTAGTGGGAATGCTACCCTTGATCAGGCAGATCAATGGGTCAGAGAGTTGGAGAAAATCTTTAGGGCGACCTCCTGCCCTGAAGAGAAGAAGTTGGTGTTCGCCACCTATTTGCTGTCTGGAGAAGCTGAGTTCTGGTGGATGGGAGCTCAGCAGATGATGGAGGCCCGAGAGGATGTGTTGGACTGGGAGAGCTTCAGGGTGAAGTTCCTGGAGAAATACTTCCCAGACAGCGCAAGGTTTGCGAGGGAAGCTGAGTTCCTAAAGTTGGAGCAGGGAGATATGTCTGTGAACGCCTATGCTGCTCGGTTTGAGTATCTCACCCGATTCTACACCCAAGCGACCTCTGAGGCTTGGAGGTGTAGGAAGTTTGAAGAGGGACTGAAGCATGGGCTGAAGAGGACCATAGCCCCGATGTGCATCAGGGAATTTCACGCCTTGGTAGAGAAGGCGAAGATGGTGGAGACCCTGGAAAAGGGTGATTCTCGGGTGATCAGGTCACACCCAGGGAGTTATTCCAGTGGGAAGGCTAAGGTGCAGCACCCACAAAGCAAGCCTTATACGAGACCTCCACCACGTCGGGCGGAAGCAACGTCATCCCAGTTTCAGCAGCAACAACCTTGGAAACTCAAGTGTTTCCATTGTGGTGGACCACACGCGTCCAATGCGTGCCCCAAGAAGGCTTCTGAGAGAAGGTGTTTCGTCTGCCAAAGGACGGGGCACGTTGCTAGAGATTGCCCAAGCAGGAATGGTGCGACTCAACCCAGCGGTTCTCAGCAGTTGAGGAACGAAGGCAGCAGACCTCAGGCAATAGGGAGAGTGTTCGCCATGTCAGGAGCAGAAGCGTCTCAGTCAGGTAACCTCGTGCAAGGTGTTTGTTTTATAGCTGGTAGAGGTGTAAAAGCCTTGTTTGATTCTGGAGCGACACACTCCTTTGTGTCAAGCCTGTGTGTAGCCGAGTTGGGCCTTCTAGTGAAGGAGTTGCCTTTCGAACTGTTGGTCTCTACACCTGCGTCAGGACAGGTGTTGACCTCTACAGTTTGCCCTGAATGTCCAGTGATAGTAGAGGGACGTAGATTCAAAGTGAACTTGATCTACCTACCTCTTCAAGACCTGGATGTTATCCTGGGAATGGATTGGCTAGCTGCCAATCACGTTCTCATAGACTGCGATAACCAGAAGATAGCGTTTCCAGACCTCCAAGAGCCAGATGTGACATCTGTTCAGCATGGGCGGTTGGAGTGGGAAGAAGGGGCGAGGTGCTTCGTGATGCTAGCTTGGTTGGAAGTGAAGAATGAAGGGGACGTAAGCAGAATCCATGTGGTGAAAGAATTCGGGGATGTATTTCCAGAAGAAGTACCTAGGTTACCCCTAAGAGGGAAGTGGAATTCTCCATTGATTTAGTGCCTGGAGCTGGACCAGTGTCAATGGCACCTTACAGGATGGCACCAGCCGAGTTGGTGGAATTAAAGAAGCAAGTGGAAGAATTGTTGGAGAAACAATTCATCAGACCCAGTGTATCTCCATGGGGGGCTCCAGTACTCCTAGTTAAGAAGAAGGATGGAGGGTCTCGGCTGTGTATAGATTACAGGCAGTTGAACAAGTTGACCATCAAGAACAAGTACCCCCTACCCAGAATTGACGATTTGATGGATCAAATACATGGGGCCTCGGTGTTCTCCAAGATTGATCTGAGATCGGGGTACCACCAAATTTTGGTAAAAGCTGAAGATGTTCAAAAGACAGCTTTTAGGTCTCTGTATGGGCACTATGAGTATGTGGTGATGTCGTTTGGAGTAACCAATGCTCCAGCTCTGTTCATGGACTACATGAATAGGATTTTTCGCCCTTTCTTGGATAAGTTTGTGGTGGTCTTCATTGACGACATACTCATTTATTCAAGGACCGAGGAAGAACATGAAGAACACCTGAGGACAGTATTGGAAATACTGAGGGAGAAGCAACTCTATGCCAAGTTCTCTAAGTGTGAGTTTTGGCTGAAGGAAGTCAACTTCTTGGGACACGTGATATCTGCTCGGGGGATCTCAGTGGATCCAGCCAAGGTAAAGGCAGTGCTGCAGTGGGAACGTCCTAAGACCGTCACTGAGATAAGGAGCTTTGTGGGTTTGGCGGGCTACTATCGGAGGTTTATTGAGGACTTTTCCAAGGTAGTGGCTCCTTTAACACAGCTGACCCGCAAGGATCAACCTTTTACTTGGACCGACCGATGTGAGCAGAGCTTCATGGAACTAAAGGAGAGGTTGACTAGTGCTCCAGTGCTGGTGATCCCCGAGGTAGGAAGACCTTTTGATGTCTACTGTGACGCTTCACATCAGGGTCTGGGATGTGTTTTAATGCAAGAGAAAAGAGTGGTTGCATATGCTTCAAGGCAACTCAAGGTTCATGAGAGAAACTACCCTACGCATGATTTGGAGTTGGCGGCTGTGGTATTTGCCTTGAAGATCTGGAGGCACTATTTATATGGAGCTCGGTTCCAGGTGTTCAGTGACCATAAGAGCCTGAAATACCTGTTCGATCAGAAGGAACTAAACATGAGACAAAGAAGGTGGATGGAGTTTCTAAAGGACTACGATTTTCAACTCATGTATCATCCAGGGAAGGCCAATGTAGTGGCAGATGCTTTGAGTAGAAAATCAATACAAGTAGCCACCATGATGATGGAAGAACAGAAACTGATCGAGCAGTTCAGAGACTTAAACCTTGGGGTAGAATTTCACGTAAATCACATTAGTTGTAGTAGGCTGGCTATAACTAATGACTTCCTTGGGATGTTAAGGGATAAGCAGTTGAAGGACCCTAGCCTGAAGCGTACTGTGGAGTCACTAGGGACAGATCAGGCTAGAGACTTTGTGATGGGCGATGATGGGATCTTGAGATTTAATGGCAGGATTTGCATCCCTGCAGATGGAGAATTGAAGAAGATGATCCTAGATGAAGGTCACAAGAGTCGCCTTAACCTACATCCAGGCATGAACAAGATGTACCATGACTTGAAGGAGTCATTTTGGTGGTCGGGCATGAAGAGAGACATCGCCCAGTATGTTGCAACTTGCTTAACGTGTCAGAAGGCGAAGGTAGAGCATCAAAGACCTGGCGGGTTGTTGCAGCAACTGGATATCCCTGAGTGGAAATGGGACAGCATCGCCATGGATTTTGTCACCCATTTACCCAGATCGGTAAAAGGTCATGATGCAATCTGGGTCATCATTGATAGGCTGACGAAGAGTGCCCACTTTCTTCCAGTGAATATGAAGATGCCTATGGCCAAGCTGGCACAGTTATACATCAAAGAAATAGTAAGGTTGCATGGAGTGCCTTCCAGCATCGTTTCAGATAGAGATCCCAGGTTCACTTCACGGTTTTGGCAGACCTTACAAAATTGCTTGGGAACTAAGTTGAGGATGAGCTCTGCATATCATCCCCAAACAGATGGTTAGTCAGAGAGAACGATCCAGTCCTTGGAAGATCTGCTGAGGACGTGTGTCTTGGATCAATTGGGGAATTGGGACGAGGTGTTGCCACTGGTGGAGTTTACCTATAATAACAGTTATCACGCTAGTATTGGGATGGCACCATATGAAGCCCTGTATGGGAGGAAATGCAGAACTCCCTTATGTTGGTACCAGGAGGGCGAAGCAGTCATGGTTGGGCCAGAGTTGATTCAGCAGACGACCGAGAAGGTGCAACAGATACAAAGCAGAATGAAAGCTTCTCAAAGTAGGCAGAAGTCATATGCAGACCAGAGGAGAAAGCCTTTGGAGTTTGCTGCTAGAGACCATGTGTTCATGAAAGTGACACCAACCAAGGGTGTAGGACGGGCGATCAGATCAAAGAAGTTGTCCCCTAAGTTCGTGGGACCATATCAGATCTTAAGGAGGATTGGTCCAGTGGCTTACGAGATCGCCCTGCCTCCCCATTTAGCGAATCTGCACAATGTCTTTCACGTATCACAGCTGAGGAAGTACATGGCAGACCCCAGTCATGTGCTGGAAGTGGACGATGTGCAGATCAGGGATGACTTGTCCTTTGAAGCGAAACCAGTCAGGATTGACGATAGGCAAAGTAAACAGCTCAGAGGCAAGACCATCAGCATGGTGAAAGTGGTGTGGGATGAGAGATCGGGTGATTCAACTTGGGAGTTAGAAGCACCCATGACAGAAGCCTATCCATACCTCTTTTCCTTGTAATTCAATTTTCGAGGACGAAAATTTTTCTTGTTGGGGAGAATGTAAGGACCTGTAAAATTGAATTAGAATAAAAAGGGATATATTTTAAATGAATTCTAAGTATGTTTTTATTTAAAATAAAAAGGAAGGAAAGTGTAGTTTGGAAGACTATGAGATCGCCTAGTAGTACATGATCGTCGGTCGCCTGCTACACATGAGCGCCAGGGCGCGAGAGGCATGCGGGCATCGCCAGGGCGCGAGGCATGTGGACGTGGCCAGGGCGCGAGAGGCATGCGGGCATCGCCAGGGCGCGAGGCATGTGGACGTGGCCAGGGCGCGAGAGGCATGCGGGCATCGCCAGGGCGCGAGGCATGTGGACGTGGCCAGGGCGCGAGAGTTATGCGGGCGTCGCCAGGGATAGACATCGGTCGTCTCCCAGAGAGACATCGGTCGTTCGCCAGGATGAGTCAGCGGTGGAAAGTTGTCGCGCGATGGCGAGCTTCACACAGATAAAGTGGGACCCAGACTCCCAGCATGAAACGTCCTGCACGCGCGCCACGTAGACAAAAAGGGTGGTTCAGAGTGGTGACATCAGAATGTTGGCATGCGCAGGAGACACTCACGGTCGTACTGTTCAGGGCAGTGGTTGGCATGCACCAGAGACAACAGTGGTCGTACTGTTCAGGGCAGTGGTTGGCATGCACAAGAGACAACCGTGGTCGTACTGTTCAGTGAAAACGTACACTCAGGCTTTCCTGCAGAAGGGGTGGCAGCAGCAGCATAAGTGGACAGGTAAGCTTGGATTCAAAAGCCACTGCGGGAAGGAAAATAGCGTTACAGTGACTCAAGAGTGAAAGAGTGTCTGCATCTTCATCCCTCCCTTTTCTCTCCTTCGCGCTGCAACTCAAGCAACCTCCAGCACCTGTGCGACGAGCGACGACTGCCCTTAGAGCACCTGGGAGTTTCTCTGCAAGTTCTACAAAACCAGGCGCTGAAAATAGAGCTAAGGCATCCTTCAAGATCAGTGGGTTTTGGAGCTCTCGGTGTTTTGTGCAAGTCCAGGTAAGGGAAGCTAGCCTTCATTTTCAATACAAGCCATAGATTAGCTGTTCTGAAGTGAGGGCGACGTGGTCGCCGGTTTCATGTTTCTTTTCGCAATGCTCTGTTCTATGTGGTTGGGCAACGTGGTCGCCGGTTTTATATACAAATTTTGAACTCCCCTGTTTTTGTGTTGTTAGAAGCTGTTTGAGATTTAAAGGTGGAATGCATGTGATACTCGAAATCTGAACCTTTGAAATGATTGTTGATGTGATTTGAATCATTCATTTGAGTGGTATGATGTTTTGAATGTTGTGAATGTGGGATCAAGGCATAGTATTTTCAGGAAAGGAAATACCGTGTAAGATCGTGTATAGGTGTATTGACTAGGGGCTTGTCTAGAAGGAGATATCCTGACTCTGCTGATATAATGGAATCACGTAGATGAAGTTATTCAGTTGTGGAGAGTCGGAGGAGGTTCATATGAATGGGCGAGTAGTGTGAAAAAGAACGAGCTCGACCTGTTATATGAATTAACCCTGTCATACCGGGAGAGTTAATGACATTGAGATTATATATGCGCATGGCTGTGTGGATTTCACAGCGACCCTGTGTGGATTTCACAGTGGTATGGTATGACAGGTGGAGATCTCTGAGCCTGAGTCAACGCACGAGTCAATCCGGAAGTAGAGTCATGTGTCTTGTGTGATGAGTCAGTGGAAAGTCTGACGTGTGAATCTTGAATACTGAAAGTAGCAAATGGACACTTAACGAGTATGTGGAATATGGCAATGTTGATGGTTGTAATTGATATGGATCATGAATGGTGTGAAGCTTTATGTTTACTATTGATTTAAAAGCTTTTAAAACATCTAGCTTATCCCTTTCTTTTGTTTTGCTCTGTGGCTGTTTTCTCTTAAACTGTGATGATCGTGTATTTTTGCACGGGAGCAGACGAGGTTGCAGGTGGTAGAGCTCCTCAGTGAGTGGTCGCCGGGAGGAGATCGCCCATATATATTTCTGTTAGGCGATCACCCTTTTTATGTTGTCTGATAGGAGATCGCCCTTTTCTGATAGGAGATCGCCCTTTCCTGATGGGAGATCGCCTATCCTGTTGGGGAATCGCCTATTTTTATTTATTTTGTTGTATTTAGTTTACGTTTTTGGAAACCGGCAGATTATGTATTAAACTCCCTACGAGGAGAAAACTTCATTACATATATATATAATTATGTTCACTTCAACATTATTATTTTATCTCTACTTCATTTTATAATTATGCAATGAAATTGGCGGGATGTTACACAATGCAGCATTGGGAGACTGCCAGATCGGCTGCAACAGCTCCCAACGTCGGTCAGCCTCAGAAGCAGATGGGACTGACCGAGTTCCTCAGGCACAACCCACCTAAGTTCAGTGGGAATGCTACTCCTCACCAAGCAGATCGATGGGTCAGGGGTTTAGAGAAAGTCGTCAGGGCGACATCCTGCCCTGAAGATAAGAAGCTGGTATTCGCCACATATCTTCTGTCTGGAGAAGCTGAGCTCTGGTGGATGGGAACTCAGCAGATGAGGGAGGCCCGAGAGGAAGTGTTGGATTGGGAGAGCTTCAGGGTGAGGTTCCTGGAGAAATACTTCCCAGACAGCGCAAGGTTTGCGAAGGAAGCTGAGTTCCTAAGGTTGGAGCAGGGGGATATGTCTGTGAACGCCTATGCTGCTCGGTTTGAGTACCTCGCCCGATTCTATACCCAGGCGACCTCTGAGGCTTGGAGGTGTAGGAAGTTTGAAGAAGGTTTAAAGCATGAGCTGAAGAAGACCATAGCACCCATGTGCATCAGAGAGTTTCATGCCTTAGTAGAGAAGGCAAAGATGGTGGAAACCTTAGAAAGGGGTAATTCTCGGGTGATCAGGTCACACCCAGGGGGTTCTTTCAGTGGGAAGGCCAAGGTGCAGCACCCACAAAGCAAGCCTTATGCGGGACCTCCACCACATCGGGCAGGAGCAGTTTCGCCCCAGTTTCAGCAGCAACAAACATGGAAACCCAGATGTTTCACGTGCCAAAAGATGGGGCACATTTCTAGAGATTGTCCTAGCAGAAATAGGATGACTCAATCCGGTGGTTCCCAACAAATGAGGAATGAAGGCAGCAGACCTCAGGCAGCAGGGAGAGTGTTTGCCATGACAGGAGCAAAGGTGTCTCAGTCAGGTAACTTGGTGCAAGGTGCTTCGTGAATCCTAGCTCGGTTGGGAGTGAAGAATGAAGAGGACGTAAGCAGGATACCTGTGGTGAAAGATTTCATGGATGTATTTCCAGAAGAAATACCTGGATTACCTCCTAAGAGAGAAGTGGAATTCTCTATTGATTTGGTACCTGGAGCTGGACCAGTGTCAATGGCTCCCTACAGAATGGCTCCAGCTGAGTTGATGGAATTAAAGAAGCAAATGTAAGTTAGATTTAGTTGTACCAAGGTTTAGTTTCAGCTACATATAAGTTATGGAGAGTAAATAAGCAGTATGTTGAGGGTTTAAAGACTTAAGCATGTGTATCCATGGGAAGTACCAGAGTTAAGTTCCAAGAATGAAAGAATGAATTTTCTTTTATTTGAAGCTTGGAAGATGTTTATGTCGATGAAACAGCATGAGATGACTCTAGCTTAACCACAAGCTTAAAAGGAAAAATGAGATATTGTATTTATGTCTAAAGTTCAAATTAGACAGAGAAATTTGCTGAAAAATACTAGGTAGAGAAGTTACTGGGATAAGAGAGAAAGCTTCACGCAGAATGGATGTTGTTTTGTTGATCGTGATTTGAAAGATGAGTATGGAAATGGTGGGTTGAGATTTAAGGCTCCTGAACTTGGCAAATGAGGATGCAGTTCTGCCTGTGAACGTAGAAGGGAAGGAGGTAATGGCTATGGATAGAATAAGGGTAAGCCGTGTTATGATGATGTTGAGTTCTTCTAGCAATGTTAGTAAATTGCAGAAAGTTGGAGGTGGAAGCAAAACTTTCCGTGCCTTGTGTTTCTAATGGGATGGGATTTGCAGCAAATCCTTTAAATGGGCAGTTGTGGTGGTCAGCGTTTCGTTTCTGATCTTAGAAACAATGCTGCATTGTCAGCTGTGGCAACAAGTCCTCACCCTGATCACAGTGAGGGATTTTTGATCTGTGTGTTGAATACTGAGCACCCTGAGATCCCATGCAATGCTAATATGGATGTATCCATTGGAATTCCTGAGTGAGTAGCTTCGAAATCCCAACCAGTTGCTAAAGAGGTGGGTTTTTCATAATCTGCTATTAGTAATCAAAGAAAAGATGAACCAGATGGGCGCCTGAAGGAAAGAAGCCGTTCTCTTTCAGTCTTTTGCCGCTTCAAGATCGGTTCGACAAGAATCGGTGCCTAATGTGAATTCGAGCTACAAACCTGTCGTTTTTTAACTGAAAAGTGAAAATCCTGGAAGGAACTCTATCTCTGCAGTTTCTAGACAGAATAAAAATGTGGATGCCAACCCAAGTCATGGCAAATCAGTTCGTGCCAATGATGGACATCTGAAACAAGAGGAATTAGAAGTTTAAGGATCAAAATTTTGAGAGGGATTTTCTGGTCTGCAAGTCTCTACTCCTACCAATGAAATGACAAAATGTGGACCAAAGCCTAATCTGTTCTTCCAGGTCGGTACTAGTATAGAGGTACTCTGGCATGATAGTGGCGTTAGAGAATGCTGGTTTAGATGAAAAATCTGGAGTGTGTCTCCAAGGCTGCTGAAGGTCCAGTACGATGATTTGCTTGATAAAGGGGGACCACAGAAACTAGAGGAATGGGTCCCTTCGTCTAGAGTGACAGCTACTGATTAATTGGGTATGCGATGTTCAGACCGCTTAACAGTCAAGCCATGCTCTCCTGAACGCCATTCAGGTCGCCCTCTTGAGTTTGAATCAGTAGTGTATGCCTGGTGGTATGATGGGTGGTGGGAAGGTGTTGTAACTGCAGCTAATGACAGTGGTAGAGGGATCTTCGTCAGATGGCTCTGCCTTAGAAAGTGAATCATCATCCATCCCCAAAGTTGAAGTTGCTAAGAAGGTGAGCAGGAATCGTTTGGTTGGGAAACCCCTGTGGATCTGGAAAATATGAAGGGAATAACTTTGAGGGAGCCACTCTATGTCGCTCCTGAGGACAAGGGTAACAACTCTAGTGGTGGCTATGAGGACGAAGCTGACAAGGCTGTGAAGACACTTCTGGCCTTAAATGAACACAAGGATAATAACTCTTGTAGAGGCAGTGATGATGTTGACAATGAGGAGAAGACCTTTGGAGTTGTAGTTGGAGATCATGCATTTATGAAAGTGACACCGACCAAGGGTGTAGGACAAGCTATCGGATCAAAGGAGCTGTCTCCTAAGTTAGTCGGGCCATATCAGATCTTAAGGAGGATCGGTCCAGTGGCTTATGAAATTGCCCTACCTCCCCAATTAGCAAATCTGCATAATGTCTTTCACGTGTCGTAGCTAAGGAAGTATCTTGCAGACCCTAGTCACGTGTTGGAAGTAGACGATGTGCAGATCAGGGATGACTTGTTGTTTGGAGCGAAACCAGTCATGATTGACGATCAGCAGAGTAAGCAGCTCAGAGGCAAGACCATCAACATGGTGAAGGTGGTGTGGGATGACAGATCGGGTGATACAACTTGGGAATTAGAAGAAACCATGAGAGAAGCCTATCCCTACCTCTTTTCCTTGTAATTCAATTTTCGAGGACGAAAATTTTTCTTGTTGGGGAGAATGTAAGGACCTAGAAACTTTACTTGGAATGAAAGTGTTATATTTAAATAATTTCAGAAGATGTTATTATTTAAAATACAAAGAGCTAGTAAATGAAGTTTCGTAGTAGTCAGACCTCGGGCGTCGCCCAAGGTCTGGGGTCAGCTGGTAGAGGTTGGTCGGCTGACCATTGTATTAACCAAGTAGTCAGGTGCAATGACTTTATCGTGAGGTAATCACGTGGGTGTGCTAGAGGAAGACATGTGGATCAAGAAGAGTAAAGGAAGAAAAGTGTAGCTTAGAAGTCTACGAGATCGCCGTTGTTGAAGACAGAGGCGATCTCCGACTTCTCTGGCACATAATCGCCTGTCGCCTAGAGGAGACATGACCGCCAATCGCTTATGGTGTACGTGATCGACGGGAGTGCACGTAGTATGTGGTCAAGATGCTGGATTAACCATAGTGGGTTCCAAAAACCACGCGTATCAAGGTGTGGGTTAAGCCTTAGATACGCTGGGCATGCGAAGCTCTATGCTTGAGCATAAGAAATCGTCCTTAGTGTTGCATGCATGGGCGCACGAGGAGTAGTGCTAATCTATTCTTGGAAATGTGAAGCTACCGACGTCACCAAACCATGTGGAGGTGATACCTTGGACGTAACTTAGTGGGATGAAGAACCTTCAGCAAGGTGTGACGATATGACATCGGTGACCAAAGTAAGGCGATGTGTTCTCGTCACACACAAGGGTGATAAGAGATCGCCAACAGGATGAGAGGAACATCGGTCATCAACCAGGATGGGAGACACATCGGTGGTCTGCCAGGGTGAGACATCGGTGGTCCTTCAGGGTGAGACATCGGTTGTTTGCCAGGGTGAGACATCGGTGGTCCTCCAGGGTGAGACATCGGTGGTCCTCCAGGGTGAGACATCGGTTGTCTGCCAGGATGAGGAATCAGTCGTCCGTCAGGAAGAGGAATCAGTCATCACCGGGATGAGGCAATCAGTCATCGCCGGTATGAGAGACAGACGGTCATCGCCAGGATGAGGGACACATCGGTCATTTTCCAGGGAGAGACATCGGTCGTCCGCCAGGATGAGACATCGATGGATAGTCATCGCGCGAGCGGTCATCGGTGGAAGGTTATCGCGCGATGTCGAGTTTCACACAGATAAGGTGGGACCCAGGCTCCCAGCATGAGACGTCCTGCACGCGCGACACGTAGACAAAAAGGGTGGTTCAGAATAGTGACATCAGAGTGTTGGCCTGCGCAGAGGCACGCGTAGTCGTACTGTTCAGGGAAGCGTACACGCAAACTTCCCTGCAGAGTGGGTGGTGGCAGCGGCTTTTGTGGACAAGTTGGTTTAGATTCAAAAAAAACCCACTTCTGAGAGGCAAAGAACGTTGCAGTGGTTCAAGAGTGAAAGAGTGAGTTTACCTTCATCCTTCTCTTTTCTCTCCTTCGCGCTGCGATTCAGGCACCCTCAAGCACCAGTACGACGAGCGACGACTACCCTTGGACACCTGGGAGGTTCTCTGCAAGTTCTCCAGACCGGACGCTAAAACAGAGCTAAGGCATCCTTTAAGCTCGGTGGGTTTTGGAACTCTTGGTGTTTTGCGCAAGCTCAGGTAAGGGAAGCTAGCCTTATTTCCAACGAAAACCTTTTATTAGATGATTGAGATGATCAGGCGACGAGGTCGTCGGTTTTCAACTGTTATTGCATAATCCCCTGTTTTTGGACGAGATCGCCGGTTTTGGCGTTGTTTTTCGAACTCCCCTATTTTTGTGTTGTTTGAAACTATTTGGGATTTAAATGTGAAATGCATGTAATATTCGAAAATCTGAACCGCGGAATGAATGTTGCTGTGACTGGAATCGTTCATTAAGTGTTGTATGATGTGTTGAATGTTGTGAATGTGGGATCAAGGCATAGTATTTTCAGGAAAGAAAATACCGTGTAAGATCGTGTGTAATGTGCATTGACTAGGGACTTGTCTAGAAGGAGATATCCTGACTCTGCTGGTATAATGGAATCACATAGATGAAGTTATTCAGTTGTGGAGAGTCGAAGGAGGTTCATATGTATGGGTAAGTTGTTTGAAAGATAACTGACTTGACCTGTTATATGAATTAACCCTGTCATACCGGGAGAGTGATGATATTGAGATTGTGTATGCGCATGGCTGTGTGGATTTCACAGCGACCCTGTGTGGATTTCACAGTGGTGTGGTATGACGGGTGCAGATCTCTGAGTCTGAGTCAACGCACGAGTCTTCCGGAAGTAGAGTCATGTGTCTATATGTTATGAGTCAGTGGAAAGTCTGACGTGTGAACCATGAATATTGAAAGTAGTGAATAGACACTTGACGAGTTTGTGGAATATGGGAATGTTGATGGTTGAAATTGATATAGATTATGAATGGTGTGAAGATTTATGTTTTCTATTGATATAAAGTTTCATATTTAAAGTTTTTAAAATATCTAGCTTACCCTTTTATCTGGTATTGTGGTTGCTTTCTTAAACCTGTGATGATCGTGTATTTTTGCACGGGAGCAGACGAGGTTGCAGGAAGTAGAGCTCCTCAGTGAGTGGTCGCCGGAAGGAGATCGCCTGTTTCTGTTTCTGTTAGGCGATCACCTTTTTTTCTGCTGTCTGATAGGAGATCGCCTTTTTCTGATAGGATATCGCCCTTTTCTGTTAGGAGATCGCCTGTTTTTTTCTATTTTGCTGTATTTTGTTTAAGTTTTGGAAAACTGACTGGTTATGTATTAAACTCCCTGTGAGGAGAAATTTATATATATATATATATATATATATATATATATATATATATGTTCACTTCAATATTATTGTTTTACCTTTATCTCATTTTATAATTATGAAAAGAATTTGGCGGGATGTTACAACATGTACCCCATTTTTGTTTACTATAAATCCTAAAAATACTACACTATCTACACAAAAAATGCACTTATCTACATTAGCAAACAAACTACTTTTCCTAAGCACTAAAAGAACCTCCCTAAGGTGACTTAGGTGGGACTCTAGGCTTTGATATATCATCAAAATAAACTACTACATATTTACCTATGGAAAACGAATAAACTTTATTTTCATGATTCATAAGCCTCATGAAAGTCCAAAAGGCATCACTAACCACTCATATAGTCCAAATTTGAACTTAAAAGCAGTTTTCCACTCATCACCTTCTTTAATTCTAATTTGGTGATATCCACTTTTAAGGTCAATCTCCGAAATATATGGTAGACCCAAGCAATTCATCAAGCATATCATCAAGTCTAGGAATTTGATGCCTGTATTTGATGGTGATATTGTTGATGACTCTACAATCACAACACATTCTTCACTTGCCATCTTTCTTTGGCACCAACAAAAAGGTACAGCACAAGGACTTGGACTCTTTTGAACCTAGCCCTTCTCCAAAAATTCCTGAACCTGCGACTTTATCTCCTTAGTCTCTTTATGATTAGTTTTGTAAGTCGGTCTATTTGGTAGACTAGCTCTTGGAACTAAATCTATTTGATGTTCTATACCCCTAAAAGGTGGAAGTCCAATAGGTCCTTCCTTAGGGAATACATCACAAAATTCTTTCAAAAGTCTTTTGAAATGAGGAGGTAGTTCACAATTTTTAAAAAGTGTGGTAGTGCATGCAAGTGTTCCTTTACAAAGAAGGAGACCTGAAGGTTGTTCAGATAGAAGTATCTTTTCAATTTTATTTTCAAATTTTTCTTCTTTCTGAATGACATTGTGGGAAGGAACACTTTTCTCCCACGCCTTAGTTTTCTCTCTAAGGTCTTTTTCTAGTTTTTCTATTTTCTTTTTTTTTTCTTCATTTTCTCTTTTTTTTTTTTCATTTGTACTTGGTCCTTTACCACTTGTGAGGGTGTTAAAGGATAAAGTATAAATTTTTTTTCTCGATGAGTAAAATAATATCATTGGTAAGACCATTATGAATTATCAAATTGCCATGGTCTTCCCAAGAAGATATGACAGGCTTCCATGGGTACTACATCACATAAAATCTCATCTTTATAGTTTTCCACAGAAAGACTGACTTTTACTTGCTTGTCTACAATACATCACAAAATTCTTTCAAAAGTCTTTTGAAATGAGGAGGTAGTTCACAATTTTTAAAAAGTGTGGTAGTGCATGCAAGTGTTCCTTTACAAAGAAGGAGACCTGAAGGTTGTTCAGATAGAAGTATCTTTTCAATTTTATTTTCAAATTTTTCTTCTTTCTGAATGACCTTGTGGGAAGGAACACTTTTCTCCCACGCCTTAGTTTTCTCTCTAAGGTCTTTTTCTAGTTTTTCTATTTTCTTTTTTTTTTCTTCATTTTCTCTTTTTTTTTCATTTGTACTTGGTCCTTTACCACTTGTGAGGGTGTTAAAGGATAAAGTATAAATTTTTTTTCTCGATGAGTAAAAGTAATATCATTGGTAAGACCATTATGAATTATCAAATTGCCATGGTCTTCCCAAGAAGATATGACAGGCTTCCATGGGTACTACATCACATAAAATCTCATCTTTATAGTTTCCCACAGAAAGACTGACTTTTACTTGCTTGTCTACAATTAGTTCCCCATCTTCATTGATCCATTGAAGTTTGTAAGGTTTGGATTAGGTACTAATTGTAGATTAAGCTTTTCAACCATCCTAGTGCTACAACAATTGCAGCAAGAACCACTATCCACAATGAAAGAACAAATGTTTTCTAAAACTTTGCATCTTGTATGAAAGATGTTCTTTCTTTGTGTTTCATGGTTCACACCAGGGTGACTATTGAGGGTTCTTCTGATCATCATTAATTCTCCCTCACAAGGATATGCCCTCTCACTATCTTCTTTCTCTTCTCCCCCACTAGACTCATCGTCTTGGCTGCTATACTCACCCCTCCCTCTTAAGATCATGGTTCTCTATTTGGGCATTGGGATGCTATATGGCCTCTACCAAGACACTTAAAGCAGTGGATATCTCTATTGCGGGGTTGTGAGGTAGACACAACTTTTCCTACACTTTTGGGAGTTTCTTTGGGTTTATCTTTTGAAAGACTATCATCCCTTTCTCTTCTATACTCTTTTTTGGGATAAGAGTTAGAGTAAGAACTATCCTTGCGACTTGATCCTTTTCTCAAATTTTGTTGCTCAACTTTTATACAAAGTTGGATCAAGTCATTCAAGTACCTATAGGGCAAGAGTTCCACTTTATCCCTTATCTTAAGATTGAGACCACTTAGAAACCTAACTATGGTGGTGGTTTCTTCCTCCCTAATAGAGGCTCTCATCATATACAACTCCATTTTCTACCTATATTCCTCTACACTCATGGTTTTTTGTTGGAGTCTTTGGGGCTTGTCCATTAACTCCCTATTACAGTAGGAGGGAATATGGCAGAGTCTCAAGGCTCCCCTAACATCATTCCAATACTCTATGGGAGAATCCTTTCCTCTTGGAAACTTAAGGTGGCTAGGGGTACTTTCTTTTCCTTACTAACATAATGGCAAGCAAAAAGTTGTTCTACCTTCATCTCCTATTCTAAATAGGTTTCAACATTTTCTTTCCCATAAAAATGAGGCAAGTCTACCGTAGTCTCCTTTAGGTGTTCCCTTCTAGTTCTCCTCGGTAGAGGTTGATAACATTCATTAATTCTTAGACTCTCCTCAGCATGTGAGTCACTTGACCTAGAATTAGATGAATGTGAAGATCTTTTTAATTTTTTAATGTACTCATCCTTTTCTCTAACAAGTTTCAACTCCTCTTCTATTAGAGCAAGATGGGCATCTCTTTCTTTTTTTCTCTTCTATGATTTGAGCCTCATGTTGCAATTGTCTAAATGATAGTGATTGAAATTCTTTAGCCAATTGTCTTAAAAGAGATTTTGTAGACCTTCTATCACTTTCACTTGGACTAGAATGAGTGGACATGTTTAGAGTTATGTGATAAAAGTAATTTCCAAAATAGAAAAATAGGTGGAGTGAAATAGGTAATTTCCCAAGAAAGGGAGGTGGATCACTTAAGTACCAAGTCTTTCCTTAGCCAGATACTATCCCACAACACTTTCACAAACCTTTCTCTAAGCAATTTACTTAGAGAACAATCAAAGATGAAAACAAAACTTTATGCAAAGCAATAAAGCACTTGAAAGAAAATTTGCTAAATAGAAAGCTTGTAAACTAGTCGAATCCTAAGGTGAGACTTCTTGACACTTTGAACCTTGAAGACACACTTATCGTCTAAGACGTATTAATCCACTGATTAATCAAAATAGTGCAAATTACAACTCAAAGAAATTAGATCAACAAATTTTGATGCACAAAATTAAAGTCTTATTCTATGCACTCCTTCACTTGTAGCTCCTTTGTGTATATTTGTGTATTTTTCAATGAGGTTGTTGTTGTCCCTTGCTTTGCCTCCTTAGAATATTCAACCTTGAATGTTCAATTCTGCACCTCTTTAGTGATATAGCTCTTACCAAAAACAAAATTTAGCTCCACTACTCACCAAAGCACTTTTTAGGTCACTTCCACCAAAATGAGGTCAAACAAGTTTAAAGCAACAAAACTCAATTTAAAAAATAGAACAGCAAAGGGAATTGATATTTGACATCACTTGAAAGAGTGTTCAATAAAATTGACAAGTTAAAAATTAAGGTACACAAGAAAAGGTAGCACACAAAGTGGAACATTACATTAGCTCTAACATGTTATTCCAAAATTTTGAATTCATTTCTTTGAAAGATAATCAACATTACCACTTTCAATCACATAGTCACAAATTTTACCTATGAGTTATATAATCCAAAACTTAAAAATAATATTTCATATTACACAATTTTAGAATACAAATTCAAAAGTCAAATTTATATTCTAAATTATGTAATCTAGAATAGACTTTACATATTCTCTTATGAATTGCTCAATCCAAAAGTCTTTTAGATAGCACAATCATTAAAAAAAACTAAAAAAAAGTAAAGATTTAGTTGTGTTTGAAAACAAACAAAAACATACAAATGTTAGCTAAATAAACTACCCACCTCCAAATTTAATTCCTTTTGAAAAATCTCGATGCCCAAACCACTAATTAAAAGCAAGAAAAATTAAGTTACGGAAGCTTGATAAACGTATAAACCTCAAAGTGCAAAAATGTAAGAAGAAATTATAAAAGTGCAAAAATTATGTAAGAAGAAATTGCCATGAACCAATACACAATTGTGGCTCATTGGCTAAATAAACTGTCTAAAAATAACTTCATTTAATTTAGGTTACACTTTTTAAGACTGAATTATATTTATGGATTTATTGATGAGTACATTAAGTGAAATTCATTTTAAAACCTCTAATTAGAGAGTATCAATCAATCATTTAAAATTTGGTTAAATAGATAATTTTAATATTAACATAATTAATCACTTTTAACCTCATTCAACTCTCCTATGTTTATTATTATCCGAAACTCACAACAAATTAATCACTTTTAACCTCATTCAACTCTCCTATGTTTATTATTATTATCCGAAACTCACAACAAATTGCACAAGGTTTTTCTTCTACCTTAAATAGGTTTTATAAATGTTATTTTATTTTAGTTGTTCCAAATAAGTTAATTTTATATCTAATACTAAGTAACATATTTTTTATTTTAGTCTTTATAAATATGTATTTTTTTATTTTAGTCCTTTATAGATATATCTATTTTTGTATTTAGTTCCAATGTTACTTTTTCTATATTTTATTCCTATAATATATGTTATTTTGTTTTACTCTCTTCTGAAGCGGTAATTTGATATTTTTGGTGAAGACAATATTATTAATTTGAAAATCTTTTGTTAAGATAACATGTAATAATGTTATAATATTAACTTTAACTGATAAATTGACTACAATAAGGGTTCAAAGAAAAAACAAAAACTTACGAACTAAAATAAAAAAGATTTGTTTTTATCAAGGACTAATATATTTTGCAAAATTATATGATAATAGACATAATAAGTAGATGGGAACATGTAAAATATAAGATATAATTCAATAGTCTTAATGTTCAGATTGTTTTGATTGTTGAGTTTTATGGAGTTATATATGTTCAGGAGGAAGTTCAAAAGATGAGATTTACTAATGTATGACTTGAATGTGATTTTGCCTTAGTTTATGCTACGTTTACGGCTAGGACTACTATTCCGTGAATGCTTCGTAATCAATGGAATACTTGTCTTAATTATTGTGGAAAAATCAGGTTTAGGGTTACTCATATTTTTCGTGAAAGGAATGCATGTGCTGATAAGTTTGCTAATTTATGATTTATTCATAGAGAATCATTTCATTGGTATAATAGGTTTACATCTAGTCTGTTCTTAGAATTCTTTATGAATAGGTAAAGTCTATCTATGTATCGTTTTTGTTAACATATGGATTTTAGTCTAATCTCCCGTACTTTTATTGTATTTTCTTTCTTTTTTTTTAATAATATTTTTTTCGTGTGATGGCAGATGATTGTTGTTACTTCAGATGTTAGCATAGTTGAGATGTTAGTATAGTTGAGATGTCAAGTTGCATAGTGATATCTAACATAAAAGCTTTATTATAATAATAATAAAAATCCAATTAAATGGGTACTTTTTCCCTTTAAAACAAAACTAGTACTTTGACATATGAAAGACAATATATTTAATTTTAAAATATAATATATTTATTATATAAATTTATTTTTTAAAATAAATTTATATAATAATTGAGATGTCAAGTTGAGATGTCAGCATAGTTGAGATGTCAAGTTGTATAATAATATCTAACATAAAAGTTTTATAATAATAATAATAAAAATCCAATTCAATGGGTACTTTCACATGTGAAAGGCAATATATTTAACTTTAAAATATAATATATTTATTATATAAATTTATTTTTAAAAAAAATAAAAGGATTTAAAATAATAACAAATAATATATATAATATATATGAAAATTTACTATTATATAATTTTGGAATAATATTTATAATAAAAAAATTTCAACACAAAATAATATGAGTAATATTTGTTCATTATTTAATATGTTTATTAGACTAATTTATGCAACTTATGGGATTTATTTAAACTGTATTGGACCAGAGCGTGTAAAGTTCAGTGCTCAGTGGTCGGAGCTTAGCGTCTGCGACAAATGGGTCAGCTCGGCTGTTAGGTCAAGTTGGCAGATCACGTAATTGGGTCCAGGTATGTGATTATTAACTCTCATTCATACATTTAGTGTGATCATTCGCGTATAAGGCTTGGTAGGTCATTGATACGTATGTTAATGGGCCTAAGGGTGCATTTAGTGCATATGGGTTTAGTATTCGTAAAACTTTCTCTATAAGCCTAAGCCCACGAGCGTTAAGGCTTGATAGAACGGTTTGCATGCATGATACATAAGAGCATATGCATGATACACAAAGGCACATGGAATAGGTTGAACCCTGGGAGTTGGTACATACATTGATACCCAAGCAGTTATTCTGTTAAGATTTTATGCATTTCCAAGGAGACAAGATTATGTGCAGTTGCAACACTAAGATTGCTGACATTGTAGCAGGATCCTCTCCCATTGAATATGCAATTGAATATACTCCCACTCGAGATAAGATTCTCATGAGGGAAGGTTGTTATAAGAGGTAGCCTAGTGCTTGTCTATAAAAGGGACTTGAAGTCCCTGGTGAAGGTACGCTTTTTCTGAACTTGAAACTAGATACCTCTTGATTATTATAAGCCTTGTATTGACTTGATCGTCGAAGTGCGACAGGCCGATAGGACGCCCTCTGTCTTAACAGGTACGACAACCCGACTACCAAAAAAGTACAAATTCCAACAAAGACAGATAGAGTCAGAGTTCGCCCACAGAAGTCTTTCGGCGACCAGGTCAACCGACAGGAACATAAACAATATAATATATTTGTTAAATTTTGTAGTTGGAAAACAAAGGGTAAAGGGTATAATAGATACTTATCGTATGAGAGAATAGTGGGACGTTAACTATGCAGCTATCTGTGCTGGTGTCTTCTTTGTTTCTCGTGTCTTCTTCATTTCTTCTACCTTTCTACCTGTGATTGAGTAGTCATATCCTACCATTCAAAGACGTGGGCAAACAAAGAAAATGAACACAGAGAATATTCTGCACATAAATATTGAAAAGTTAACTCTAAAGTTCACATTTCAAATTGCACATTCAAAAAGAGTATTTCATAATGAAGAAGAGAAGGTAATACCTAACATACTTTTGACAAAAATCATAAAATATGTGCGGTATAAAAGTACATAAATAAGTAAAGAAGGAGAATGTGATTGTCATGTATCATCCACGGAGTGATCCATGTCTCTCCTTTTGATTTTTTCTTTTAACAAAATTATAAATTATTTTATTTTGATTTTTTGTAAAAAAAAATTGTGGTGCTGATTCGTGACAAAATTTCCTTTCAGTTTTATATATTATAGATTAAATATTAGTTACATCTTAACTAATTCAAATTGACTGGGAAATAACATTAAAAAAAAACACGATGAAATAATTTTGTATTTTTCTTTTACATCATATTTAAAAAAATGCATGATATTGAATACGAAATAATTAAAGATTGTACCAAATAAAAATTGCCATCAACAAAAAGTGGTCTTAATTATCTGCAATAGTATCTCAATCTTTCTAAAGGTGCCACTTGTCACGCAAACTTCTCATCCAAGTGTGAAATTCAACAAACCACTCCAAGTACTACACATTTCGGCGAGTAACACGTTGTAAAATGACCTACAAAATAAGGTTATTCTTTTTTTTTCTTCAAAGACTAATAAACTACAATAGGTTACATATTCATGGACTAAATTGATCATCAATTGTTATTTTCACTACCCAAGTATAATCTCTAAAGATAAACCATCCATGAAATTACTAATAACTAGAAAATTTGTACATATCATAGCTTTTTTAAAAAAAATTTGCATGAAATTTGTTAATAACTAACATAGTAATTAATTAATTATCAATTAAAATATTTTATATTTTATCACCAATAATATATCATAATTTCTTGTAAAATAATGAAAAATTTATTAATCTTTTATTTGATTTATCCAAAGAGAAAACCAATAAAAACACATTTATTTTAGAAGGAATTCTTTATCAATTCTGACATTTATTTTCTTCCAATAAACTCATACATAATCAGAAGATAAGAGTATCGAAATAATCCAATTATTTTCATTAATTTTAAAATATGTTTTTATGATCCAAACAAAGACAGAGAGCAAAAGGGAGAGTGGGGTCTGTGCAATGTTGTTACTCGTCACTTCTGAGTCAAGCTGCCACTTTTCAATTGGTTCAATAATAATTAAATGAAATTAAATTAAAATTCGAACTAAAAATTCTGAACTGAAACTGAAACCGAAACCATTCTCTCTGGGACTTCAAGCAAGTAACATTTTGGTTCAAATTTCATAACCCAAGTTGAGGATCTCATTCCATCGCCCATGAGTTTTCAAGACATCCAAGGTGGGCCCCACGCTCCCTCTCGCCGGAGCCAGTCACCGGCGCAGGCCGTCGCGGCCGGAATTTTCCAGATCAACACCGCCGTCGCCACTTTCCGGCGACTCGTCGATGCCGTCGGAACCGTTAAAGACACTTCCGAACACCGTCAGAAACTGTACCTTCACGTTACCCCCTTTTCTCTTCAATTTTGTTTTTTTTTTTGTGTGTGTTTTCACTATGGTGTGTTTTGTAGGCACAATACGAGGCAGAGGATATTGCAACAGGTGAAGGATACTTCTGCTAAGCTAAAATCCTTGAGTGAATCTGATCGTGATGCTAATTCTAATGTATGCTTCTCTTTTCTTGTTTTTTTTTTTTAGTTTTTCTTTATCCATTTTTTTCTTTTATTCATATGTGTGACTTTGAATTTTGATCAATTGATCATACCCTGCTTTTCTGGTTTTGCAATTCACTTTTGGCCTTGTATTCGGTGCTCTCCCATTATTTTCTGCTTCTTTTACCATGCTTTGAAAAAACTATGAAGATGTTCATATGAATTCTCTCACATTGTGAATATTTTTATGTTTTCATCCAATCATGATCATTTGTTACTTATGTATGTTGACTCTAGTAGTAATTATTTCATCCCACTTGTGGGTAATTTCGAATTGGTTAATACATCGTAAAGATTTTTACACTAAGTGTTTCAAAATTAAAATCAGCTCTGAATTGTATCTCTGTAAAAGGAAAAAAAAAAGTTTGGATAGATAACCCTCCTTGTTCTTTTTGTATCCAGACTAGTCAGAAAATTGAAGATGCTAAGCTTGCTAGAGATTTTCAAACGACATTGCAAGAGTTTCAGAAAGTACAGCAGCTTGCCTCTGAGCGTGAATTGGCTTACACCCCTGCCTCCCCCTCTTCTACTTTACCAAAAAGGTCAATGAATCCACTTGTATGAATTTTTTTCATAAACACTTCTAGAAAGAAAAAAATAAGAAGTACAATAGAAATTAGCTTCTCTAAACTAAAGTTAGCGCAGAAACTCTCTCAAATAATTTGTCTATGTTTTTCTTTTTAACTTGTTCATAAGTTAATATTAGTTTATAAAGTTGTTTTCCATTTTTTTTCTTCTTATTTTCTTTCTTATAAGTGTTTATGAAGAAGAACAAAATATGATTGTAAAAAAATGACATCTATACTGTTGAAAATCTAATTTGCTTTTTTTTTTGTTCCTTGTGATTTGAGCTCTCTTTCATTTTTGTGTAAACAGCTCTGGCTCTGGTGAAGAATCGATTGGAATAGATGTTGAAAGTCAACCTTTTATTAGAGAGCAGAAGAGGTGAGTCTGCAACATTTCAGCCAGTTCACTGGACCGATTGAATTCAATAATATTTAATCTTTACCTTACCGTTATAGCATACAAACAATATGCATTTTTGTAAGGTGTATAGGCTGGTTTTGGCTCATTCAACTCTTGATTGAAATGTAACTTTTCATGGTCTGATTTGCTTGATCACTGAAATAAAACTGTAGGCAAGAGATACTTCTATTAGATAATGAAATATCATTCAACGAAGCCATGATTGATGAAAGAGAACAGGGAATTAGAGAGGTAGAAGAGCAAATTGGACAAGCAAATGAAATATTCAAGGACCTTGCTGTTCTTGTTCATGATCAGGGAGTTGTTATTGGTAAATAAATAAGATTGCCATGTTACTTGCTTATTGTTGCCAAAAGACTTAGTTATTCTATTTGTTCATATTTTATGCATAATTCTTGCAGATGACATTCAATCAAATATTGATGCTTCTGCTGGTGCAACAACCCAAGCTAGGGTCCAACTAGCCAAGGCTTCCAAAAGTGTGAAATCCAGAACCTCATGGGTGAGTCATAAAGATCTTATCATACTAATCCTCAAGAGTTTTGGCTTTAGAGAATAGACATTAGAATAAGATGCCGTCCATTTCATTTATGACATTTGGAATTTAATTTTCAGAAATAGTTTTTCTTATTTCTTACGAATGGAATTGCACAGCGCAAGCTACCCTTACATGTTAACATCTCCTAACAGCTCATACTTCTAGAAAAAATATTCCCAGTGTCAGATCAGCATGCAACATTATTCTTTTACCAGTAATGCTATTATGTTATTACACTTGTACATCATTCTTATATTATTTGACTACTCATGCAATATTTCTTTCTTTACAGTGTTGGTGGGTGCTTGCAATTTTTGTGGTCGTGCTGGTCATATTACTTATTGTACTCATTCTTTAGTGTGCAAGTGCATATAATTGGGATAGATTTTGTCCCATATTTGGTGTGTTTTGTGGTTTGAAGAGTGTTTTGACCAAAAGAAATGTGTTAGAAAGTAGCAATGCAGTTTGATATATTGACTGCATTTGCAGCTGGAAGTTGGAAGAAGCTATTGAGTTGAAGTGATTTTATAATGAAAAATAGTCATGCATTTGTAATACTGACTAGTGCATGAATATACAAGGAAAAAATAAGCAAGAAAACTCTAGAAGAATCACAATAAGGAACTTCTTTACTCATAAAAATAATTCTTTGTTTTCTTTCTTTAATATTTATAGAAAAATAATATTTTATTAAATTGATACCAATAATCGTGGATACAACATATGTTTATGCAAATCAAATCTGCTGAAAATAAGGAAAATAAATCACATTAACTGGAAGCAAATCTCCCAAAAAAAGGAAATAAAATAACATAGGGGTGTTTCAAAAAAGTAAAATTTCTTGCATACATCCTCCAAATCTCCATTCAAAAATGTGGTTTTTACATCTGAGAAAGCTAATGGTCAGTCCAAGTTGGCTACAACTGATAGGAGAACCCAAATAGTGTTTAGGAGAAAATGTTTTAGAATAATCTACTCCATATATTTTCTTAAAGCTTTTAACTAGTAGGCTAACCTTGTGTTAGCAAAGTAGGCTAAGTTGAACAGGAGGATTGATCTTTTACAAAATATTTGTCTTTTTCTTCCAAAAAGAATCTACAAGTTTCATTAAATCAGTTAAATGAAGGAATAATCCAGATTTTCTTTAAATGCTTTATTTAATGTTCATATATTTCAAAACTGCGAATGGAATTTACAAGTAGGACAACATATAAAAAATAAGAAGCAAGAAAAAAAAAACATATTTATATGGGTTGACCTTGGTTATATCTAATTGTTTAATCATCCAAATTAAGTTAATTTACTAAATTCAAGTTTTTATAAGAACATTATAAAAAAAATTACACAAGACACCATAAAGTCTTAAACCTTACAAGATCTGCTATCATAACTTGTGAAATTCTATCACAAGTGCATCTTGATCACCTTGATCAAGAACATCAAACAAAAACAATGAAAAGATTTGGAATAAGATCACTTGGAAGCACTAATAATAGCATATCTTGATCACCTTTATCAAGAACATCAAACAAAAACAATGAAAATGTTTGGAATAAGATCACTTGGAAGCACTAATAATATGTCTTGATCACCTTGATCAAGAACATCAAACAAAAACAATGAAAAGATTTGGAATAAGATCACTTGGAAGCACTAATAATAGGCATATTCTTTAGCCCAATTTCCACCTTGATTATGAGTTTATCCCACCAATAAATTATATAAATGATTCACCACTACCTACCTAGCGACATAGCAGAAGAGTATTAAACATCTTTCATAGGATCAGGGGTACCTAGCATGTCCTCTTGAGTATCACTACATCGGAATATAGATTGTAGATTAGATTATTGAAAAGTTTATCTTTCGAGACAACTCTTAGAACATTTTTTTGTTGTATACAAAAAGGGGTAGGATAGATAGATATTTTGATGTACTTTTAACTCTTCTCATATAAATTAAGAAGAATGTTTACTTGTACTTTGGTTAAGTCTTATGCACAAATCCAAATTGATGCATATATATAATATGACTATTTTGTCTTTTTATTTCATTTTTTTATTTATGATATTCATTTAATAATATTTTCTCATATTTTTGTAAGAATATCAAATAAATAATAATACTATAAATAAAAATTGAAGTAAAATAAAAACATAGTAATATTTTATATATGCCTTAGTTTGGATTTGTACATAAGGGTTAACTAAAGTATTAGGGTTAACCAAATTACAAGTAGATATTGTTTCTAGTTGGTTTATATCTTACATACATAAAAATAAAAATAGGTAATAGTAAATCAAAATATTCATCCATCTAAAATGTTCCTCTATATACAATATAAAGGTCTTAAGAGCAGTTTTAAAAGATAAATTTCGTAAAATGTATTCTACAGTCTACATTCCAATAAAGATAAACTCATAAAGATACACTAGGTAATCTAATCCTAAAAAAGATGCTTGATATTATTTTAGTATATCGTTAGGTATTTTTGAGTCATTTATATAATTCACCAATGGATCAAACTCATAATCAACATGTGAATATTGAGCTAAAAGATGTGTTCTTATTAGAACTTTCTGAGCTAGTGTGATTCATGTACCTCAAGTTCATCAATAGGTAGATCATCTGGAAAACGAACTAAAGGGGATGATGAAAAAGTAAGTTGTACACCAATTATACGAAACATGGGAACTAGTAAGACTCAATAGAAACTCGCGTCACCTTGATATGTAACCAACCTTCTCTCTACATTAGTATATCATCTATCTTCAAGCCACTCCCACTTGATCTTAAGTAAGAAAGGAGTGAGGAATCATTCTTCTATATTGGTGGTAAACTTTTACCATCACACAAATAAGGGGATTCTAAGATAATTTATTCTAACCATGACACTATATGTATCATACACTCATTTGAGTAATTGCTCATTTTTTGAGCCAAGAGATTAGGAACTTATACTCTTGATTGACTACACTAATTTCTCATTATTACAAAGAAATATTAGTTATAAAAATATCGATATAACTCCACCAATCACGAAATGTTGAGTAGTTGATGGGGTTATCAAACTTGGTAGGATGGAGTTTTCAATTCCCTAATGCATCATTTTAATTATTAGGCTCTCCATCACTCAACTCCTACCCCCAAAACCCCATCCCTAAGAGTTCTTTCCTTCATTCCTCAATTGTATCGAACTGTGATTTTGTGTGCAGATTCAATGTCCCTTGCACCCTCTTTCACATCACATTACTTATAAATAATAAAACACAAAAGAGACTTGATATTTCAATATTATATATAATAAATTTTAGTTATTAGCATTCATAATTAACAATATCCATATTTTATCATCTAGATATAATTTAATAAGATCCATATTTTATCTTAAGCATGTCTAGAGTTATAAAATAGGAGGTTAGAGCTATGAAAAAACTTCTCAAAGTCATGCTTGCAGCATGTAACTTATTGAACTTGAAGCTTTGATGTTTCCAAATCCATGAAGATTATTTGAAGCTTGTGTTGCTGCTTGTGGGCATGGGTTCTGGGTAGTTTAGAATTTTTAAATCCACTCTTAGCTCAATTCAAATCTGAATCAATCCAGTTCTTTAAAAGAAAAAGTGGTTTTCAAAGTAAGTGAAAAACAACCTATTGATTTATCGTTTTAATTGGTTGTTTTACACTTAGTGTGTTTGAAAGGTTTTTAAAACTGGTTCGACCTTGGTTGACTTAGTTGTCAAACCAATTCAATCAGTTGATTCGACAATTCAACTGGTTAATATTTGAAAATCCTTAACAAACTTAGTTAAGTCTATTAAATCTATTTTCTATGGTTTCAATCTGTTTTTACTCATGATTAATTGCCTTAAATGACTATTTTTTGAAAGCTATATATCTAGGATTACCTCCCTTTTTTCAAAAAAAGAAACAGAGATTCAAAACACATTTTGAAAGATTGTGAAAGGATTCAAGATTGCAAGATTGTTTAGGCTTTGCATTGGTTAAAGAGTGGAATAGGATCAGCTATAATTCCTTGTATCAGGTGTAATCCTTCCTATTCTCTTTTGTAATTGTTTTTAGGTTTGTAAATTTGTAAACTGTTGATACAGAAAGGTCAGAGGGTGTTCTAACTTTGTGTGTGGTGTATCAAAGAGGGTGAGTGTTCTTGAGAGGTCAAGATCACCTCTTTGTTGTTGTGTGTTATTTGTAATATGTTGTTGATTACATAGTGGAATCTCAGTGATTATTCTGAGAACTGGATGTAGCTCTAGTAAGGAGTGAACCAGTATAATTGCTTGTGTGATTCTCTCTTTCTCTCACTCCTTAAAACTATTTGATTTGTGATTTTAATAAACTGTTGGTATAAACAATCGATTGATTCGTATAAACAACCAATTGATTTTTTGGAATCATTTAAAAACAGTTTTGTTTCTTGGCTGATCTGATTGCTTCTTTTGTGTTTCTTCATTAATCTTCATTCCAATCCATTATTTGCGAAAATCTTCCAATAAACAATTCACCCCCCTCTTGTTTAAGCCATTAATTTTAACACAACTTTTCCCTCCAAATATTTAATCTTAATAGCAATATACGTCAGCACCTGAGGAAGAGGTCGACACAGTAGAGGTCGACATAGTAGGACCCATAGAGGGATCCCCAGAAATTACACGTGTTAAATATTATGTTAGTAAAAGTCCGATTCACAGATATACCTTGCATGCAGAACGTGTATAAGACATTTGGGTCTGGCACAAGTAGACTACCCCTAGGGGCACCAATGCCCAAGAGCGCTAGGATTTTTAGAGAAAGCTGCATACGCACTCCAGAAAAAGAATGTTGCCACGAGTGTTGCACTCTAAGAAAGGAATGTTACCACGAGAGTTGCGCTAATATTGTGCAATAGTATCCCGAAAAGGTAACCCTAAATTCGCTAGAGGCAAGGCTTTGGCAAGAGAATGTCAACGGCAGGTTAACCTAGAAACAATTATATAAGGGGATAAAACCCAATGTAAACAGACGATGTCTTCTATGCAAGACATAGTTCTTACACACACATTATAAGCTTAAGCACTTTTTCTTGTTTGATGTTTCTTGCCCTGTATTGACTTGAGCGTCGGAGTGCAGTTACAGGTAGGGCCCCCCTCTGTCTTAACGGAGCCATCCTTTGGGAAACACGGAACCACCGCGAAGATAGGAGGAGCCACCATCTGCCTCAGAGTCAACGGCGACTGAGTCAACCGGTGAGAACATAAGTAAAAATGAATATTGTATAAGGAAGATAAATGAGCCAAAGTTTACATAAGTTTGTGTCAAGATGGTTGTTGAAATAAAAACAACTTTAACTTGTATCCAAAGTGATCTTGATGTAGACTTTTGTTTTGTGGACCATCTAGGTAGTCAGAAAATGAAGACATTCCTTGCAACATGTACCGATCAGTCCTCGGACACCGAGAACAGCTAGTAAGGGTGAGCCGCGTTAACTGGATCCCGCAGCATGGGCCAGAGCCACGTGGGCTGGGTCCTGCAGGTAGTAGGGACTAATGGGATGATTAGTCATCAGCGTGTCGATCACCAGAGTGGATTGATGTGTCCTTGTCACTCAGCAGTATGATGAGTCCTCGGCATCAGAGTGGGACGATGTGACATCGGTCTTGGGTGTTTCGAACAATAGGATTAGAGCATCTGATGTGGATCCTGAAAGAAGACCAGTTATCAGTGAAATGCCCAGAGGTATGGAGAAGCCTAAGTCACGAAGCGCTCATGCGTGTGGCAGGGAAAGCACAGTTAGATGCACAGTCCTGAAGGGTCGAGTACTCATTAGGATTAGGGTTTCCCAATGAAGCTACATGCATGACACGTGAACAGTGAAGGCGCTCCTAGGACAGGTGGCCCTAGAGACTAGGTGCACGAGGGGGTACCCAGGTGGCCATCCTGTTAGAATTTGCACTCCAGTTAAGGAAACCTTACGTGCTAGATTACCCTAAGTTTGGGTGATAGCGGCGCGAGAGTATTCCAGTAAACCCTAAATATGGGTAGTGGCGCAGAGGAAACCCTAGACTATATAAAGGGCAGTAAAATACTTCACAAAGGTACGCAGTTTTTAGACCTAACACAGATACTGAATACACTTGATGTGCTTGCCCAGTTTTTGACTTGAGCGTTGGAGTTCAAACGGCCTCTAGGGCGCCCCTTTCTATCTTGCAGGTGCGGACTATTTCAAGTCAGCTAATCATAATTCAAGGTGAGGAAAGGAGGCGTGTGAGTGCCGTAGAATCAACCGGTAGGAGGGTCAACCGGCAAGAACACAACATAATAATAAACTTCTAGAATATTTTTACTTTCATTAAGTACAACATAAGTTTAAAGTTTGTACACTCATCGTCTATTGAGTATTTCACTTATTAAACAAAGTGAAAATTGTAATATGTTATATCATGTATAAGACGATATTATTCATATTTCAAACAAAGCATCTTAATCATATTTATTGTGACAGACACTTAATCAAAATAATCACATTATTGAAATTTGATTTAACACATTTATATCCATTTTTTAATACTCTATTCATAATATTTTATATGTAAATTTTAAAATAGTTTCCAAAAAGTTAACTTTTATTAAAAAATTAAAAAAAAAATTAACTTAATTTTCCTTGTAGTTAGAACTTGAGAGAAAAACATCAATATCACAATAACAATTCTTCAAATAACACATATATACGATTAAAATAAATAAACATAACAAAAATTTAACCATGAATATAAACAAAATAAAATCACGTTTCCACTCCCTTTTAACTTTTGTGAAGAAAATGAGTAAAAACATTATCTTCCATTTACAACTTAATTTCCGAAGTATATATATACATATTATAAAAAGAAAAAAAGAAAAAATTCTCTATTTTCTCTTTGCCTTCACTACAAGCAATGTCACTGAAGTTACTTGAATGCATTGAAATAAATCCCACCTTCAATTATTTTTTTCTTAAAAAGATATACTCACAATTATTCACCTAATGCCCATAATATTGTAACACATGACACTTAGGTGTGGGTATAATTTTATTTATTTTCCATATTTCTCATAATTATTTAGTAATTTTTATTTCAAAGTTACGCAAAAAATATTTTAGTTAAACAATATACAAATTTAAATAGAAATATATTTTTATATGTTTTATGGAGATAAAATAAACATTGTTATTTGCATAAACATTTTATGATTTTGTTAAAGAATGTAGAAAGAAAGCAAGGGTATATAAAAAAGAGTTTTTATATATAGACGTTAATATAAAAAATAATAAAAATTGAAGTTAACAAAATAAAAAATTATATTAAGCGAGAGAAGAAAGAGGAAGGAGGAAGATGAAGATCACCAGTAAGGAAGGAAGAGAAGAGAAGGAAGTGGTAGTGTATGAGAGTGTGTGAAAAGAGATAGAGAGAGAGAGAGAGAGAGCGCGAGAGATTACAGTAGCAGAATGGGGAGTCTAGTGTATCAAGTGATTTCCTCGGCAGCACTTCTGACGCTGGGAATGTACCACCTCATTAGCACTACGCGCAACTACCTCAAATCGACACACACCTACGTCGCCAAACCCTTCCACCCATTCCCCTACCCTCGCCGCCTCCAGCTCTACCTCCTCATTCTTGCCCTTCTTGTCGCCATCGCCCACCACCTCCTCCTCTCCGCCGACTCCGACCCCTTGCTCCGCGGTGCCACCCCAGTCCACCTCCTCCTCTCCCTCCAGTCCGCCGCCACGCTCTTCCTCTTCCTCCTCCTCGCCCTCGCCCTTCTCCTCGCCGACGCATCCCCCTCCATCCTCCCCCTCCCCGCCGACCTCGCCTTCGCCCTTGCCTCCGGGCTCTTCCTCCTCCACGCCGCCCTCGCCTCCGCCCGCGCCGCACTCCAGACCTCCGCCATCGAGGCCAAGTGCCTCTCCGTCTCCGCCAGCATCTCCTCCCTCTCCGCGCTCCTTTGCCTCCTCCTTGCCGCCCTCCCCCGTCTCTTCCCCGCCGACGTCGCGCTCGCTTCCACCTTCTGCCTCCGCGGCCTCTGGTCCCTACAGACCGGCCTCTCCCTCTACGCCGACGCCTTCATCCCCGACGGCTGCCACCGCCTTCTCGACGTCAAGAGCGGCGTCGAGGGATCCACGCAGTGCGATCTGGAGGAGTCCAAGTTCCGGGCCGTTGCGATTCTCGATCTGGCGTTCCTGATCCACGCCATCTTCGTCGTTCTCATCTTTCTCATAACCTACGCGCTCGTGGCCAGGAGCGTTGGTGTGAGGAGGCTGGGATCCTATGAGGCGCTCCCCACGGCGTCTTCGTCTGTGGACGCCAACCACAGTCATATTCAAATGAAGGCCTTGACCGGCACCCAGGCTTGAATCTTTTCGCTCATTATATTACCTCTTTTTTGTTCTTTTTTATTTTCAGATTTCTTATCTGTCTTTCTCAGATCAGAATGTAGGTTTGAACTTTGTGAATACACCATAGTATTCCTGTTTAGTGAGTGAGGTGAATTGTTTATGTAGTTCAATTTTGTTTCATTTCCTGTTACTGCTTTGCATATTCCTAAATACCCACCTTCATACATCTCATATCATATCAACCATGGCTCTAAACACGTCATGCATACTGCATAATACTTCCTTTTATACGCCTATGATTATAAGGACTCTACCACTACTCAACTCTAGATTGCCTCCTTTTACACTTTTTTTTTGGTTGCCTTTTTGAATTGATACATAACCTACGTAAATAAGCATGATGAACTTCATACGAAAATGAGTCATAATGAATGTAGGGTAGAGTGATAATTTATGTGAGAAGTTTTATACAATTGAGATACTATCATGTCAACACCACATCGGCTAAAGGTAGCATCAACTAAAGCTTACGTTTCCTTTACATGCGACTTCTTATTATTTTCTTTTTTTACCAATTGTTGATATTGAAGTGTTTACATTTCTTTAAACTAGCCTGAGTTGCCTTGGAATAATATTTAGCTGCCCACTTCTTCATCTTTAACTGTCCATTAAGAGGGGTAAGTGAGCCTATTCTTTCATGGATGCCAAGGTTAAAATCAAGGACCTGAAACCAGCGAGATTTTGAGGCTAAGGTTCTTTTTTATGTCCTTTGTTTCTCTTTCGTCTGATTCTGTTTTGGAGGCATATCTTGTAATCTGCTTGAGTTCTTTTCTTCTCTCGGCATAGGATTAAGGTGATGGCATGAGGATAACAATACCTAACAGACTTATGTAGTATAAACTATTATAGCAAGGGGACAGAGTTTCAAAGAAAATAGTATGAATTACGAGGTTATGCATGCTTTACTTGATAGAAAATAGTTTTGCGCCAAACAGTCTGGTCTTTATAGATGAAATGGTAGATATTTGTTCTTGGGGTTCCACTTTAGTACTGCACATGGTAGATTGCCCATTTATTTTCAGTATTTCCAATACAAGCAAACAATCTTTCAAATGCACATGATTAAATCTGTGTTTCTGCTGAGACCGTTTTGATTAATATCCTTCCTGTGATTAATATCGGTCTTATAGTCTATGAAATGTATTTTCACGCGATGTATGTGGGGCCATTCTAATACTCCATGCATGGAGAGTCCGAACAAAATATTTCTTTCTTTAACATAGCCCTTTTTATCTGTAATGCAAGCAGTCTTTCTTGTGTGCATTTTTTTTGAGCTGATATAGCACCATGCAATTCTTCATGCATTCATAGAGGTAAAAGTGTCAACTTCTCTTTCATGTATTTTGGGGGTTGAAGCATTGTAATGGTAAAAGTGGCATGCTATTAACTTTTCTTTCGTATTATTTGGGGGCTGAAACTAACAATGGAGTACAGAAGGTTGTTGTGGATCTATTGAATTTCATTATATTACACATAACATAATTGATGCCAGCTTGCGAGTCAATATCGGAGAGCAAAGAAATAATTCAGAGAGGGAATTATAGTGCGAATATGTAGGGGCTTGTACTGTAAAATATTTCTGATTGCTTCAACTATCCTGCTTTGCTGACGATCTAACATTCGGTTGGTTAGGAAAAGTTTGAATTCAAACAGCTATTTGAGTCTAATAAGGGTAAATTATGGGAAATACTTGTACGATCGTGGAGGAATACAAATTATTTCTCCCTAAGCAAATCCTCCTTTTATAAAACACGGTAGAAGAAAATTTACACCGTCTAGATGTGCAAATTTCTGGCGAAATATATTAGTTTACCTACAATGTTTGACTCTAAATCAATCTGCTCTAACACTCTATTAAGTAGGGTATGGTATCAAGAAAAAATGTTAATAAATATCATACTAGTCAGACAGAAGATGTAATTTAGTGATGATTATCATTTTCTGTTTTGTAACAAAACCAAACTGTTTTATGTGACAAATCTCCATACTTTCATGCTTTCTTTAAATTAGAAGGTATGGTGTACAAGAAAGCAACTATGGTTCTACAGGCTTTGATTATATACTACATATAATTCACGCCTTAATGCGCTGAAATCAAAATCAGAGAGCATTAAAGTTTCAACAGGACCATATAGGTTGTAGACAATCTTTAAATAAACACAGTTCTAATTGCTTCCAAATATATCCTGCGTTGTGGATGGCCTAATTAGTAGCTTGGCCAGGAAATTCTTGATTGATCGTGGATGAAGAAAATTTATTTATCCTCGATAAATTCACCTTTTAGAAATATTTGAATTGATTACGCGTGCATCTTCTCGTTTAGTGTAGTAGATATATGTATGTATGGAAGAAGAAATTTTCTTCCTTCTAGAATGTATACAAATTTATCGTAAATTGTAGTTTTCCTCCACATGGATTGACTCTGAATTAGTCTTCCCCTTTCTACAGTGTTACCCCGAGCACGTTGAAGTAGGCAACTTTACAGAGCTCATTTCTAGAGAAGTCAGTCTTTCTAGTCTATATATAAATAAGTATATTGAAATTAAGTTTATATTTAATTAAACTATATAATAATTTAAGTTTAATTAGTAAATTTCAATATTTTTAATTGAATCTTATTATTCTTTTACTCAATTTTTATATTTTTTAATTAAATTTATTATTTAATTTTTCTGTTAATTGGGTATCATGTAATTATTAACATGTTCTATATAGTGATTTGATTAATGTAAAATGAAAAATAATTTTTATTAAAAATAGATTGAATAATGTATATGTTCTTGTTGGTTGACTGGTTGCCAGTTGATTCTGATGATAGGTTCAGGCTCCACCTGTTTTCTCTGGAATCTGCATCTCCCTTAGTTGCTGGATGCTTTACCTGTAGAGATAAAGGGTGTCCTCACGGTCGGTCACACTTCGATGCTCATGTCAGTAACAAATAAGAAACAAGTAGTTTCAGTATCTAAAAGTGTAATCAGAATTGCATACCTTCAAATGGGACCTTAAGCCTCTTTTTATAGCGTACCATGTTCCTATTGCACTTGAGATAAACAAATATTAACTGAAAATAAACACATCATCTTATATCTTTAACAGAAAATCTCTTGCCACAGGCACCAATAATCTGCAGGTCTCAGACTGTAGGTGTTCCTTCTGTTATAAGTATGCGCGCCTCCCTATCTTTTTAAGGTTAACCGTATCAAAGAGTATTTTATGTGCAACAGACATATACGCATAACAGGAAAATCTTACGTGATATTAACAAACATATTTATATGTAGTTGTAACAAACATATGAATATATATATATATATATATATATATATATATATATATATATATATATATATATATATATATATATATATCTTTATCTCTAAGCATCTTTATCTTTAAGCGCATGCCACTCATTATTAGCATATGGCAACTTTGTTACGTGCTTCGAGCCCATTAAATAGATTGGGTCAGCCTCGCAACCTTGGTGCAAGGTCTCGCCCATAATCATTCGCTCATGCGTTCACGTCAATACACACCCATTCATATGCTATTTCGTGCCATGCATATAGCTTTATCTGGGTTGCCTTAGTGTTACTGGACTTGGGCCTTACAGTTAATACTTTACTTATCATAAACCTAGATACGCTGAGTGCGGTCTTGAGTCCATTATGTTTCGTTACTTTAGTAAGTAATCTTATTCGTGGAGGATTATACCATATACATGCATGAGAGTTTAATATATACGCATACTTGGAGCCCAGTCACACGGTGAGGCCCGTGTGCCGAGCTGACCTGCATGAGAGAAAATGCCGAAGTCCGACCAGCGAGTTTTGAACGCTATGAGTTCTGGTTCAGTACAATATATATATTAATTACTGTAAAATGATAAATAGTTTTTATTATTTTTATTAAAAATAAATTAAATAATGTAAAATAATAAATAATTTTTATTATTTTAATTAAAAATAGATTAAATCATTGAATAACAATTATTAATCACATCAAAGACAATGAAAACGATTATAATGAGAACGACTTTTATTATTTTATTGAAATTAGATTGAAAAATAATGATATTATTTTTAACAAAAATAATAAAACTTACTTATTAATTTATATTAATTATAATTGTATTTTATATTAATCACAAAATCTTATATTTTTTTATTACGTGAAAACAAGTAAATAAATTTTTGGGATATGATAATATTTTTCACTTAATAAAAAAATTAAACGACACAATTTCAATTAAAAGATGTAAAACTTTTAAGTATTTAATAGATTTTTTTTAATAAAATTTAATTAAAAATATCCAAATTTATATGATACTTAAAATTTAACTAATTTAATAATAATCTATATGAAGATTATTGTGGATGAAAAACATTAGCGGATTATATTTTCCTCTTCAACAAAACAATTATAGGAAAATAAATCATGAGTGACTTTTGTTCAATGTTGATCGTAAAGGAGAGAATGTTTAATATTATTTTCATTCTAAATATGAACCGGTGAAACATGATACATTTTTAAAATTTTTTTTGTTTAGTTTTGAAAGACTTTAGCCATTCTCTAATAAACACTTGAAAATATCAAACTTTCAGATATTAAGTTCTTTAAGAAAAATATAACTACTTTTATAATAGATGTATAATTTTTAAAGAAAAGACAAAAAAAATGCAAATAGGATAGTATTCAACGATTATAAGAAAATCATATTCTCCTCCAGACCCCAAAAATCTCAGGTTGGCCCTGATCCTTGGGTGGTTTATTTCACAAAATACAATAAGATTAGGTCAATCACCTACAAAGCTTTAGCAAAAGTTATACCGAATCAGTCGTACCAAATAGAGCTACAGCAATTACTTGTTCCAGTGCTATTTGTTACACAATGTTCAAAATGGGCAGTTGCTAAAGTACACTATAGAAAATATCAGAATGTATGGCTTCTAATTTTATTCTTATCCTACTTTGGTTGTTATAAAATTGTTGAATGCCCTGCATTGCGGCGAAATTCAAACAAATAACAAGTATGCCGGGGCTTAAACTGAAACAAGCAGAAAAACACATGTTGCACTGCAATTTGGAGAAAGTATGTAATCCAATCGATTAGAACTGTAAATAAAATTCACATATATCTTCTGCAAGCAGCAATGTTGAGTCCCGTAAATTGGTTTTAAAATGGAAAACTTAGATTAAAACTTAAATCTCTTCTGGAAAGAGCAGAGAATCAGATACTTTAGCAGCTCAACCAGTCTCGGAAGTAGGATTCCATCTTTTCTCGATTAGCAGCATTCCCAACATTCACAGTTGGAATGATCTTGTCAGGTCTCAAAAACTGTGAAGATAAAGATAAATTCACTCGAAAAGGAGAAGAAAACAATGCAATTTTGTCGATATCATCAAATAAATTAACATGTCTCGGTGAAAGTAATCACAATATTCAGTTCCGAACCTGAACAAAATCTCGCAGTTCTGTAAAGCTGGAGTGCTCACTGTAGGGAACCCCTGGAAGAAGTAAGAAAATGGACTCGTGAACTGTGCTGCAATGGTAGATGAATAACTATTGCTACTTCCATACCCTTTTAAGAGCTAGTTTTTTAACAATATGTTTTTTTTTTATATTTATTTATCAATTTAAAATTCAAAACAATATTCATCATCTTGTCAAATATATCTTAACCTTCACCTAGTTTAAATACACATTTCTCACGGAGTTGGAGTAAGAGAAATGGACAATATTAAATGACGGAATGAATTAATAATATAAGTATAGTAAAAAATTAATAGCATTTTTTATAAGAATGATAACGTCAACTATATTTCTTAATTCTTATGTAAAAGGAGCCTTAAACAAAACTTTAAAAGCCTGTTGACACTAGGGACAATGATCTAGTACTTAGCATTTCAGCATCTCAAAGCAGATCGTTACTATGAAGAAACACTATACCCAGATCCAACACAGTTCAGTCCAGTGCATTTTCAATACAACAAGTACTAATTACACTTCATATTTTATAGCAAGAGTGGTTGCCGAAATGCAGTTAATTTACCATATATCGTGACATTTCCTTTGGTAACAGGTTTAATTAGCTCCAGGTCGTTGCTTATCTTCTCATTGAAAGTCCAACCTGAAAATACGAAGGATGAAGTATTTGACACTTGAATTAAACGACTCTGTCGGCACAAAAATGTTCTCTGTTGTTGATAACTTAAAATACCAAGATGATTCGGAAGTCAAGTTGAAGTATTGGTAAAATACCTGTTGGACGAAACGCTAAAACTGCTGTAAATTGCTCCTTGTAGGTCTTCAAGTAATCCTTCAAGGTCTAAAGTAACAAGTAAAAACATTATCGTGAATTACGATATGAAAAACAAAATTTTAAGAGGAAAAATGTAACGGCATAAAATTAAACCTCGGGTCTCAAAGATGACATGGGCAGAACATGGATAATCGTGTTATTTCCATTAGTACAAAGTCTATCTGAAAGGTCGGACCAACCAAAAGCTTGTAAAATCCGCCTTCTTGAAGCATTCGCATAAATTTTTACCTGAATCATAAAAAAGAGGCATAGACATTGTGTCACTGGATCAAACAGTCTAAGAGGAGCATAACCTGTTAATTCAGGGCAGAAAACAGTTTAAAACAATGAAGAGATACCTAATAAATCTACCAATATTTTGGTTTAAAATAGTGACTATAAGTAGTTGTAAGTTCTAAGTATCTCTCTCAACTAAGACATGTCATATTTATAGGGCTTTTTCTTCTTAGTGTTTGCTAGATAAGTTTAAGTACTGAAAAACTAATTCGATAGGTAGGAGATGTAAGATACTAAAAAAATAAATTCAAAAATCTAAGAATTTAGTTCTTTCTCAAACTTCCAAAATTTCAATAACAAAATCATTATTCTTGCTAATTTTAATAGGCCTTCCAAAGATGACGCCCATGACAGACACATTCATTACCTAATGGACGATTTATGACGGACAAATTGGCGTTACCTGTGCTTAAACTTTAGACTTAGTAAACATTCTAGAACCCTCATACGAGATGTTAAACATCACATCCACATGGGAATTCAATCTTGTGAACTGGACAAGTTAGTTTGCAAGAATGAATCTGACAATGTAGAGGGTAAATTTTACCTTTTTACAACATTGTTTTTATTAAGCTCGGTCTCCGTCTTCCCCTGGATTCCTTTGATAAGGAAGTACATACTTTGATGAATGTTATCCCTAACCAGTTGCATCCTAACATTGAGCATTTCTTCGTGCCTTTCGTATATTATGCACACATTGTTACATATTTTTTAGTAAAACCTTTTCTCGCCAGTTGTGGATTTCATTAAATAGTGTTAGCGGGCAAGGTCTCTTGACACTTTTCCAATCCTCCTATAAGCGTTTCAAAGGTCATTTCTTGAAAATTCAAACCCTACTCATAACCCTACCTTACTGGAGGGTTTTCCTATTTATTGGACACAAAACACTTTGTTCAAAGTGCTTGAAGGTGGAAAAGCTTAAATTGTTCAAGCATGAGAACTATGAGAAATTGGAAAAGTTGGAGGCTATTTTAGATCTAGCCATCCTACTAAAGCTTGAATACCGAGTCGTAGATCTAAAATTCTACATCTATATATAACTCCCTTTTCGTGTTTACCTTTTTTTTTTACGTTCTTATTTTAGCCTTATTCTTTTGTTTGAAAATAACCAAATGACAATCTCCAAAGAGGAAATGGCTTGTCATTTTAAGGAGATGAAAGTTTTGAAAAGGCCAAGAATGCTATCATAATTGTAGGACTAAGCAAGATCGTCGTACAATGCAATGATACTAAGGCTGTAAGGATCTAGAAAATTAATTTAGAGTAGAAGTGGTATATTTTAAATGTTTTCTGAATACTTTATTATCTGAAATGAAAAGAACATATAATAGAAAATTCATAGTAGTGAGACCTCGGACGTCGCCCAAGAGGTCTGAGGTCAGTATGGTAGAGGTCGGTCGGTGGACCATAGTGCGTTCCAGAAATCACATGTATCAAGGTGTGATTTGAACCTTAGATGCACCATGCATGCGGGATAACTGCGAAACTTTATGCTTTGGCATAAAAGATTTACCCTTAGTGTTACGTGCATTGGCAAGTGAGAGGTTTGTACCGAACTGTCCTCGGGCAGGAGAAACTACCGACGTCACCAAGCCATGTGGGGGTGATACCACAGACGTGGAGTAGTGAGTCGATGAACCCTCAGCAGGGTGTGACGATGTGACATCGGTGACCAGAGTGAGGCGATGTGTCCTCGTCACACACAAGGGTGATGAGAGATCGTCAGGATGAGAGACACATCGGTCATCGACCATGATGAGAGATCACCAGGATGAGAGACACATCGGTCATCGACCATGATGAGAGATCGCCAGGATGAGAGACACATCGGTCATCGACCATGATGAGAGATCGCTAGGATAAGAGACACATCGGTCATCCCCAGGATGAGAGACACATCAGTCATCCAGCATGAAGCTATGCATAAAGCTGTTAAAGGCAATGCTAAGGTAACAGTTAGTCGCAATCAAGTCACAAACCAAGTTGGAAGGGTTGCAGTGAGATCGCGCTAAAGCCTAAGCCAGTTAACATTTAGTCACGTGCAGAGATTTAAAGATGGAGAGAGGACCAGTGGTCAGTAAAGCGCCTGGAAGCAGAGCGCGATCAGTCATCGGTGGATGGTCATTGCGCGATCAGTCATCAGTGGATAGTCATTGTGGGATCAGTCATCGGTGCATGGTCATCGGGGTTCCCTGCTACACGTGTTAAGCTGGGACCCAGGCTCCCCGCAAGAGAGTGTTGTGCATGCGTGACCCGTGGACTGTGAAGGTGCCCAGAGCAGTTGGCGCCAGAGATTTGGTAGGGCAGGTGACCCAGAGTTTTGGTGCGCGCAGAGACACCACGTGGCCATCCTGTCAGAGGAAACTTGCACGCAAAAGTTCTCTCAGAGTGGGTAACGGCAGCGAAGACTACAAGACATGTTCGATCAAAAATCTCTGATGGATTAAGTTTATTTTTGGTTTCCTTTTCTTTTCCTCTCCTTCCCTCTACGTTTCGGACTTCCACACGTACCAGTTCTACGATCGGCGACTGCCCCTGGACTCCTGGCGTTTTACTCTGCAAGTTTTCCGATCAAAGCCTTAAAACAGAGTTAGGGCATCCTTAAGTTTTTGGTGGGTTTGGAACCTTAGTGAGCATCTGCTCAAATCCAGGTAAGAGAAGCTAGTTTTATTTTTCAATAAAACCTTAGGCTAGAAGATTCTGAAGTTGGGGTGACATGGTCACCAGTTTCAAATTTTCTTGCACGATGCCTTGTTTTTGTGTAGATCGGAAATTGTTTGGGATTGAAATGTGAAATTTTAAATATAATAGATGCTGTGAAATGTATATGATCTTCGAAATTCTAAACTTTGGTATGATTTGATTTTGTGATTTGGATTGTTTAGAAAAGGTTTAAAATATGATATGATTGAATCGTTCATGGATGTGTTATATGATATATGGAATGATGTGAAAGTATGATCAAGGCATAGTATTTTCAGGAAAGAAAATACCGTGTTAAGATCGTGTAGAATGTGCATTGACTAGGGATTCGTCTAGAAAGAGATATCCTGACTCTTCTGAGATAATGGAATCATATAGATGAAGTTATTCAGGTGGTGAGAGTCGAGGGAGGTTCATATGAATGGGTAAGTTGTTTGAAAAATAACTAACTCGACCGGTTATATGAATTAACCCTGTCATACTAGGAGAGAGATGATATTGAGATTATTTATGCGCATAGTTGTGTGGATTCACAGTGATATAGTATGACAGGTGCAGATCTTTGAGTCTAAGTCAACGCACGAGTCTTCCGGAAGTAGAGTCAAGTGTCTATGTATTGTGAGTCAGTAGAAATCTGACAAGAGTAATGTGGAGTACTAACATGGTAGACACTTGATGAATTTATGAAATGTGTGAATATTGATGGTTTATGTTGATATAAAGTTTCATATTTGAAGTTTAAAAAAATAGCTAGCTTACCCTGTGTTTTGTTTTCTTTAATCTGTGATGATCGTGTTAATTTACACGGGAGCAGACAAGGTTGCAGGTGATAGAGCTCCTCAGTGAGTTTTTGGAGAAAAGGGATAGATAATTTGAATGCTGTATTTTGTTTATTTTTAAAACTTTGATGTATGTATTAAAATCCCTGCGAAGAGGGATGTTTATTTTGAAATACATTTGAGATAGATGTATGTATATGTTAATTTCATATTATCTGTTTTATTTTCAATATATATATATATATATATATATATATAAGTAGAAATTTAGGGATGTTACAGAGGCGACACCTTCAAACCGTTAACTCAGAAGGAAAAGGACTATGAGTAACAAAGAGACTGCTACCATGCAATTAGCTATTCCTGTGCAATCAGCTAATTCCCGTGCAATCAGCTAATTCCCAATTAGATGCTCGAGGTAAAAATTATAGCTGGAGGGGACTAGTATCCTCAAGGTTCTCAGGGTCTCAAAAGGAGTTTTTAGGACCCAAATTTTTGTCATTTTGCCAATAGTCGTGCTCACAACCTCTTGGAAGGAGATGTGGTGATGCTAGAAAAGCAAGACTTGTCTTCTCTCTACGAAGGCTTGCAAGGCTGTCTTCGTAAGGCGTTGGTCATCGCTTTTTAGTCAGCTAGCGACTGATTGAAGACCATCCTGCAAGTTGATGAAAAGAAGACGAAGCAATTGATGCCTTCCAACAAGAAGTGGATCACATTAAGGCTGAAGTATTCGAAATAGATTAACTTCGTTCCCAAGCTGAGGAGTGGGAGAAGGAGAAGGCTACAATGACCTTTCTACTTAAGGAAAAAGATGACGAGGTCCTTCGCCTTAAGAAGAAGGAAAATCACATAAAGAAAATTCGTGGCTATTGGGTTTCAAAGGAGAAAGAATGGAAGGCCATGGAGGAATTTCCAAAGGACGAAATTGTCACCTCTTGTAGAACCGGGTTCGAGACTGCCATCGACCAAGTTTGGGTTTTGTACCCTGAGGACTTGATGGCCATCTTCTTTGCGTTGAACGGTTTGTCATAATTTCATATTATGTTGTCTTGTGGAGGTAGGAAAAATTTAACCTAGTCACATGTTGGGCACCAATTTGTTCTGGTCAAAGTAATAACTTTAAACTAGTAAGTTCAAGTGTCCCTCTCAACTTAAGAGATGTCATATTTACAAGACTTTTTTCTTCTTAGTGCTCGTTAGATAAGTACGGGAAAACTAATTCGAAGGGTAGGAGATGTAGGATACCAGAAAAATAAATTTCAGAATCCAAAGATTTACAAAGATTTAGTTGTTTCTCGAACTTCCAACATTTCAGTAGCAGAATCGTTAGTTCCGCTAATCTCGCTAGGCCTTCCGAAGATGTCACCCTATTACCAACAAATTCATCGCCTAAAGTACGACTCATTCATGACCAACAAATTTATCACCTAAAATCTAAAGGGTGAGTTGCCATTACTTGACACTTAGACTTTATATTTCTCTAACACTACCATGAGATGCCTTCTTCTCCACTATTCTCCATCAGACATGGGTTGACCCGAAGTCCGTCGATGGTACAAACACAAATAGCCAAAATTGTTGTTTGCCTATAATGCAAGGTCACCATTACCGACAAATTTAGACATTGCAGAAGGATAAAATAAACCCAGAGAAAACTTCAAAACCATCAGCAGTACAGATTAGATCGTCATGAAGACAAACCAATCGCTTAAGTATCGATCTCTGATCTGTCTGAAGTCTGAAGGATCAAAGAAATAAAGTGAATACTTCAAGACCATCAGCAACATATAGATTAGATCGTCATAAAGACATAAACAATCCCTTAGGCTATCAATATATGTTTTTATTTTTCGTGGCACATCCTTTCTTGTCAACAAGAAGGACAGTTGGGAAAAAGAAGTGTATAGAATGAACGAGTCAAAATAGAAGTCTGTCCCGGAAAAACACACATACCCCAAGAGCTTTAGAAATTGCAAGATATACACATTCTTTGCCAATACTGTATGCCCCAACAACCACTAAAGTTCTGGGATGAATTTTGAGGTGGTTCTTCGTAATTTTGACAACATGATTTAGTACATCTTCCTTGGAAGGGAACCTGAACCAGAAATTTGTAAAACCAATGATTACATATCGTAACCAAATGACAAGACCTGTACAAAACCAGAACAGTGTCATACCTGTATTTTGGGTTGCAATACGTGGTATCCAAATAAAGTACATTCACACGTTGATTTACAAGAAGATGGTAAGCTTGCATTGGTTTACACGCTCTAAAGTCCCCAGTGTGCAAATAGCATTGGTCATTTGGGAGGCTAAAGTGAATCAAAGCGGCACCAGGGCAATGATTAGCTTCTAACAAAGTCACTTTGACACCATCAATCAAATGTTCGGTATTAAATTCCAAAGGGTAAATATACCTGCACAAATAAATATAAAAAAAAAAAAAAAGTTAATCCCTTCATCGAAATGCAAGGTGAAAAACATGATCAGGTGCAGTCTGATTTATAAGTTCATGTACGTGAGCAATCTACAAACAGAGCATGGGATACATGAGAGTTTCTGAATTCTTACAAAGGATTTACCGAGAGACACATTTGAACAAGCCGTCCCGTGAGAGGAGAGCAATATATAGGGCCATGTGACCATTTCTTGCTGAGGCCACCATAGTGATCGCAATGGAAATGACTAAGAAAATACGCTGAACACCCTTCAACACACCCATACCGAAAAGCATCAACAGTGAATGTTGTCCCTGCATGTACAAATAAAGAATGTTCATTTAGAACATTTACAAACTACATGTTTTCTCATTTTCATAACAAAATACAAGGACAAAAAAACCAAGATGGAACTATTGCCAAACTAATTTCCCAATCAATTTGTTTCGTCAGTCTATTAGACTAAACCAAATTGCAGTTTTGGATGTACTTGTTCCATTAAGTCGGTTCCCTGACTCGACTTGAATTAGTAGAGTTATGATAATAAGTTTCACCTGGGATTTTCTTATAAAAGGGACAGGAACGTGTAACCCTATTTTCACCACTGAAACCCTTTCTCTTGCGGGTAGATTTCGTGTTCTTAGACTCTTTCCCTCTGTCCTGCAAAATTGAACCCCAATTTCCAGGTTTCACAATCTTCCTCTCAGAAGAACCACCTCCTTCATCAGAATAAACACTCAGACTCGGTCCAGATTCAACTGAACCTACAGCGTCATGTTTTTTGAAACCCCAAATCTGAAACAGGTTGGTCTGCTTCATCTTCTTCCCCGAATCGCGTTCGAAGTCGATTTGTCTATTAATTTTATCTTCCAGCAACAACAGCGAGGACCAATCGGTTCCGCAGCGATAGAAATCGTCGGTGAAACTGCTCTTTCCCGACGGCGTTTCCGATCCGGGGAGTTGCGACGGAAAACCCTCGTCGTCCAGTGAAACGACGCCGGACGAAGCGACGTCGTCATCGTTAAGGTCGTAACCGTCGCCGTCGTGAGGTAACGGCTTGTCTCCTAACGCAGGTGGCGGTGATGCGTCGGTGGATACCACCATTGCTTTCATAACGGCGCGTAAATGGTCAAAATTAAATGCGATTTGGTTTTTTAAAATGATCCCGCGGGAAAATTAATGAGATTGTGATAAATTATACTTCTTTAAATATTTTGCGTAGTTTTTTTCTCATGTTGAATTTGTTTGTTTAATTTTCTTTTCAAAAACAATTAAGTCTTATATTTTTTAAATAATGCAAAGTAATCTTTTATTAATTGGTTTTCCTAGTATATGTCATTGAGTAAGTCATTATTATAAATTGTTTTCTTACCATAATTTATATATATATATATATATATATATATATATATATATATATATATATATATATATATATATATATATATATATATATATATATATATATATATATATATAGAGTACTGAACAAGGTGTTAGAGTTAAGCAGGGTCTGAAGATCAAGAGGGGAGGGGTGAATTGATCTTTTAAAAATTTTTGCAACAGGAACTGACTTCTGTATAACAGAGATTAAAAGAACAGATTGATTTCAAATAAAACAGATTTATTTTTCCAAATCACCTTCGTACAATCAGAACTTAATCAAACAAGATTTTACACAATTAGAAGGAACAGCAGAACACACTTGTTCAGATATTTGCAAGAAGGTTTCAACCAAGAGAAGAACAGTTCTTATTAAACCCAGAATTAACAGATTCAATTTCAAATGAACAGATTTATTTTGGACAGTTATCAATTCAAATTCCAGAAATAAATGCAAGAAAGGAGAGAAGATTGCACACAAGTTTTTATACTGGTTCACTCATCAAGAGCTACATCCAGTTCACCTTACACCAAGGTGGAATTCACTAAACACATACAACACTTACAGCATATACAGCAGTTCTTGAAACCTACAAGAACACTCACATACAAGGCTGAAAAACACCTATTTCAGCACACCTTGCACTCCAAGAAACCCTATCAAGAAGTGACTAACACTTCCACCTTTACAACAAATGAGAAAGGAAAAAAATACACCTGAAAAGAAGATGCAAGAACTCAAACCAGTAGTTCAATCTGCTGCAAAAACTGCACCAGCACCTTCACAAAGCACAAGGTTTTTTAGAACAAGCACACTTGAAATTCCTTTTGAAAACCTTTCACAAAAGCCTTTGAATTCTTCTTCTCACTCAGAAACTGATTGATGATTGCACTGTGTATCTTGTGTGAGAGAAGTCTTCTATATTTAAAGAAACCAGTTTCTAACCACTTTTCAAAAAACAGTTTGAAAAACAGTTAAGAATAACAGAACCAAAATAAATCTATTTATTATCCAGGAAACAGATTTATTTCTGTCCAGTATTCAGACTTTTTGAGAAAACTTTAAACAACATTTTTGAAAACTTTAAACACTCCTTGTGTTTGGTTTAAGCTTGCTTTAGGCAACTAGAACAGAATGACCGATGACTGACCGGTGCCACATTACTTTCCAAATGACCGATGACCGATCGTACCACATTACTTTCTCAAAGACCGATGACCGAACCACATTACTTTCTCAAAGACCGATGACCAATCGTACCTCATTACTTCCTCCAATGACCGACGACCGATTGGTTCCTCATACTTCCCAAATGACCGACGACCGATTGGTTCCTCATACTTCCCCCAATGACCGATGACAGATCGGTGCCTCATCACTTCCTCACCTCCTAAGCCTAAACCAAAATTCACTTAAATCGTTTTACAAAACTATAAAGTATAGAAGCAATTTTCTTCATCAAACACACTTTAAGCCAAGGTTGGGAAGAAGCTTCCTTCAGCTTCAACACAAGGCTCGATCCTCGGGTGTCGACGAATGGTAGTTTGATACTCGGATAGGTTTGAGGTCAACTCGGCTGTTGAGCCGAAGTAAGCTTTGTGTGACTAAGCTTAATTTCGATGATAGGCCCAAAGCACATGGTAAGGTTGTTGTACGAGATACTTCTTATTTACGCGCATATATAGTGTGTGTGTATATATATATATGATAGCAATTGTTATAATATTTATTATTATTGTGCATATTCGTTATTATATTCTGTTGCATGTTTGTTACACGTAAATACCTGTTGATAGTTGTTGTTAACCCTAAAAAGATAGAGACATGCATTTGTAACCGAATGTTAGGCTGCGATTTAGCACCTGAAGATCATTGGTGCATGTGGTAGGCTGTTTTTTCTGTTAGAGATAAAAGATAAATGTGCTTATTTTTAGTTAAGATTTGCTTCTCTAAAGTGAGAGCTATTGCATGTTGCATGTGCGGTTATACAGGCCTATGACCCCAAGTGAAGGTATGCTGTTTTTGCACACTAAACTGAGAATTATTGTTGCTTTTGTGAGCCCTTATTGACTTGAGCTTCAGAGTGTAATCAACAGGTAGGGCGCCTTCTGTCACAACGGAGTCACGTCTTAGTGCAGAAGGAAGGCACGAGTCAATACCTAGCTGAGGCAGATACAAGAGAAGGTGTTCAACCTAGTCAACCGGCGGGAGAGTCTACCGACGAGAACATTTGACGTCCACCGTGGGGCCCGTTAAAACTTGATCCCATCCACATTCGAGTTTGAGTTTCAAGACGAAGATGAGAAACACAAGACAGGTGCCATCGGGATAAGAAAGAGGTGAGGCTCCCACACTGCAGCAACTTATGGAGACTCTGAGGACTCTTCAAGAAGCTAATGAACACTCTAGACAAGAGCAGGAAAGGCTACAAGAAGCCAATGAGCGGTCCAAGCAGGAGCAAGAGAGGTTGCAAAAGGAGTTACGCAAAACCAATGAGGAATTGTATAGAGACTTACAACAACGTGATCGACATCTCCCAAGATAGCGAGATGCAGACCTACATGAAAGAGACAACCCTAACCCTTTCTCACGAGCCATCATGAACGAGCAGGTGCCCGCGCACTATGTCACGCCCAAGATCACCTTCACGGGTGTAGAGGATTCCGAAAGTCATCTTACAACGTTTAATGCCCAGATGATCATCTCGGGAGGGTTGGATGTAGTGTAGTGCAAGATGTTCATGGGTACTGATCCAGTCGGTCATCGGTAGTCGATGACGTTAGCAGCAGTTGACCACGTGGACCATTCACAGGGTGACACGTGGTAGAAGATAGCAGATGAATCAAGGAGGAAGATCACTCATAATGGTGATTGGTGGTCGGTTGCTAAGGGACCACCACCCGCAGATCAGTGCCAGGTGAGCGCCTGGAGGCAGAGCGCGATGAGCGCCTGGAAGCAGAGCGCGAGAAGTAAAGAAACACTGATCAGTCATCGGTGGTTTCCTGTTAACACACAGTTAAGCTGGGACCCGGGCTCCCAGCGAGAGCGTTACGCAAGAAGCACAGATCAGTGATCGCCTATCGTCGTGTGTGAGGATCAGTAATCGCCTATCGCCGTGTGTGAGGATGAATAATCGCCTATCGCCGTGTGTGAAGATCAGTAATCGCCTAGATTGCACATGATCGCCGTGTGTGAAGGTTAGGAGATCAGGTGGTCAGCAAGTCGCCGAAAGGAGCACATCGCCGGGTATTTGAGAAGACTTGGCAAGCACTTGTTATATGGTCTAAATACAGAGGATAAGTGGCATATCTGCCACCATGTGTAGTGTGAGTCGTGATACCCAGTGTTAATCAGTTCATCATGTTAAGGTTGCGCCCAGGGTAGCCTGTGCACTAAGCTACTCCCTGTGTGGATAACTTAGTCGCAGGAGCAAAGTGGAAGTAACGTTTCAGCTGCAGGTACTCCAGATGGTGACACGTGTATGACCAGATGTTATCCACGTGTCAAGAGGAATAATCGTCAGGAGAGAGAAAGACTCAGGTATATATACGAAATTCTTAACGGAATTAGAGAGGATTCATTTTGGTAGTGATTCACTTGTACACGGTTCTGAGTTTTCTTTGAAGTTCTTTGTTGATTCAATCACTGACTTGAGCATCGGAGCGCAACCGGCCGCAGAGGCGCCATACTGTTCTTTCAGGTTTCTTGGAGGATTATCAGGTGAAGGTCATCGGTGTACTTGGCGTGAAGCTGGTGAGGACGAGGTTCAAGAAAGGAGAAGTTCCAACGCTTTGGTCAAGAGGCTGGATCATCAGGCGCCCACCGTGGGGCCGTGTAAACTGTGATTCCCATCCACAGTTGAGTTTGTGAGGTTTTTGGTAGTTTCTGTTCGATTGCTTGCTGTCGCAATCATTTTTCGGAGGTTTTGACCGCTTGAATCGAAGTTCAATCGGTGAAGAGTGGTTTTCTCGAGGTTTCTACCGATTGATTCCTGGATCGATCGTTGTGCGAAGGAAGTTGTGTGCGAAGGAAGTTGAAGGTTTCTTGAGCGTTGTTGCGAGATAGCTTTTGCGTGTTGAAAGGCAACTGTGTGAGAGTAGTAGAAGTTTCATGAGGAAAATGAGGACAACTAGATCTAGTTCAGTTGCGCCACAATCTGGAGAGAATAACGTGACGATGTCGCAAATGCTGGAGATGATGCGTGTTTCGCAAGAAAATATGGCAGCATCGCGCGTCGAGCAGACGAAGATGCACGACGACCTGGTCGCTTCTCAGGCTAGGAACGAAGAGTTGAGTAAGGTTAATGAAGAGTTATGTCAGGCTCTTCGCGAGCAGAGGGAGAGTGCTGCGACCAGCGGAGGTGCGCCACCGTCTCCGCCACGAGTTTTTCCAATGCCATTTTCGCAGGCGATCATGGATGCTACGATTCCTGCAAACATCACGGCGGTGAAGGCCTCCTTCACTGGAGTGGAAGATCCAGAGGCTCACCTTACCGCGTTTCATACGCAGATGATGCTGTCGGGAGGATCGGATGCGGCCTATTGCAAGATGTTCATGAGCACTCTCCACAGCACAGCGTTGGATTGGTTTGTAAGCCTACCTACTGGACATATCTCCAGTTTCCAGCAATTCTCCAAGCTTTTCGTCGATCAGTACATTGTGAATAAGGCGCCGCCTATGGTATCGTATGACCTGTTCGACGTAAGGCAATTCCAGGGGGAATCTTTGAAGGACTATCTGAATAGGTTTGGAGCTCAGATAGTCTGACTACCAGGTAGAGACGAGGAGATGTTCGTGCACGCCTTCAAGAAGGGCGTGCTACTTGGACCCTTCAGTGAATCGTTAATCAGGAGCCACCCTGCAACGTTTGCAGAGATTCGGCGACGTGCTGTGGCTCACATCGCCGCTGAGAATGAAGTGATAGAGAAGAGAGGGAATATGGCTCCTGCGAAACCACGCGCCCAAGCCAAGACTCAGCCTCAGAGGGTGTTGGAAACGGCGGCGGTGAAAAAGGATCAAAGGACATACCGTCCTTATGATCCAAAGAAAAACAAAGGTGATGGCAGTAATAGAGGAAAAGGGCCAGGCCGCCTGAGGGAATTCAAGCGCCCTCCAAGGCATGAATTCGTGATGGGATTAGCGGACCTGATCACCATTCCCAATATAGCAGCCAAGCTGAAGGTGCCTGAAAAGGTGTCGGATAAGGTGTTGGGGCCAAAGCCAGACGCGTGGTGTGAATTCCACAAAATTTTTGGCCACACCCTTGATTTCTGCCTGTTGCTGGGATACCAACTCAACGAGTTGGTTAAAAGTGGATTTCTGAAGGACTATTTGCTGGAGAAGAAGGCAGCAAATGCGTCGAGCTCCCATCCGGTGAGCAGCGAGGGCCAACAACATGAAGTGCCCATTCACGGGGAAATCCACACTATAGCTGGGGGTTTCTCAGGAGGTGGGTGCACTGCGTCACAGCGCAAGAAATATGCTCGATTTGTGATGGCGGTAGAAGCATTCGAGGACCACTCGCCGAATGTGGACATCACGTTTACCAAAGAAGACCTTAGGGATGTTGTACCACATGACAACGATCCTATAGTGATCTCGCTTGTCACGGCAGGAAGGAAGATCCACCGAGTGCTGGTCGACCAGGGAAGTTCGGCTGATGTTATGTTCTGGCCAACTTTTAACAAATTGCAGCTGCCCCTTGACCAGCTGAGACCTTATGGAGGATGTTTGTATGGTTTCGCTGGCGATCAGGTGGAGGTCAGGGGGTATATTGAGTTGAGAACCACATTCATGGAAGTACCTTGTTGTGAATGCCCCCTCAGCATACAACATCTTGTTAGGGAGGCCAACTCTCAACCGGATAGGGGCGGTGCCTTCAACAAGGCACATGAAGGTTAAGCTCCCTTCAATGGAAGGTGTAGTAATAACCCTACGATCTGATCAAAAAGAGGCAAAGAAGTGTTATGAAAACAACCTCAAGAACAGGCGATCAGTAAGCTACGTCACAACCACGCCGCCTCCTAGCGTGGAATCAAGGCGAGAAGGGGGGCAAGTCATCGATGTTGCGATGGAGGTGATCGCCAAGGGGAATGCACGTATGGTAGGTGTTGAGGAAGGAGGTGGAAATGCTGATTGCCCTGAAGAGGCTAGGGAGACAGGGATCGCCAGAGCGGTGATCGCCAGTGAAAGGAGACTTCAACCAGTGGAAGAGTGGGTTGAAAGGAAGATAAAAGGCAAGGTCTTCAAGCTGGGGAAATCCCTGGAGCGTGAGGCACAAGACCAGATCGCCGGGGTGTTAGAGAGGCATCTGGACGTGTTTGCGTGGTCTGCTTCGGATATGCCTGGTATCGACCCTGATTTCTTGTGCCATCATCTGGCAATGGACCCCTAGGTTAGACCGGTGCGACAAAGAAGGCGAAAGTTCAACGAGGAGAAGAGGCAGGCGATCAGAGATGAAACGCAGAAGCTCCTCGCAGCAGGCCACATTCGGGAGATTCAATACCCCGAGTGGCTCGCTAATGTCGTGCTGGTTAAGAAGAGCAACGGGAAATGGCGCATGTGCGTCGATTTCACGGATTTAAACAAGGCTTGTCCAAAGGACTCATATCCTTTGCCAAGTATAGACGCCCTGGTTGACAGCGCAACAGGGTGCAAATTGTTGAGCTTTCTGGATGCCTTCTCGGGGTATAATCAGATCAAGATGCATCCTATGGATGAGGAGAAGACTGCCTTCATGACAGAGAGATCGTGCTACTGCTACAAAGTAATGCCATTCGGGCTGAAGAACGCTGGGGCCACGTACCAGAGGTTAATGGATAAGGTACTTGCACCAATGCTGGGGAGAAATGTGCAAGCCTATGTTGATGATATGGTGGTGACTTCCCTGGAGAGGAGCAACCACGTCTCGGACCTGGAAGAGTTGTTTGTCACGATAGCCAAATATAAGCTGAAACTGAATCCAGAGAAGTGCATCTTTGGTGTGGAGGCGGGAAAATTTCTAGGTTTTCTTTTGACTGAAAGAGGAATAGAGGCAAACCCCGATAAGTGTGCTGCTATTATGGCGATGAGAAGCCCAGCTACGGTGAAGGAGGTGCAGTAGCTTACAGGTCGGATGGCTGCTCTCTCACACTTCGTGTCAGCTAGCGGCGAGAAGGGCCACCCTTATTTTCAATGTTTAAAGAGAAACAACAGGTTTGTCTGGACCAAGGAGTGTGAAGAAGCCTTCATGAAGCTTAAAGTATATTTAGCAAGCCCGTCGGTGCTGTGCAAACCGTTAGTTGGAGTGCCTCTCAGGTTGTATTTCACTGTGACTGAGAGAGCGGTGAGTGCGGTGCTTGTCCAAGACCAAAATCAGGTCCAGAAGCCTATTTATTTTGTGAGCAAGGTGCTACAAGGTCCTGAAGTGAGGTATCAGGCCTTGGAGAAAGCTGCTTTAGCGGTTGTGTTTTCGGCAAGGAGGTTGCGTCATTACTTTCAGAGCTTCACTGTCCTGATAATGACCGATTTGCCCATTCAGAAGGTTCTGAAGAAACCTGATGTAGCTGGAAGAATGGTGAAGTGGGCGGTAGAACTATCAGAGTTTGACATTAAATATGAACCCCGAGGGCCAATTAAGGGGCAGATTTTCGCTGATTTCGTCGTCGAGCTCTCGTCAGAGGCAACTCATGTCGAAGGAGATGGCTTTCGTTGGGTCCTTTCGGTACATGGATCGTCGAACCAGTAGGGTAGCGGTGCTGGAGTCATTCTGGAGGGGCCCAACGGCGTGCTGATAGAACAGTCCCTAAGGTTCGCTTTCAAAGCCAGCAATAATCAAGTAGAATATGAGGCATTGATTGCAGGTATCTTGTTGGACAAGGAGATGGGGGCTAAAGTGTTGATGGCCAAAAGTGACTCGTTGCTGGTCACAGGGCAAGTAGTGGGCGAGTTCCAAGCCAAGGACCCGCAGATGGCGGCTTACTTGGCATATGTGCAGGAGTTGAAGAGTTCTTTTACCTTATTTGAGGTAGTGCATGTACCAAGGGAGCAAAATGCCCGAGCTGACTTGCTGGCCAAGCTCGCCAATTCGGGCAAGGGGGGCAGACAGAGGACTGTTATTCAAGAAACATTGAAGACACCAAGGGCGTTTGTGGCAGATCACCAGGTGCTTCAAGTGAGCAAGTCGACAGGGGGAACGGCGAGGAGTCACAGGTCTTTGACTCAGGAGACCTTGAGAACGCCAAGGATAAGGGCATCTCCTGTGGATGAAATGAACGTCGCGTAGGTCTGTGCCACACATAAGCCAGATACATGGATTACACAGTACCAGCGTTACTTAGCCGATGGCTTGCTCCCAGTAGATCCGGCAGAGTCCAGGGAGATCAAGAAGAACTCTGCCAGGTTTACCATGATAGATGGCGAGTTGTACAGGTTTGGGTTCACACACCCACTCCTGGTGTGTATACACGGGGAGAAATGCACGAGGATTATGGCTGAGCTCCATGAAGGCATATGCGGGAGTCACATCGGGGGTCGAGCTCTAGCTGCTAGAACTCTTTGTGCAGGATATTACTGGCCGACAATGAGAGAGGATTGCAAGAGGTACGCCCAGTGTTGCAAGCAGTGCCAGCAGCATGCCGACTGGTACAAGGCGCCTCCTAAAGAGCTTAAGTCGATTTATAGCCCTTGGCCATTCCATACCTGGGGAATCGACATTCTGGGGCCCTTTCCAATGGCGATCAGGCAAAGGAAATACTTGGTGGTGGCGATCGAGTACTTCACTAAGTGGATTGAAGCAGAGCCAGTTGCCCAAATCACGGCACCCAAGATTGAAAACTTTATGTGGAAGAACATCGTGTGCCGATTTGGGGTCCTTAAGCGTCTAGTATCGGATAATGGGATTCAGTTTGCAAGCCACCTGTTGAAGAAGCTGTGTGAGGATGTGGGAATTCAACAAGTGTTTGCATCCGTTGAGCACCCACAGACGAATGGCCAGGTAGAATCCGCTAATCGGGTTCTGTTGAGAGGTTTGAAGAGGAGATTAGAGAAAGCTAAAGGATCGTGGGCTGATGAGGTACCTCGCATAATCTGGGCGTACCACACAACTGAGCAGTCAGGCACCCACGAAACCCCTTTTAGTTTAGTGTATGGCTGTGACGCGATGATTCCAGTTGAAATCCAGGAGAGCTCGCCGAGATTTCAACACTTTGTAGCAGAAGAATCAAATGAAGAGAGAAGAATGAACCTGGATTTACTGGATGAGGTCAGAGAGGAAGCAAGAGTGAAAGCTGAAGTGGTAAAAAGAAGAATAGAACGAAGATACAGTTCTAGAGTAATACCGAGACAGTTCAGAAGCGGCGATCTGGTGATGAGGAAGGCCCACCAGTACAAGATGGAGAATAAGTTGTCACCCAAGTGGACAAGACCGTTTAGAATAACCGAAGCACTCGGGAATGGCGCCTATCGCTTGGAGACACTAGAAGGAGGGGCGATTCCTCGTACTTGGAACGCCACACACCTCAAATTTTATATCAGTTAAAGCTTTGTAAGTAGTGCAAACTCAGGGGAATCATAAACAGTTTTGTAAAAAGAGTTACAAGGGGGCACTCTTTTTTCCCTAAGGAGGGTTTTTAATGAGGCCACCCAAGAAATAAGATATTCAAAATTGAAATTTTGAAGTATACTAAAGTTTGTGTGCATATCGTCTTAAAGAAGTTTTGAAAAACCTTATCACCTAAAGTGATTCGAGGTAGAAGTAAAATGAGTGTGCACGTTTTAAGTAAAAGTTTAAGACCTCATCGCCCTCAGGCGATTAGGGGCACAAGTGAAAAGTTTTTAAAGTCCTCATCGCCTGGGGGCGATCGGAGGCATCCAGCGAAGTTCAAAGTCCTCGATGTTCTCGCGCATCTTGAGGCAACAGAGGAAGTCCTCCTTGCCTTTGAGCAAGTGTAGGCAACAGAGGAAGTCCTCCTTGCCTTTGAGCAAGTGTAGGCAACAGAGGAAGACCTCCTTGCCTTTGAGCAAGTGTAGGCAACAGAGGAAGTCCTCCTTGCCTTTGAGCAAGTGTAGGCAATAGAGGAAGTCCTCCTTGCCTTTGAGCAAGTGTAGGCAACAGAGGAAGTCCTCCTTGCCTTTGAGCAAGTGTAGGCAATAGAGGAAGTCCTCCTTGCCTTTGAGCAAGTGCAGGCGACAGAGGAAGTCCTCCTTGCCTTCGAGCAGGTGCAGGCAAGAAGAGTCCATATAAAGGAACGACAGGTGGAAAAGTGAATAGAAGTTTGCAAAAGGTGATCGCCCAAATTTAATTCGGCGAGTACTAGATCAGAAGAATTTCTGGCGATGATGCAGAATACTTGGCAGGTCGGGTAAGTTGTATTTTTAATACCGGATAAGATTAAAGTTTGTTGCCTAGTGAAAAGTTAGTTTGTGTGTTGAGGTTTTTCACCTTAAGTTCACGAGTTCTATTGGATGTCATCGCCCAGAATTAATATTTGAACAAATTGATAATTTTAAATTAGTAGTTTGTTTAGTTTCAAGCAGGGCGTGAAAGGTCAAAGTTTCAGTTACATTGAGTTACATTCGGTTAAGTGTGTTTCACTTGTTGCATTAGTCAAACGCACAAAGAAACAAATATGAGGCCGGTGACAAGGTAATAAAGGTGAACGTTGAAATTGATAAAAATATTCAAATTACAGTTATGCAAATTAAAAGATAGATATGGGCGTGGAGATGAGGCGGTAAAGGGGGTTTCTAATCAACAGAAGGTACAATCTTCCCGTCTACCACCTCGTTGCATATAGAGATCATGGAGAGGTCCAGCTCGGGGTATTGGCACGCCATTTGCTCCAAAGCTGCATCGAACCCTAAGTTGAGGATTTGTGCAAAACTCTGGTCAAGCTCGTCGATCTGTTGGGTCAGTTCCTTTCTCTCCTAGAGACCCCGAGCGAGATCGTCAGCGGTTTTCTGTTGATCCTCCCGAGTCTGGGCAAGTTCTGCAGTAAGTCTTTGAGCTTCTTTTTGGGCCTTGTCCAACCCGGTGGTTATTATCTTGTTTTCCTCTTGAGCTTTGCCAAATTCTGAGGTCATCCTGTTATTCTCTTCATGAGCCTTGGCAAGTTCGGCGAGGGCCTTATCCCTATTGCTCTCGACCACCCCCAAGAGGACTTCTCGTTCAGTTGACTTCTTCTCCAGCTTTTCTACCCTCGTGGCATCTTCCTTCTGTTTAGCTTGCAGGTCCGCCACTTGGGCCCGCATGGGAGCGAGTTTGCTCTCAAGCTCGATGTTTTCAATAGTTTTGGCTTGGAGTCTTTGCCGAAAGTCAGCTGTCTCGTGGCGAGCTACTCGAATTTCAGCATTCAAGGCGTCTTCCAGTCTTGTGTGCACGAGTTCTCGCACCATCATATCACAAGAAAGCTTGCTTGCTTCACCTTTCAAGGGTGATGTTCCTCCTGTAAGCGAAGATTTTCTCTTTGGAGCTTGTGGATGAACTCTTGCATGCCTTTGAAGATCAAACTGGCTTGCCCTTCTATTAGCTTGCCCACATGTGAGGATAAAGACCCCAACGACTCGGTGAGGAAACTGGGAATGGGCAAGACAGGAGTTAGGCCTTCTGGAAGCACCTGAGGCTGACTCTCACCACCACCCTCTATTGCTTGGATGGCAAGGGGGGCTTCTAGGGGTGGCGGTGAGGTAGATTTTCCAGCGGCAGGAAGGGGAGAGGCCTCAGTATCTTCAATCTCAATCAGGATGGGCCTAGCAGTAGAGGCCTGAGATTGAGCCCCCTCCCCAGCAGAATGGAAAGGAGTGGAAGCACTTGGGGGGTGTTCTGCAAAGTTGGGACTACCACCTTCAGTTGGAGGTGGTGCAACGGCTAGTGGCGGGGCTTGGACTATTTCTGAGGGAGCGGGAAGGGCTGGTAGTGGCGTCGTATGGTCTGGTGAGGCTAGTAAGGGAAGGTCTGGGGTTGGTATGTTGTTTTCAGGGAGTGTTGTCGGGGGGTTTGGTGGCTTGGAGGCAGTTGACCTTTGGCGTTTAGTAATGATGCCATCTTCGGTGTCATTTTCCTCCTCATCTTCAGATACTGCTTGAGGAGTTTTTCTTTTAAGCTTTTTGGGAGCCAGTTTCTTCCTAGCTTGAGGAGGCAGAGTTGTGGCAGGAGAAGAGCCTCCTGGGGGGGTTCTCCCATGAAAAGCGGCGTCCTCAGCGACCGAGTTAGGAACAGTCTGGGAGCCCGCCGCGAGTTTGTGCTTCTTAGCCAGAGCGCGAAGTTGAGCTATTTTGTTTTCCCTCGGCATCATGTCTGCATAAGGCAAAAGCAAGAGCAAAAGAGATGAGCAATCAGACAACAACAGCAGTTTGCAATTCAAGTAAATATGAGTGAAGACGGTCGTGCAAGGGATATATCCGAGTAGTTATGCAAGCTTAGGGTACAGAAGTTGGAAAACCCAGCGGAAGAACAATACAGTTATCAAGAAACAAGGCTAAGTGAAGAGAGCGAAAGATAACCTATATGCTTGTCTAGCTGGCCTTCGAAAAACTCGAAGCTGATGATCGATGCTGTGGGAAGAATGATGTTAGAGGCGGCTACGCTTTTCCAGAAAAGGCAGAGGTCTCTGTCCAGTTCTCCCATGTTGTCAGGGCTCCTTGCCCTCCTGAAGCTATCCTTGGAGCCTTTATTTCCCTTGTCCACCCAGTACAAGGGAAAGCCATCAAGCAAGGAAGGGGCCTCGTCGTTTTTACGAACTTTTACAAACTTTCCTTTCCAATCCTTATAAGATTGCTGGAATATCGAGAAGAAGGACCTTCTAGCAATCCCGTTCAGGCTTACCCAGAGGCGATCTCCAGGATTTTTGGCTTCGAACAAGAATAAGAAAACGTCCACTGAAGCAAGTAATCCCAGATGTGCACAGAGGATCTCGAATGCCCTCACAAACGCCCAACTGTTTGGGTGAAGCTGGGCGGGGGCAACGTCAAGTTCGGTTAAGAGCTCCCTCTCAAATCGGGTGAAGGGGAACCTAACCTTCACCTTTTTGAACATCGTCGCGTAGACGAAGCAAAATGGCTCGCTGTTACTGACTTTGTCATCCGCGCAGATGGGTTCTCCAGGAAAGCATGGGACGATGGTGAGGTTGTCGTCATGTTCTTTATGGAATGAGAGGTTAGGCTTATCCCCTCTCTTGAGACGCAGAATCTCAAGGGCAGAAGTTACTGAGGAGGTCTCCTTCAGCAACGTTGGCGAAGCCCAGGGATATAACGCTTGGTAATCATGGGAAGGTGGAGCAGCTCCTCTGGCTTGAGGAGGCGTGGCCTGGGATGGATTAGGGCGAGAGGAGGTAGCAGGTCTCTTGTAAGGACCTGTAAAATTAAATTGGAATAAAAGGGTATATTTTAAATGAATTCTAAGTATGTTTTTATTTAAAATAAAAAGGAAAGAAAGTGTAGCTTAGAAGACTATAAGATTTCCTTGTTAGTACAAAATCGCCGGTCGCCTAGACTACACGTGATCGCCAGGGCGCGAGGCATGCGGGCATCGCCAGGGCGAGAGGTCATCGGTGGATAGTCTTCGCGCGAGAGGTCATCGGTGGATAGCCTTCGCGCGAGAGGTCATCGGTGGATAGTCTTCGCGCGAGAGGTCATCGGTTGATAGCCTTCGCGCGAGAGGTCATCGGTGGATAGTCTTCGCGCGAGAGGTCATCGGTGGATGGCCTTCGCGCGAGAGGTCATCGGTGGATGGTCTTCGCGCGAGTGGTCATCGGTGGATAACCTTCGCGCCAGTGGTCATCGGTGAAAGGTTATCGCGCGATGTCGAGTTGCACACAGAGAAGGTGGGACCCAGACTCCCAGCATGAAACGTCCTGCACGCGCGCCACGTAGACAAAAAGGGTGGTTCAGAATAGTGACCTCAGAGTGTTAGCCTGCGCAGAGGCACGCTTAGTCGTACTGTTCAGTGCAGCGTACACGCAAACTTCCCTGCAGAGTGGGTGGTGGCAGCGGCTTTTGTGGACAAGTTAGTTTAAGATGCAAAAACCCACTTCTGAGAGAAAGGAACGTTGCAGTGGTTCAAGAGCGAAAGAGTGTGTTTGCCTCCCTTCTTCTCCTTTTCTCTCCTTCGCACTGCGATTCTGGCACCTTCACACAAGAGTACGACGAGCGACAGCCACCATTAGAGCACCTGGGAGGTTCTCTGCAAGTCTTTCAAACCAGACGCAAAAACAGAGCCAAGGCATTCTTTAAGCTTCGTTGGGTTTCGGAGCTCCTGGTGTTTTGCGCAAGTCCAGGTAAGGGAAGCTAGCCTTCATTTTCAATACAAGCCATAGATTAGCTGTTTCTGAAGTGAGGGCGACGTGGTCGCCGGTTTCGTTTTCATCTTCGTGAATGCTCTGTTCTATGTGTTTGGGCGACGTGGTCGCCGGTTTTAAATACAGACTTCGAAATATCTTGTTTTTGAACCAGATCGCCGGTTTTGGCGTTGTTTGCGAACTCCCTGTTTTTGGTGTTGCTTGGAAACTGTTTGAGATTTAAAGGTGGAATGCATGTGATATTCGAAAGTTTGAACCTTTGAAATGATTGTTGCTGTGATTTGAATCATTCATTTGATTGGTATGATGTTTTGAATGTTGTGAATGTGGGATCAAGGCATAGTATTTTCAGGAAAGGAAATACCGTATAAGATCGTGTATAGGTGTATTGACTAGGGGCTTGTCTAGAAGGAGATATCCTGACTCTGCTGATATAATGGAATCACGTAGATGAAGTTATTCAGTTGTGGAGAGTCGGAGGAGGTTCATATGAATGGGCGAGTAGTGTGAAAAAGAACGAGCTCGGCCTGTTATATGAATTAACCCTGGCATACCGGGAGAATTATTGACATTGAGATTATATATGCGCATGGCTGTGTGGATTTCACAGCGACCCTGTGTGGATTTCACAGTGGTATGGTATGACAGGTGCAGATCTCTGAGCCTGAGTCAACGCACGAGTCAATCCGGAAGTAGTGTCATGTGTCTATGCATTGTGAGTCAGTGGAAAGTCTGACGTGTGAATCTTAAATACTGAAAGTAGCAAATGGACACTTGACGAGTATGTGGAATATGGAAATGTTGATGGTTGTAATTGATATGGATCATGAATGGTGTGAAGTTTCATGTTTACTATGGATTTAAAAGCTTTTAAAACATCTAGCTTACCCCTTTCTTTTGTATTGCTCTGTGGTTGTTTTCTCTTAAACTGTGATGATCGTGTATTTTGCACGGGAGCAGACGAGGTTGCAGGTGGTAGAGCTCCTCAGTGAGTGGTCGCCGGGAGGGGATCGCCCATATATATTTCTGTTAGGCGATCACCCTTTTTATGATTGTCTGACAGGAGATCGCCCTTTTCTGATAGGAGATCGCCCTTTTCTGATGGGAGATCGCCTATCCTGTTGGGAAATCGCCTGTTTTTATGTATTTTGTTGTATTTAGTTTACGTTTTTGGAAACCGGCAGATTTTGTATTAAACTCCCTACGAGGAGAAAACTTCATTACATATATATATAATTATGTTCACTTCAACATTATTATTTTATCTCTACTTCATTTTATAATTATGCAATGGAATTGGCGGGATGTTACATTAATGGTATCAGAGTAGTTCGTCCTTAGGATGACCTGAGGGCTGTGGATCCATTGTGTTTCTTCTGCTTATAAAATTTATTTGAGTTTTAAATAACAACTATAGTGAAAGGTTTTCAAACGTTTTTGTATTGAAATTTTGTGTGTGCCTTAGTGAATATATGCCCTAACTGAAAATCTTAGTATTAAGAATGAGAGGGTCTTGATAAAGTGGTGAGGGTGCACACTCATAACTAGATCGAGATGATTCTCAATCTTAATTCCAAAGGTTTGATGTTTAGCATACATTGAATTCTGGTGTGATTTATGTCATTTTTATTGAGTGTTTTTGTAATTAATTGAAAGTGGTTGTTTGGGTTGATGGTTGTATACCAGTAGCTGTTCTGGTATTTTGCTTGAGGTTATAAGTATTAGGATTCTGTTGATAAACTCAAATTCTTAATGACTTTGAGATGCTGACCTTTGTAAGGTCTAGATGTTACCTCCTGAATGAATTGATTTCTTATCGATCTCATTCTTGTAGCTGTAGAGAGTGTAGACAACCATAGTTTCGAAATCTGAAAAGAAGAAGATGGCACGTAGACCTCCTACCCCTCCCCAACCTTCTTCGGAGATGAGCCAGATTGCCAAGGCTATCGAGATGATGGCAACTGCCATCCAACAACAGAATGCGGCGATGGCTCAGAACCATCAAGCTACCATGCACCACTGGGAAACTGCTCGGTCTGCTGAAACAAATTCCCATGTCGGTCAGCCTCAAGAACAGATGGGACAGTTAAAGAAGGCCATTGATGTGTCCACGTGTCATGCGATTAAAAGGGGTTGGTGAGATGTCAGATCAACAAACAGTGTTACTGCCAGAGTGTGCGCTCCTGTAGGCCGCCAGAAGACGACTTCTTAGTCTCTTCGCTGAGAACAAGTTCACAGCTCGAGACTGGGGGGCTTGTGATCCGGTCGGTCATTGGTAGTCGATGACGTCAGCAGCAGTTGACCACGTGGACCATTCACAGGGTGACACGTGGTAGAAGATAGCAGATGAATCAGGGAGGAAGATCACTCATAATGGTGATCGGTGGTTGGTTGCTGTGGGACCACCACCCGTAGATCAGTGCCAGGTGAGTGTAACATCCCGCAAAATAAAACCATACATACATGTATAATGAAAATAAAGGTAAACAAATAATATTGAAGAGTACATGATATTATATATATAAGAAATGAAGTTGCTCCTCTTAGGGAGTTAAATACATAACCAGGTCAAATGTTTTCAAAATTTAAAACGAAATTCAACCAAATACAACAAGACCGGCGATCTCCATACATGAACCGGCGATCTGGTAACAGAAGGCCCAAACAGGCGATCTGCTAGCAGGACATAAATCCGGCGATCACCACCAAGAGATAGAAAACCGGCGATCACCACCAAACAGGCGATCTCTTCCTCGGCGACCACTCACTAAGGAGCTCTATATCCTGGAAGATCATCTGCTCCCGTGTAAGTTATACACGATCATCACAGTTTAAAGAGAAAAACAGCCAACGAGCAAAACACGCAGGGTAAGCTAGATATTTTAAAGAGAGTTTAAATAAGAACATTAAAATCAGGGTAAGCAATTTTCAAGATATTCACGTAAAGCTATAGGTTTTCTCAATACCCTTCACCTGATCGCCCAGAAATCACACATTTCACAATATTCTCAAGAGTCATTCTATTTCACAACTGTATCAAGTGTCTATCAATTTCAAGTTCCTCATTTCACATGTCAGACCACCACTGACTCAGCACACAAGACACTTGACACTACTTCCGGAAGACTCATGCATTGATTAGACTCAGAGATCTGCACCTGTCATACCATACCACTGTGAAATCCACACAGGGTCGCTGTGAATCCACACAGCATGCGCATATATAATCTCAATGTCAATAGTTCTCCCGGTATGACAAGGTTAATCCATAGAACAGGCCGAGCTCGTTCTGTTTCACACGACTCACCCATTCCTATGAACCTCCTTCGACTCTCCACAACTGAGTAACTTCCTCTATGTGATTCCATTATCTCAGCAGAGTCAGGATATCCCCTTAGGAATCACCGATCAATGCACATCCTACACGATCTTACACGGTATTTTCTTTCCTGAAAATACTATGCCTCGATCCACATTCACAACATTCAACACATCATACCGCCCTTAAATAAATGATTCAAGTCACAGCAACGATCGTTTCAAAGATTCAGATTTTCGAAGATCACATTTAAGCTTCAACAATTCAAAGTAACACAAAAAACAGAGAGTTCGCAAACATCGCCCAAACCGGCGACCTGGTTCAAAAACAGGGTATTTCGAAGTCTGTATTTAAAACCCGGCGACCACGTCGCCCAAACACATGGAAGAGAGCATTCACGCAGATGAAAACGAAACCGGCGACCACGTCGCCCTCATTTCAGAAATAACTAAACTATAGCTTGTAATGAAAATGAAGTCTAGCTTCCCTTACCTGGACTTGCGCAAAACACCAGGAGCTCCGAAACCCAACGAAGCTTGAACAACGCCTTGGCTCTGTTTTTGCGTCTGGTTGAAGGACTTGCAGAGAACCTCCCAGGTGCTCTAATGGTGCTGCCTCTCGTCGTACTCTTGTGTGAAGATGCTAGAATCGCAGCGCGAAGGAGATATCTGGAGGAGAAGGGAGGTAACTCACTCTTTCTCTCTTTGAATGCTGCAACGTCTTTTTTTCTCTCAGCAGTGGGTCTCTGCATCTTAAACCAACTTATCCACCAAAAGCAGCTGCCACCCCCACTCTGCAGAGAAGCCTGAGTGTACGTTTCCCTGAACAGTACGACTACAGTTGTCTCTTGCGCAGGCCAACCACTCCCTGAACAGTACTACTGAGCGTGCCTCTGTGCAGTCTAACACCCTGAGGTCACTATTCTGAACCACTCTTTTTGTCTACGTGGCGCGCGTGCAGAACGTTCCATGCTGGAAGTCTGGGTCCCACTTTCTCTGTGTGAAGCTCGACATCGCGCGATAACCTTCCACCCATGACCTCTCGCGCGAAGGCTATCCACCGATGTCCTCTCGCGCGAAGGCTATCCACTGAGGCCTCTCGCGCGAAGACTAACCACCGATGACCTCTCGCGCGAAGACTCTCCACCGATGACCTCTCACGCGAAGACAATCCACCGATGACCTCTCGCGCGAAGACAATCCACCGATGACCTCTCGCGCGAAGACAATCCATCGATGATCTCTCGCGCGAAGACTAACCCCGCATGCCCCTCGCGCCCTGGCGATGCCCGCATGCCTCTCACCTGGCGATGCTCGACGACACATCGTTGCGCCTTTCTGAAGGTTCTTCATTCTACTATGTTACGTCCAAGGTATCATCTCCACATGACTCGGTGACGTCGGTAGCTTCACATTTCCAAGAGTAGATCAGTCCCACTCCTCGTGCTCCCATGCATGCAACACTAAGGGTGATCTCTTTTGCTCAAGCGTAGCGCTTCGCATGCACAGCGTATCTAAGGCTTAACCCACACCTTGATACGCGTGGTTGTTGGAACCCACTCTGGTTGATCCAGTATCTTGACCACATACTACGTACATTCCCGCCGATCACGTACACTCTAGGCGATTGGCGCTCATGTCTCCTCTAGGCGACAGGCGATTATGTGCCAGAGGACTCAGAGATCGCCTCCGTCTTCACTAACGATGATCTTGCAGAAGACTTCTTAGTTACACTTTTCCTCCTTTACTCTTCTTGGTCCACATGTCATTCGACCGACCTCTACTAGCTTATCCCAGATCTTGGGCGACGTCCGAGGTCCGACTACTACGAAACTTCATTTACCAGCTCTTTGTATTTTAAATAATAACATCTTCTGGAATTATTTAAATATACCACTTTCATTCCAATTCAATTTTACAGGTCCTTACAGTGAGCGCCTGGAGGCAGAGCGTGATGAGCGCCTGGAAGCAGAGCGCGAGAAGTACAAAAGCACTGATCAGTTATCGAGGGTTTCCTGTTAACACACAGTTAAGCTGGGACCTGGGCTCCCAGCGAGAGCGTTACGCAAGAAGCACAGATCAGTGATTGCCTATCGCCGTGTGTGAGGATCAGTAATCGCCTATCGCCGTGTGTGAGGATGAATAATCGCCTATCGTCGTGTGTGAAGATCAGTAATCGCCTAGATTGCACATGATCACCGTGTGTGAAGGTTAGGAGATCAGGTGGTCAGCAAGTCGCCGAAAGGAGCACATCGCCGGGTATTTGAGAAGACTTGGCAAGCACTTGTTATATGGTCTAAATACAGAGGATAAGTGGCATATCTGCCACCATGTGTAGTGTGAGTCGTGATACCCAGTGTTAATCAGTTCATCATGTTAAGGTTGCGCCCAGGGTAGCCTGTGCACTAAGCTACTCCCTGTGTGGATAACTTAGTCGCAGGAGCAAAGTGGAAGTAACGTTTCAGCTGCAGGTACTCCAGATGGTGACACGTGTATGACCAGATGTTATCCACATGTCAAGAGGAATAATCGTCAGGAGAGAGAAAGACTCAGGTATATATACGAAATTCTTAACGGAATTAGAGAGGATTCATTTTGGTAGTGATTCACTTGTACACGGTTCTGAGTTTTCTTTGAAGTTCTTTGTTGATTCAATCACTGACTTGAGCATCGGAGCGCAACCGGCCGCAGAGGCGCCATACTGTTCTTTCAGGTTTCTTGGAGGATTATCAGGTGAAGGTCATCGGTGTACTTGGCATGAAGCTGGTGAGGACGAGGTTCAAGAAAGGAGAAGTTCCAACGCTTTGGTCAAGAGGCTGGATCATCGGTACTTTCACGGGTACAGCAATACAGTGGTTCAACGGACTACCAGATGACCACATTACTTCTTTTGCAGAGTTCGCTAAACTGTTTCGAGAGCAGTTTTATACCAATCGGGTCAAACCTCTAGTGTTATATGACCTCTTTAATGTGTGGCAAAGAGAAGGGGAGTCCGTGAAAGATTATTTGAACAGATTTTGGGCTTTCACTGTGAGACTCTGAACTCATGATGAGAACGTTATGGTCTCCGCTTTCGAACAGGGGATTACCACAGGACGATTCTGTGATTCCCTGATCAGAAATCTGGCAAAGACTTTTTCTGAGATCAGAAAAAGAGCAGTCGCCCACATCAACGCTGAAGAAGCAGTGGTGGCTAGAAACAATGGTTCGCATCCTCGGACAGCTAAGCCGAAGGAGGTCAGTAAAACTTCTCGGCCCTTGAGGGTTCATGAGACCTCTACTAGAAAGAAGGCAGAAACAAGGCATGCGCCTTACAGGAAAAGTGAGTTCAAGGCAAGGGGCAAGGAAGAGGAGTTTCGCCCCAAGTTCTGAGTATCATACAAGGAGCTGATTAGCATACCTGCAGTGGTCGAGAAGCTGAGGTTCCCCTAGAAGGCTAACAAAAATTTGGGGGGAAGAAAGGATGTCTGGTGCGAATTCCACAAGGGGTTCGGGCACGACACCAAGCAGTGCATGACTTTAGGCTATCAATTAGCTGAGATGTTAAAGGAATGTTTCTTGAAGGAATACCTCGAGCCCGACGAAGGAGAACCCCAAGGGGAAGTTGCTCCAAGGGACCAAGCGCATGAAGTGCCCGTACATGTCGAGTTGAACACTATCTCAGGCGGGTTCTCCGGGGGAGGTAGCACAGCTACCAAGCGCAAGCGGTATGCAAGGACTGTGATGTCGTTAGAAATCATAATGACACGCCTAAACCAGATCTTTGCTTCAAGAAGGGTGATTTGGTGGATGTGGTCCTTCACGACAACGACCCAGTGGTGATCTTTGTTGTTATGGTGGGCAGGAAGGTACACTGGGTTCTCATTGACCAGGGCAGCTCAGCAGATGTAATATTTTGGTCCATGTTTGTCAATTTACGGCTATCTCCCGACCAACAGAGGTCGTATGATGGGTGGCTAGTTGGCTTTGCAGGTGATCATGTGGAGGTGCGGGGGTTTGTTGACTTGAGGACGATTTTTTCAGATGAAGAAGCGGCTAGAACTGTCGTCGTCAGGTACATTCTGGTAAATACTCCCTATGCGTATAACTTGCTTTTTGGGAGACCCTCTTTGAACAGGTTAGGTGTGGTGGCTTCAACAAAACACATGAAGATGAAGCTATCATCCCTTGAGGGGAGGGTTATCACGATCAAGTCTGACTAGAAAGCTGCTCAGAAGTGCTATGAGAGTAGCCTGAAGAACAGAAGGAGCTTAAACTCTGTCACCATCGCTCACGAAGTGAAGGTGGCCGAGATCCTAGAAATAGAAGTCGACAACAAACAACGGCCAGGACCTGTCGGCGATGTTCACAAAAAAGAGATTGGGGGGAAGACGTTTAAGCTTGGTGGCTCACTAGGTCAGAAGCTGTTGGACTAGATAGTTGGGGTGATAGCCAGGCACATGGACGCGTTCGCTTGGTCCTCCGCTGACATGCCTGGGATAGACCTTGATTTCCTATGCCACAGACTCATTATGGATACCAGGGTCTATCCAATAGTACAGAGGAGGAGGAAGTTCAATGAGGAGAAACACCTGATCATCAGGGTGGAAACTCGGAAGTTGTTGAATGCCGACCATATCAAGGAGATCCAGTACCCTGAGTGGCTGGCAAATGTGGTGTTGGTCCAGAAGTCAAATGGAAATTGGAGGATGTGCATCGACTTTATGAACCTAAATAAAGCCTGTCTGAAAGATTCCTACCCACTGCTGAGCATTGATTCCTTAGTAGACAGTGCCTTAGGTTACTGCTTGCTGAGCTTTCATGATGCATTCTCGGGGTACAATCAGATTTGGATGCACCCCAATGATGAGAGTAAGACTGGCTTTATGGAAGAATTTCCTAGCTATTGTTACAAGGTCATGCCCTTCGGCCTTAAAAATGCTGGTGCCACTTACCACTGGTTGATGGATAGGATTCTCACCTCCTTGCTCGGATGACATGGTCGTCACCTCCAAGGAGAAAGAGCAGCATGTGAATGATCTCGAGGAGTTGTTCGCAACCATTGCCAAGTACAATCTGAAGTTAAATCCTGAAAAATGTGTGTTCGAGGTGGAGGCAGAAAAGTTTCTTGGGTTCTTATTGATCGAGAGGGGCATAGAAGATAATCCTGACAAATGTGTCACCACCATAGAGATGACGAGCCCTGCCACCATTAAGGAAGTCCAACAATTGATTGGACGTATGACAACTCTCTCTCGTTTCCTGTCAGCTAGTGGAGACAAGGGTTACCCATACTTCTAGTGCCTGAAGAAGAATAATCGATTTGTGTGGACTTCTGAGTGCGAAGAAGCTTTTGTCAAGTTGAAAGAATATTTAACTAGCCCCCTGTCCTCGAAAAGCTGATACCAGGTATTCCTCTTTGCCTGTACTTCGCCATCACGGACCGAGCAATTAGCTCGGTGATAGTACAGGACCAGGAACAGGTCCTGCCGATTTATTTTTTCAGCAAGGTGCTACAACTGAGATTTGATGGGATAAGATTAAATATTCACACATTCAAAGAGAAGAGTGATCTTGAAGCTTACTTGGAGTGGGAGATTGAAGTAGAATATGTGTTTGCTTACAATGAGTATAATGAGGAGCAAAAGATGAAGTTGGAAACAACTTAATTTTCAGATTATACCTTAACTTGGTGAAATAAATACCAAAGGGAGAGAATTAGATATGCGGAACCCATGGTGGACTCTTGGATTGAAATGAAAAGGATTATGAGAAAGAGATATATTCCAGCAAGCTACATGATACAAACCAAAGCAACCAGTAGATGACTAAGGACACATCAAACATTTCACAAAAAGGTTAGTCATCTCAATATATAAAGCCAAACCCCACCAAACCTCGAGAGAGAATCAACAAAAGAAGAACTAGTTATAAACCAGAATATCAAAAGTTCTCTGCCTTCTTGTTTTTCCATAAGAGAAAATTATGTAAATAATTTGGGCTCACTTTAGGGGTCCAAATAGCAAAGATAAGCTAGAATAAGGTGCCTTTAACATAATAGGGGGTGTAGTTATCATTTTAGCTTGTTCCTAGCCCTTTTGGAAGGCATTTTGACCTAGTTTCTTGAAGGACAAGCCTAAGATGCGGGTTTGACTTAGTCAAACCCTAAGGCTGCCCATTTTTTCCCTTTTCCCATCCTACCCCTCTTGCTTGTTTTCCAAGAATCCTTCACCTATAAATAGGGGGCCTACCAAGTGTATTTTACATGTTGAAATTTATAGAAGGAAAAATATGCACATTTTGTGTGAGAATTGTGAGCTTTTAGCTTAGGTCTTATCTTGTGAGAGTGTAAGCTCTTTAAGTGGCGACCAACTTTCACTTATCTTGGAGGACCTCCATGCTCCAAGTGGCGTGTTTCTTCCATTGCCATCACCATAAGCTTTCTCCTTCATCTTGTTTCCATTTCCATTTATGCTTCTCTTTCCTAGAGTTTATGTTCTTGTTCTTCTCTACTCTTCCATTCGGTTATCTTGTCTTTAGTTTGTTTCCTTTCATGTTCTTCAATTTCTGCACCATCATCATGCTCACCATATCATGTGGTTTCCTTTTGCCTTTGTGAAGTGAACCTTCGTAGTTACTTAATGATCCTGCCGCTTGACTCGAACGTGGAGGATTGCCTCGTCACTCCTTCGTCTAGCCTTCTGTTCTACAGGAACGCTCCAAGAACCACTGCCGGAACTCCAAACGCTGCTTGCAAAACACACAGACGGCGCCTCTGGTGGCCGTTGTAGCTCCGACGCTCAAGTCAGGCAACAGGAACACCAAAACTATATCTGAATCTCTCTGTGAGACTCGTGTGTAACTGAAACTCTCAAATGTGTAAGCTGTAAGAATTTGTAAAAAACCTCTCTAATTTCGTTAAGAGTCTCGTATATATACTTGAGTCTTTCTCTCTCCTAACGGTTATTCCTCTTGACACGTGGATAACATCTGGTCATACACGTGTCACCATCTGGAATATCTGCAGCTGAAACGTTACTTCCACTGTGCCCCTGCGACTAAGTTATCCACACAGGGAGTAGCTTAGTACACAGGCTACTCTGGGCGCAACCTTAACATGGCGAGCTGGTTAACACTGGGCATCGCAGCTCACACTACACATGGTGGCAGATATGCCACTTATCCTCTGTACTTAGACCATACAACAAGTGCTTGCCAAGTCTTCTCAAACACCCGGCGATGTGCTCTTTCGGCGATTTGCTGACCACCTGATCTCCTAACCTTAACGCACGGCGATCATGTGCAATCTAGGCGATTACTGATCCATACCGGCGATGAGCGATTACTCATCTTCAAGGCGATAGGCGATTACTCATCTTCAAGGCGATAGCTGATTACTCATCTTCAAGGCGATAGGCGATTACTCATCATCACAGGCGATAGGCGATTACCATTCTGAGTGATCACCTCCCTGATTCACCTGCTATCCTCTACCACATGTTACCCTGTGGATGGTCCATGTGGTCAACTGCTGCTGATGTCATCGACTACCGATGACCGACCGGATCACAAGCTCCCCAGTCTCGAGCTGTGAACTTGTTCTCAGCGAAGAGACTAAGAAATCGTCTTCTGGCGGTCTATAGGAGCGCACACTCTGGTACTAATACTGTTTCATTCCTTCTTCTTCGCCTTCAAACATTCAAAGCATTTCTTTGTGCGGGCCGCATGCTCCCAGGAGAGCGCCAGGCGCATCCTGCCTGCATGGCCTTGCCGCACGTCCTCTGAGTGGGCATCATGCGAGGTGCATGCGCAACGTTCTCGATGGGAACCCCGATGACCGATCGCCCTCTGCATGCACTTACGACCGACCTCCCTCTTAACGCCCGATCGCGCTCTTCATGCAGTCACACCCGATCAGTGCCTCATAACTTCCACCGATGACCGGGCGGTGCCTCATAACTTCCCCTGATGACCGGGCGGAGCCTTATGACTAATCACCGACGTCCGTGCGGTGCCTCCAGGCGCTTATCTATGCTCTGAACCGGGAGTGGTGGCCACTTGGTATCTGACTGCCGATCACTGTTCTAGGTGATCGCCTCCCTGATTCACCTTCTCTGTTTTCTTCTTCTCAAACGCGCTAGGGTTCGCTGCATTTCTCCTCTTTAACTCTCTGCATGTGACTAACTGTTAACTAGCTTAGGCTTTAGCGCGATCCCACTGCAACCCCTCAAACTTGGCTTCTGACTTGATCGCGGCTAACTGTTACCTTAGCATTGCCTTCAACATAACTTCGTGTTGGGATGACTGACTTAACGGGGCCTAAACGCCTCGGCTTCACGCAGCAGAACTTGCTTCTACCACCGACAACCGACTAGCATGTTAGTGCACCACCGATCAGTCATCGCGCTTCTAGCTTCGCTACACTTCTCTGCCACACCAGCGCTGAGAGCATAGAGGGCCTGTACACCAACTATGACGCCTGTGTTTTGGGGAAGAGAAGTGCTTCTCGGTGACCCCTCTTGTCTCAACCTCGCTGTAAGAAGTCGTGGGTGAGGTCTTGCTTCTCTCACCTCAACCTCGCTGTAAAAAGCAGAGGGAAGGGACTTGGTTCTCTTGCCTCAACCTTGCTGTAAGAAGCAGAGGAAGAGGACTTTTCTCTCGCCTCAACCTTGCTGTGAAAAGCAGAGGAAGAGGACTTGGTTCTCTCGCCTCAACCTTGCTGTAAGAAGCAAAGGGATAGGACTTTCTCTCTTGCCTCAGCCTCGCTGTACAAAGTCGAGGTGAGGACTTTCACTCGCCTGCACCTCGCTGTACAAAGTCGAGGGAGGACTTTCTTCTTTCTCGCCTGCACTCGCTCAATGGCAAGGAGGGCTTCCTCTGTTGCCTACACTCGCTCAAAGGCAAGGAGGACTTCCTCTGTTGCCTGCACTTGCTCAAAGGCAAGGAGGACTTCCTCTGTTGCCTGCACTTGCTCAAAGGCAAGGAGGACTTCCTCTGGTGCCTGCACTTGCTCAAAGGCAAGGAGGACTTCCTCTGGTGCCTGCACTTGCTCAAAGGCAAGGAGGACTTCCTCTGTTCTCGCCTGCACTTGCTCAAAGGCAAGGAGGACTTCCTCTGTTCTTGCCTGCACTTGCTCAAAGGCAAAGAGGACTTCCTCTGTTGCCTGCACTTGCTCAAAGGCAAGGAGGACTTCCTCTGTTCTCGCCTGCACTTGCTCAAAGGCAAGGAGGACTTCCTCTGTTCTCGCCTGCACTTGCTCAAAGGCAAAGAGGACTTCCTCTGTTGCCTGCACTTGCTCAAAGGCAAGGAGGACTTCCTCTGTTCTCGCCTACACTTGCTCAAAGGCAAGGAGGACTTCCTCTGTTCTCGCCTGCACTTGCTCAAAGGCAAGGAGGTCTTCCTCTGTTGCCTCAACCTTGCTGTAAGAAGCGAAGGAAGAGGACTTTTCTCTCGCCTCAACCTTGCTGTAAGAAGCAGAGGAAGAGGACTTTCTCTCTTGCCCCAACCTTGCTGTATAAAGCAGAGGAAGAGGACTTTCTCTCGCCTGCACCTTGCTGTACAAAGTCGAGGGAGGACTTTCTCTCTTGCCCCAACCTTGCTGTACAAAGCAGAGGAAGAGGACTTTTCTCGTGGGTGCACGCTCCCAGGGGGGGCGCCGGGCGTGGCTGTCTAAGCGCACACACTGGGCGCGCCCTGCCTGCATTGCCTCATCGCGCGTTCACCGACGTCCCGACCGGCGAGGATCTCTTCTTCTGGAATCATACGAGGTGCATGCTTAACGCTCTCGCTGGGAACTTGGGTCCCAGCTTAACACGTGTTAGCAAGACCCCGATGACTGTGCACCAACCGAGTACTCACTCTCTACATGCACCGACGGCTGATCGTGGTCTGCATGCACTGATGGCTGATCGCGCTCTACATCCCAGCGCTTATCTAGGGCTGATATGCGGGTGGTGGCCACTCGGTAACTCACCACCGATCACCTGGTCTTGCACCTGGGGCAAGGAGAACTTTAAACTGGGAACACTCGCACACTTTATGTACTGAAAATCTTTTATTGGGTGGCATCGTTAAAAAGAGTGCCCCTGATCTGCTCAACTATTTAATACACTAAGTGTGTGTACAGCGCGATAGCGCATCTACTTTACAACTTAACGAAAGTAGGAAAGAAGCGTGTAACGTCCTGGGTTCTGGGAATAGTCGTTCCGTCCAGAGTCACCAGCCGACAAGCTCCATTCTCCAACGTCTTAACCACTCTGGATGGGGTCTCCTTTAACCGGCGACGACCGCCCTGGCGATGCACACACGTGGGGCGATCATGCCTTCCGCTTCAGCTCTGGGAGCCCCCCAGTGTAGCCTCTTCCATCACCTCACCTCCCCAAACACAGGGAGTTCATGCTGCTGGTCGCCTTCCTGGGACCCCGAAGCGCGATCACCTTGTGTCTTCTGCAGGTAATCGGTTAGGAACCCTGTCTCCACCAACTCAGCAAGCTGACGCCCCAACGCCAGGCAGTTACGGAGTGTATGTCCATAAGCTTGATGGAATTCACACCACTCATCCTTCCTCCCTCCAAGTACCCTGTCGGTTTTCTCTGGCACATGGAGTCTTGCTGCCACAGCAGGGATGTCTTCATCCTTGACGGGCAATCTCACCACCTGCGCCCCAAAGCGATTGAGGTAGTCCCTCAACGGCTCCCCCTGATACTGGCGCACGTCAAACAGGTCGTAGGACACCACTGGCGCAGGTCGGTTAATGATGTACTGCTCCATGAACAGCTTCGCAAACTGATGGAAGGAAGTGACGTGGCCCTCTGGCAGGCTCACGAACCACTCCATCGCCATTCCGCGCAACGTACTCATGAACATCTTGCAGTACACAGCATCTGAACCTCCAGTCAGCATCATCTGAGTGTGGAAGGCTGTCAGGTGTGCTTCTGGATCCTCCACCCCCGTGAACGACGCTTTCAGTCCCACCAGATTGGGAGGCACCACCGTGTTCATGATTTCGGGGGAGAAAGGCATAGGGAATGCTCTCGGAGGCGACGGTGGCGTCGACGTCCTCTCTTCAGCTGCGCGCTCCTTCTGCGCCTGCAATTCCCTACGCAGCTCTTCATTCATACGGCTCAACTCTTCATTTCTTCTCTGCGATGCAGTCAGCTCTGCACGCATTTTCTCCTGATTAGCTCTCGATTCCGCGATGCTATCTTGCAACGCGCGCATCATCTCCACTGCCTGCGCCATGGTAACAGCTCCTTCTTCAGCAGATGGCACATGTGAGGTTTGCCTGGTTCTTCTTCTCATCTTCTCAACACTTCGACGTAACTTCAAGAAACCTCGACGAAAAGATCAAGAAGCTCCAAGAAACTGCGACGTGGATGGGAGCAAAATTCACACGGGCCCAACAGTGGGCGCCAAATGATCCTGCCGCTTGACTCGAACGTGGAGGATTGCCTCGTCACTCCTTCGTCTAGCCTTCTGTTCTGCAGGAACGCTCCAAGAACCACCGCCGGAACTCCAAACGCTGCCTGCAAAACACACAGACGGCGCCTCTGGCGGCCGTTGTAGCTCCGACGCTCAAGTCAGGCAACAGGAACACCAAAACTATATCTGAATCTCTCTGTGAGACTCGTGTGTAACTGAAACTCTCAAATGTGTAAGCTGTAAGAATCTGTAAAAAACCTCTCTAATTTCGTTAAGAGTCTCGTATATATACCTGAGTCTTTCTCTCTCCTGACGGTTATTCCTCTTGACACGTGGATAACATCTGGTCATACACGTGTCACCATCTGGAATATCTGCAGCTGAAACGTTACTTCCACTGTGCCCCTGTGACTAAGTTATCCACACAGGGAGTAGCTTAGTACACAGGCTACTCTGGGTGCAACCTTAACATGGCGAGCTGGTTAACACTGGGCATCGCAGCTCACACTACACATGGTGGCAGATATGCCACTTATCCTCTGTACTTAGACCATACAACAAGTGCTTGCCAAGTCTTCTCAAACACCCGGCGATGTGCTCTTTCGGCGATTTGCTGACCACCTGATCTCCTAACCTTAACGTACGACGATCATGTGCAATCTAGGCGATTACTGATCCATACCGGCGATGAGCGATTACTCATCTTCAAGGCGATAGGCGATTACTCATCTTCAAGGCGATAGCCGATTACTCATCTTCAAGGCGATAGGCGATTACTCATCATCACAGGCGATAGGCGATTACCATTCTGAGTGATCGCCTCCTTGATTCACCTGCTATCCTCTACCACGTGTTACCCTGTGGATGGTCCACGTGGTCAACTGCTGCTGATGTCATCGACTACCGATGACCGACCGGATCACTTAACCACTTGGTTAAGTTCGTGTCCAGTGGGAATCTTCCTTTGGTTTCACCTTCTAAAAGTGCTAAAATCTCAATCTAAGTAAAGTGTCACCTCTTAAAATGAACAATCTTAAAATCAACTCACGTCATGTGGTCATCAAAGCTTAGGTTCTTTGAGCTTTATTTTGCTTTGAGCTGATTTGGCACTTTATTTTCTTGCACCTTTAATTTCTTGCTTTTACATTCAAGCAATTTAAATTCTGCCTTTACATTCTTGTCATTTAGAATTCCGCTTTTTAATTCATTAGCACTTTAAATTTCTGTTTTGAATTTTATTTTTGTGTCATTTATTGTTCTTGCCTTTTTTGTTTTGAGTCTTATGTTCTTAAGTGTTCTAGGAGTTCTTATCTTTTGCTTCTACTTATTTTTCTTTTAATTGTGAAGATATAAAAGTAACTAGAAATTTGTTTAAGTGGAAGTAGATTTAGTTCCAAACATAGATTTCAAGTGTTCATTTAATTTAAATCCCAAACTTTTTTGGACAATTGGAAGTGAATGAAAATGTGCATGACATGACCTATGGACATCTTAACTCCATAAACCAAAAACAAGGATAAAAAAAAAAGGGACTTTGACGCAAGACACCACCTTCCTTTTTGTCCAAAGTATCTTTCTACAAAAGTGGATTCATTTTATTTGGAAAATTTATTTCATCATTGTGGATTTTATCCTTTAGGTTTTACAAGATTCTAGAAAGATTTGAACTTCATTGTTAAAAGTTAAGTAAGTGTCTTAGAGTCTTTTTGTGTGCTTTTCTTGCTTGTCTTCCTTTTAAGTTTTGTCATCATCTCTTTTCCAACTTGGTTTAGCTTTCTTTGTTTGAGCTTTTCTTGTTTGTCTTTTAAATGTTCTTAGTTTTGTTGTGGTTCTTCTAAGATCAAGTGATTAGGGCTTTGTCCTTTTTCATTTGAGAGTTTTCAACGTTAAGATAGACCTTTGTTGAGAGAAATTCCTTTTGAGTGCGAATCATTCTTGAGTGAAACACGTGAGTGAGTGTTTAAACTGTTTTTCACTAATTGTTTGTTTCCTTTGTGCAAAAATTATGGCTAATTTGTATTTAGGTAAATCTTCAACTCCGCAATCACCTCACAAGGCACACCTTTTGGAAGAGCTTGAGGATGCCAAGAAGAGTTTGGCCCACAAAGAAGACAAAATGCGGCAACTAGTGGAAAGAATGTAAAGGCTAAAGGATGCTCAAGAGAGACAAGTTAGAGAAAGGAGACGGAAACCTAGAAGAGCTACTAGAAATTACGTGCACTATGGAAGTCAAAAAGAAGAAAATGATTGGCGAGTGCACAATTTTGACAAACGGCAGCATCAACATCAACAACAACCACAACATTCTTTTGATTTGGTAAAGTTACCTAGTTTTAGTGGGTCCAATGACCCTACTTTGTATTTAGAATGGGATGCTAAAGTTGAGCATCTCTTTAATGTGTATAAGGTCATCGAGGACCAAAAGGTTAGGTCAGCTTCCCTAACTTTTTTAGACTATGCCATCCAATGGTGGCAACAAAGTGTAATGGACATTGGGCTAAACAAGAGGTCAGTCGTAGTCTCTTGGAGTGATTTAAAGTTATACATGCACGCGTGGTTTGTTCCTCCTTGTAGGAAGGAACTCTTGCTGAAGCTCCAACGACTTCATTAAGGACCTAGGATGGTAAAGGAATATTTTGAAGACTTAAAAATAACTTTGACTAAAATTAATATGCATGAAAGTGAAGAGTCAAAGATTGCTAGATTTGTGAGTGGATTACAACAAGAAATACAAGATGTTGTAAAATTATGTGAGTATACTTCTTTAGAAAAATTGGTTCACCTAGCCATCAAGGTTGAATCACAAGTTTTGAAGGAAAAATCTTTTAAAAATACTCATAATGATGGCTTTTACAAAACATCTTGGAAGGACAACACCAAATTTCAAAACCAAGATTCTCCTTCGAATTTATCAAAAGAAACCACCCCACATCATAAAGATTCTAAAGATAAACCTTTTCCTCCTAAGTCACCCACCAAATCCTCAAGCACAAAATGCTTTAAATGTTTAGGTTTTGGGCACATAGCATCCAACTGTCCAACTAAAAGAACCATGATGATAAATAAAGATCAAGTAAAAATGAAAAGTGAAAAAAAAGTGAAAATAACAAGACGGGACTCATCACCTCACCAAAAGTGGTGAAATCCATAATAAAAACTGTCGGCTCACTTCAGTACTTTCCTTCCTTCTCTTGTTTATCTATTTATAGCTCTAAATACATGTAATATTTGTTAGAGAAATGTGGGAAAATTTTTTAAAACCCTTCTAAAGGTTTATAGCTTATAAGAAGTTTTTCGCACCAAGTTCCCTTTTCTCTACAAACATTACATGTAACTAGAACCATTCCACCCAAACTCCGAAAAATCAATGAACATAAGTTTTCTTCACCACTCATATATAAATCGAGTGAAGAAACTAACTATGTTATTTGCAGGAGTTCTAAATTCGAGGACGAATTCTTTCCAACCTAGGGGGCATGATACAAACCAAAGCAACCAGCAAATGACTAAGGACACATCAAACATTTCACAAAAAGGTCAGTCATCTTAGTATACAAAGCCGGACCCCACCAAACCTTGAGAGAGCATCAACAAAAGAAGAACCAGTTATAAACCAGAATATCAAAAGTTCTACCTTCTTATTTTTCCACAAGAGAAAATTATGTAAATAATTTGGGCTCACTTTAGGGGTCTAAATAGCAAAGATAGGCTAGAATAAGGTGCCTTTAGCATAATAGGGGGTGTAGTGATGTGAGTTAATTTTATGATTTAGCATTTTATGGTGGCACTTTAATTAGGATTGAGATTTTAGGATGATTAAGGTGAGAACCTAAGGAAAATTCCCACTGAACAATAACTTAACCAAGTGGTTAAGTAGATGTGAAGGTTCATTTCACAAAGGCAAAAGGAAAACACAATTATGGTGAAGATGATGACAAGTAAAGGTGCTGAAATTAAAGAGAGGAAACTAAACATAATGAAGGAAACCGAATAGGAAACAAAGCATTAAAACAAGAACAAGACATAGATTTCAGAATTGAAATTTGAAATGGAAATGGAATGGAAAAAGATGAGTGAAAGGAAACTTAGGAGAATGAAGCTAGAGAAGTGATCACGCCACTTGGATGGTGGTTTACTCCAAGATGAGTGAAGAATGCCGCCACTTGAGAGCTCTCTAAATCTCACAAGATAAGACAATGGTGTAAGGAGACAATGCTCACAAACTCTAACACAAATTGTGTATAGTAACTTTACTCTAATTTCAACATGAAAATACATGAGGTAGGCCTCCTTATTTATAGGTGAAGGAGCCTTGGAGAGCAAGCATAAGGGGTAGGATGGGAAGAGTGAAAAAAATGGGCAGCCTTAGGGTTTGACTAAGTCAAACCCGCATCCTTGGCTTGTCCTTGTAACGCCCCTCAAAATATTGGTCATATTTATATAATAAAATAAAGGTGAAACAATAATATCAAAATTGAACATAGATATATACATAATATAATTCATCCATTAGTACAAATGTGCCTCAAAATAATATCTCTTTTTGAGGAAGTTTTTATACATCTCCATACAGGAGTTTTCAAAATAAAATAAAATAAAAAAAAAAAACCACAGCATTCAAACCTGGCGATCTCCTCCTCCAGAAAGTGCTCACTGAGGAGCTCTACTACCTACAACCTCATCTGCTCCCGTGCAAATATACACGATCATCACTGGTTTAAGAAAAACAACCACGATACAAAATAAAGGGTAAGCTAGATATTTTTAAAAACTTTAAATATGAAACTTTATATCAATAGAAAGTATAAATCTTCACACCATTCATAATCTATATCAATTTCAACCATCAACATCCCCATATTCCACAAACTCGTCAAGTGTCTATTCAATACATTCAATACTCATGGTTCACACGTCAGACTTTTCACTGACTCATAACATATAGACACATGACTCTACTTCCGGAAGACTCGTGCGTTGACTCAGACTCAGAGATCTGCACTTGTCATACCACACCACTGTGAAATCCACACAGGGTTGCTGTGAAATCCACACAGCCATGCGCATACATAATCTCAATATCATCACTCTCCCGGTATGACAGGGTTAATTCATATAACAGGTCAAGTCAGTTATCTTTCAAACAACTTACCCATGCATATGAACCTCCTTCGACTCTCAACAACTGAATAACTTCATCTATGTGATTCCATCATATCAGCAGAGTCAGGATATCTCCTTCTAGACAAGTCCCTAGTCAATGCACATTACACACGATCTTACACGGTATTTTCTTTCCTGAAAATACTATGCCTTGATCCCACATTCACAACATTCAATGCATCATACAACACGTAAAAGCACAATTCCATCATATAATATTTTGAATCTTTTCTTAAACAATCCCAATCACAGAAACAATCATTCCAAGGTTCAGATTTTCGAATATCACATGCATTTCACATTTCAATCTCAAACAGTTTCAAACGACAGGGGAGTTCGAAATCAACATTTAAAACCGGCGATCACGTCGCCCCACACATAAAAACAAAGCATCGTGAAAAAGGAATATGAAACCGGCGACCACGTTGCCCTCACTTCAGAACCTACTCACCTAAAGTTTTTATAAACGAAAAAAATGCTAGCTTCCCTTACCTGGACTAGCGTAAACTTCACTAAGAGCTCCAACCCAACGCGATTCAAGGATGCCTTAACCTGCACCATGGAGCCTTAGTCACAAAACTAGCTATACCACTCATTTCTACGTTAACAGAGACGATTCCTGAAGCCAAGAGAGCTGCATGCAACGCTTACGCAGAGGCAACCCTCTCAAGTGCAGGATCGACTCGAAGAACAGAGCGATACGACTTACTCTGTTTTAGCGTCCGGCTTGGAGAACTTGCAGAGAACCTCCCAGGTGCTCTATGGTAGTCGCTGATAGCCAACTGATGCGCTAGGACGTCTGAACGTATGGAGAAGGAGAAGAAGAAACAGGGAGCTAAGACCAACTCACTCAATTTCTCTCTACTCAAGCAGCGTTCGAACCCTGCCTATCCAAACTGAAGTTTGAACTTAAGCCACCCTTCCCAGGCATGCCGCTGTCACCACCCACTCTGCAGGGAAGCTTGCGTATACATTTCCTCTAACAGTATGACCACGTGGGTCTCTGCGCACCAACTCTGGGTCACTTTCCATACCAACTCTCTGATGCTAACTATTCTGAAACACCCTTTTTGTCTACGTGTCGCGCATGCAGGACGTCTCATGCTGGGAGCCTGGGTCCCACCTTATCTGTGTGAAACACGACATCGCGCGATAACCTTCCACCGATGACTTCTCGCGCGATGACTATCCACCGATGTCTCATCCTAGCGGACGACAGATGTCTCTCCCTGGAGTGGAAGACGACCGATGTCTCTCCCTGGAAGACGACCGATGTCTTTCCCTAGAAGACGACCGATGTCTCTCCCTGGGAGACGACCGATGCGTCCCTCATCCTGGCGATGACCGTCTGTCTCTCGCCCTGGCGATCCCCGCGTGTCTCTCATCCCAGCGATGACTTATGACACATCGCCACGCCTTGCTGAAGGTTCTTCATCCCACTATGTTACGTCCAAGGTATCACCTCCACATGGCTTGGTGACGTCGGTAGCTTCACATTTCCAAGAATAGATCAGCACTACTCCTCGTGCGCCCATGTATGCAACACTAAGGACGATTTCTTATGCTCAAGCATAGAGTTTCGCATGCACAGCGTATCTAAGGCTTAATCCACACCTTGATACGTGTGGTTTTTGGAACCCACTATGGTTGATCCAGTATCTTGACCACATACTAAGTGCACTTTTGGCGATCATGTGTACTCTAGGTGACAGGCGATTATGTACTAGAGAAGTCGGAGATCGCCTCCGTCTTCAACAACGACGATCTATTAGACTTCTAAGCTACACTTTCCTTCCTTTATATTTTAAATAAAAACATACTTAGAATTTACTTAAAATATATCACTTTCATTCCAATAAAATTTTCTAGGTCCTTACAGTCCTTCTAGAAACTAGGTAAAAAAGCCTTCCAAAAGGGCCAATAACATCCTAAAATGCTAACTGCACCCCCTATTATACTAAAGGCACCTTATTCTAGCCTATATTTGCTATTTGGACCCCCAAAGTGAGCCCAAATTATTTACAATATTTTCTAATCATTAAGAAGACCAGCAGGAAGAAATTTAGGTGCTCTGGTCTTTGTCCCATTCTCCATCTGGTGAGGTCTCTACTTTGAGGTGACTTCTCTTTATATTCTTTAGTGTCCTTGATCATCACCTTGTGGGCTTGGTTTGCATCATGTAGTTATCATTTTAGCTTGTTCCTAGCCTTTTTGGAAGGCATTTTGACCTAGTTTCTAGAAGGACAAGCCTAGGATGCGGGTTTGACTTAGTCAAACTCTAAGGCTGCCCATTTTTTCCCTTTCCCATCCTACCCCTCTTGCTTGTTTTCCAAGGATCCTTCACCTATAAATAGGAGGCCTACCAAGAGTATTTTATATGTTGAAATTTGTAGAAGGAAAACTCTGCACATTTTGTGTAAGAATTGTGAGCTTTTAGCTTAGGTCTTATCTTGTGAGAGTGCTCTTCAAGTGGCGACCAAGTTTCACTTATCTTGGAGGACCTCCATGCTCCAAGTGGTGTGTTTCTTCCATTGCCATCGCCATAAGCTTTTTCTCCTTCATCTTGTTTCCATTTCCATTTATGCTTCTCTTTCCTAGAGTTTATGTTCTTGTTCTTCTCTACTCTTCCATTCGGTTATCTTGTCTTTAGTTTGTTTCCTTTCATGTTCTTCAATTTCTGCACCATTATCATGCTCACCATATCATGTGTTTTGCTTTTGCCTTTGTGAAGTGAACCTTCACACTTAACCACTTAGTTAAGTTCGTGTCCAGTGGGAATCTTCCTTAGGTTTCACCTTCTAAAAGTGCTAAAATATCAATCTAAGTAAAGTGTCACCTCTTAAAATGAACAATCTTAAAATCAACTCACATCACTACCATAGGGAGTTGCAACTCAAACTTCAAAGAATGAATCAAGGGAATAGAAGTGTGGAAGAGTACTTTTAAAGAGATGGAGGTGACCATGATTAGAGGTGGAATGAATGAAGAAAACGAAGCAACCATGGCTAGGGTTTTGAATGGATTGAACCATGATATTAGGGATGTTGTAAAGCTGCAAGAGTATGTTGACATGGAGGATTTGTTGCACAGGGTTAACCAAGTAGAACAACAACTCAAAAGGAAGAGGATCATTAGGAGGAGTTCTAACAATAATAATAATTTCAATTTGAAGAATAAGGTTATGAAGGATAAAGGAGTTCCCTCAAGTTCAACCACATCTTCAAGTGGGAAGTCACCTAATAAGTATAATAATTCACCACCTAAAAGGAAGACAAGTGAGGTAAAATGTTTCAAATGCTTGGGAAGAGGACATTATGCTTCAGAATGTCCAACAAAAAAGAATATGGTCATGTTATTAAATGGACAAATAGACAGTGAACCTTCAAGTTAAAAAGAGAAAGAAGTGGTAGAAATGGATTTGGATGCATTGAAGGGTGATTTGTTGATGATTCAGCGGCTTATGGGAAGCAAAATGCAAGTTTTGGACCAAACCCAAAGGGAAAATATTTTTCATACTAGATGTGCCATTCAAGGGAAAATATGTTCACTCAGTTGATGAAGGAAGTTGCACCAATGTAGCTAGCTTAAAACAAGTTACCAAATTGAATTTGGAGACAAAACCCCACCTAAGGCCTTACCAGCTTCAATGGATTAGTGAAGATGGAAAGATGACAGTGAGCAAGCAAGTGGAGGTGAACCTATCTATAGGACAATGTAATGAGAATGTCTTATGTGATGTGGTTCTAATGGAGGCAACTCACATTTTGTTAGGGAGGCCATAGCAGTTTAACAACAAAGCTATCCATGATGGTTTCACCAATAAAATCACTTTCATGCACAATAATAAGAAGAACATTCTCAAACCCTTATCTTCTAGAGAGGTGTGTGAGGATCAAATCAAATTGAGAGAAAAGAAATTCCAAGAGAAAAGAGAGATGAGTGGAGCACCTAAATAGAGCAAGAGTGAAACACCTAAAAAGAGAGAAACACATGAGTGAAAAATGAGTGGATTACTAAAAGTGAATGAAGTGAAAAAGTTGCTACTTTCTAGCAAACCTCTTTATTTACTTTATTGCAAAAAAAACACTTTGGTTGCTGACCATTCTAACCAAATTAATTTTCTTCCTAGTCTTGATTCCCTTTTGCAGGAGTTCAAGGATGTGTTTCCAAATGAAATTCTTAGTGGACTCCCACCTTTAAGGGGAATTGAACACCACATTGACCTTCTTCCAGGAGTATCTTTGCCTAATATGCCAACTTATAGAAGCAAACCTCAAGAGACAAAGGAGATCAAAACTCAAGTTGAAGAATTGATGAACAAAGTATGGGTATAAGAGAGCATGAGCCCATGTGTTGTTCCAGTCATTTTGGTGCCTAAAAAGGATTGTTCTAGGAGGATTTGCACAGATTGTAGAGCACTAAATAACGTTACAACCAAATATAGACACCCTATTCCCAGGGAGTTAGTAAGATTTCATGGACTACCAAGATGTATTGTGAGTGACAAGGATACAAAATTCCTAAGTCACTTTTGGAGGACATTATGGGGTAAGTTAATAATGTGAGTTGATTTTAATATTGCATATTTTAAGGGTTGCACTTTGTTTATGATTTTTTGGACTAACAATTATGGTGAGAAACCCAAAGAAGATTCCCACTGGACAAAAAGTTAACCAAGTGGTTAAGTAAGTGTGAAGGTTCACTTCTAGAGGGCAAAGAGAAAAAACACAAATATAAAGTGATGATGATGAGGTGCAAAATTGAAGAACAAAAAGAAACAAATATAATAGATGAACGAATGGTAAAGAGGAGAAAAATATAAAATGGAATGGAAAGTGGTGCAAAGAAAAGAAAGGAAAAGGTGAAGAGATGAAGAAAGGTTACGGAAAAATGGAGTAAGGAGTCACGCCACTTGGAAGGGTGGGAGCTTCCAAGATGAGTGGTGAGGAGTCGCCACTTGAGGTGAACTACTCTCAAGATAAGACCCAAGAAATTTTAGGAGATAAAGCTCACTAATCACTCAAGTAGAGTTTCTTTACTTTCAAAACTCAATGTGTCAAATACATGAGGTGTAAGAACCTAGAAGTTTATATTGGAATAAAAGTGTTATATTATAAATAAATTCGAAGCACGTGTTTATTTAAATATAAAGGAAGGAATGTATAGCTGAGAAGCCTACGAGATCGCCGTTATTAAGCGGGTAGGCGATCTCCAACTTCTCTGGCGCTTGAACGCCTATCGCCCAGCTTATGCTTGAACGCCTATCGCCCAGCTTATGCTTGAACGCCTATCGCCTAGATTATGCTTGAACGCCTATCGCCCAGCTTATGCTTGAACGCCTATCGCCCAGCTTATGCTTGAACGCCTATCGCCTGTGTGTACCTAGTAGCCTGTCGCCTAGAGTACACCTAATCGCCGAAACTACACTTAGTGTGTAGCCAAAATGTTGGATCAACCCTGGTACGTCCCAAAAGCCACGCGTATCAAGGTGTGGGTTAAACCTTGGATACGCTGGGCAGGCGAAGCTCTATACTTGAGCATAAGAGAATCATCCTTAACGTTACACGCTTGGGCGCACGAGGACTTGTGCTAATCAACTCTTGGAAGTGTGAAGCTACCGACGTCACCAAGCCTTGTGGAGAAAATACCTTGGATGTAACATAGTGGAATGAAGAACCTCCAGGAAGGCGTGGCGATGTGTCATCGAGCATCGCCAGGGCGCAAGGCATGCAGGATCGCCTGGGCGCGAGGGGCATGCGGGCATCATCAGGGGGAGAGGTCATCGGTTGCTAGCCCTCGCGCGAGAGGTCATCGTTGTTAACCTTCGCGCGAGAGGTCATCGGTTGTTAGCCTTCGCGCGAGAGGTCATCGGTTGTTAGCCTTCGCGCGAGAGGTCATCGGTTGTTAGCCTTCGCGCGAGAGGTCATCGGTGGATAGTCTTCGCGCCTGTGGTCATCGGTGGAAAGGTCATCGCGCTACGTTAAGTTATACACAGAGAACGTGGGACCCATACATCCAGCATGAGACGTTCTGCACGCGCGCCACGTAGACGAAAAGGGTGGTTCAGAATAGTGACATCAGAATGTTGGCATGCGCGGGAGACACTCGCGGTCGTACTGTTCAGAGCAGTGGCTGGCATGCACAAGCGACAACAGTGGCAGTACTGTTCAGAGCAGTGGTTGGCATGCACCAGAGGCAACAGTGGTCGTACTGTTCAGGGAAGCGTGCACGCAAACTTCCCTGCAGAGTAGGTGGTGGCAGCTGCTTTTGGAGGGATAAGTTGGTTTAAGTCACTGAAATCCACTACTGAAGAGGAAGAAACGTTGCAGCCTTCGAAGAGAGAAAGAGTGAGTTACCTCCCTTCTCCTCCAGATATATCCTTCGCGCTGCGATTCTAACACCTTCACACGAGAGTACGACGAGCGACAGCCACCATTAGAGCACCTGGGCAGTTCCCTGCAAGTCCTTCAACCAGACGCGAAAAACAGAGCCAAGGTATTCTGCAAGCTTCGTTGGATTTCGGAACTCCTGGTGTTTGCGCAAGTCCAGGTAAGGGAAGCTAGACCTCTTTTTCCATACAAGCCATAGTGTAGCTATCTCGGAAGTGAGGGCGACGTGGTCGCCATTTTTGTTTTCATCTGCGTAAAATGCTCTGTTTGTGTGCTTGGGCGACGTGGTCGCCGGTTTTTAAACATAGCCTTTGAAATACCATGTTTTTGAACTAGATCGCCGGTTTTGGCGCTGTTTTGCGAACTCCTTGTGTTTGATGTTGTTTTGAGAACTACTTGAGATTTACATGAGATATTCGAAGATCTGAAGCTTTGAAATGTTTGTTGATGTGATTTGAATCATTTACTTGAGTGGTATGATGTGTTGAATGCTGTGAATGTGGGGTCGAGGCATAGTATTTTCAGGAAAGGAAATACCGTGTAAGACCATGTTAGATGTGCATTGATCGGTGATTCCTAACGAGATATCCTGACTCTGCTGATAATGGAATCACATAGAGGAAGTTACTCAGTTGGTGAGAGTCGAAGGAGGTCCATGTGATGGGCGCCTCGTGTGAAACAGAACGAGCTCCACCTATCCAGGATGGGCGCCTCGTGTGAAAAAGAACGAGCTCCACCTGTCCATGATGGGCGCCTCGTGTGAAACAGAACGAGCTCCACCTGTCTTGTGGATTAACCTTGTCATGCTGTATGGTGATGTGTTGAGATTCATCGTATGCTTGTGAATGTGTGAGATTTCACGGCGACCCTGTGGATGTGTGTGATTCCACAGTGGGCAGTGTGACAGGTGCAGATCTCTGAGTCTAATCAACGCACGAGTCAATCCGGAAGTAGTGTCAAGTGTCTTGTGTGGTGGGTCAGTGGAAAGTCTGACATGTGAAATGGTGAAATGAGAAACTTGAATATTGATAGACACTTGATGCTGTATTGTGAAATGGAATGACTATGGGTGAATATTGTGAAGTTTGTGATTTTGGGCGATCAGCTGAATGCTATGAGCAGCTTTACGTTTTACATGGATATTTTGGAACTTGGTTTACTTGGATTTTTCATGTTCATGATTTAAACTTCTTTTAAATTATCTAGCTTACCCTTTTATCTGTTATTGTGGTTGTTTTCTCAAAACTGTGATGATCGTGTGTCTGTTACACGGGAGCAGATGATCTTCCAGGAAGAAGAGCCCTCTAACGAGTGGTCGCCGGAAGGAGATCGCCTATCTCCGTCTCTACCGGGTGATCGCCGGTTTATGCCTCCATCGAGTGATCGCCGGTTTTCGTGTCCTGATAGAAGATCGCCGTTTTGAGGTCTTCTGTTAGAGATCGCCGTTTTAAAGTTGGAGATCGCCGTTTTCTTTTGAGACCGCCTGTCTTACTGCATTTCTTTTATTTTCGTAAAATCTTGCAAACGTTTGATTTGGTTATGTATTAAACTTCCTAAGAGGAGTAACTTCATTTCTGATATATATATCAATACATATTATTTTGCACTCTTCAATATTATTTGGTTACACTTAATTTCAATTATACATGGATGTATGTATTATTTTGGCGGGATGTTACATGAGGCAAGACACTCTATTTATAGGAGAGAGTGCCTTGGAGAATAAGATAGAAGGGTAGGGTTGTCATTTGTGAGAAGCCTTCTAGAAGGTAGGTAAAAGAAACCCTAAACCTAGAAGCACTTATCATGAAAGGTGGGCTTGGTAAAAGCCTAAATTACTAAGCACACCTTACTTAAATTACGAAGCTCACCTTACTCAAATTACTAAGCACACCCTACTCAATTTACTAAGCATACATTACTAAAATTACTAAGCATACCCTACTCTAGTTTATTCTTCTATTTGGACCCCCAGAGTGAGCCCAATTATTTACATAACTTCTCTTGTGGAAAGACAAGTAGAACTTTTGATATTATGGTTTCTATCTGGTTCTTCTTTGCTGATGCTCTCTCGAGGTTTGGTGGGACTTAACTTTGTATACTAAGATGACTGAGCTATTTGTGAAGTGCTTGTTGTGTCCTTAGTCATCTGCTGGTTGATGTGGTTTGTATTAGTTATGTACCAAGCTTTTGTTTTTGACTATTTTTCATCCCCAAACAGATGGATAAACCGAGGTAGTGAATAGAACTTTGGGTACCTTACTTAGAACTATTTTATAAAAAAAATTTAAAGCTTGGGAATTATGTTTATCTCATATTGAGTTTGCTTACAATAGGGGTGTTCATAGCACAAAAAATTGTTCTCCATTTGAAACTATGTATAGATTAAATCCTTTAACTTCATTAGACTTGTTACCTATGTCTAACATTTTTGTTTTAAAGCCTAAAAATGCACATGCTAAGGCTGACTATATGAGAAAGCTACATGAAAAGGTTATTCTAAACAAGCTAACAAAGGAAGAAAGAAAGTAATCTTTAAGCCTGGAGATTGGGTTTGGGTACACATGAGGAAAGAAAGGTTCCCTGAACAAAGAAAATCCAAGCTCCAACCTAGAGGAGATGGACCTTTCCAAGTGTTAGAAAAACATTAATGACAATGCGTACATGGTTGATCTTCCAAGTAAGTACAATGTGAGTAGCACTTTAACGTGTCTGATTTGTCTCCTTTTATTGCAGATGATGAAGCTTTGGACTTAACTTCAAGTCTTTCTTAAGAGGGAGAGAATGACGAGGACATCCAAGCCCAAGAGCATGGTGAAGACCAAGTAGAGGAGGCACCTAAGGCCCAAGCCCTAAAAGCCCAAGCCCAAGTGGGGGCCCAAGCCCAACCCATGAGCTCAACATCCTTCATGCCTCAAAGGATTACTAGGAGCAAGGCCAAGGCTTTGGGAGATGAGCATCAATGGATGTCTCTTTTTGTAATTTCTTTTAAGTAGTTTTTTAGTAGAACATAAAAGGAAGGTGTAGATATATAAATAAGGGATGTCAATATACAAAGATAAGTCACACCTTTCATGTGACATAAAAAGAAGGTGTAGGTGTAGATTTAGGAGGTGCCAAAGAAAGAAACCAAGTCACACTTCCCTTGTGACTTGAAATAGGCGTCGATTTCAAACACATCACATTTGAATTTTCCCTCTTCAAATTCAGCCCTCTCGCATTATAAATAGAGGTGCTTGGCTCTTGTAAAATTACATTGAATTTGAAGTAAAGAAACTCTACACAAATTGTGAGAGAATTGTGAGAATTGTTTCTCCTAATCTAGTCTCATCTTGTGAGTGTTTGGGAAGCTCTCAAGTGGCGGCATCTTGCACTTATCTTGGATCAATCACCATCCAAGTGGCGTGTTCTTCCCTTTCAGGGCTTCAACCACATAAGTTCTTCTTGCTTCACTTTCCATTTTTCCATTTCCGCACCTTAATCTTCATTTTATTTGGTCAAATTGTGTTTGTTCTTCATTCTATTCGGTTAGATTGTGTTCTTTGTTAATTTCAATCAATTGAATTGATTTAGATTGTGTTTCCATTTGGTTCTTTGTTCTTCTTTTATGTTCTGCATCATCTTGTTGTTAAATTGTTAGTTCTTGTTTCCTTTTCATTCAATTGTTGTGTAAGGATATGACACTCATGTTCATGAGTTTGGATCATCATTTGGAAGGCTTTGAACTCTATGGATGTTTCCTTAAGTCTCCTTGTTTGTGCCACATCCTATTCTCATCATTAATCACCTATAATTGTGTTTTTACCTTTGGTCTTTGGAAATGAACCTTCACATCTACTTAAAACTTGTTAAGTTAATGTCCAGTGGGGATTTTCCTTAGACTTCTCACTTTAAATTGCTAAGAATATTGATCCTAATTCTTAAAAAGTGTCACCAAATTAATGAACCTAAAATCAACTCACATCATGGACCCATCACAAGAGGAAGCTTATAATGACCGAAGAGACATTGCAGCATAAGGTGACTAATCTTTTTGGAGGTCCAATTGTTGAATGGCCTATAGTTTAAAAGGAATAAGTTGATTACATGCATAACATGCTTGGAGTATTAGAATAAAATAATATTATTTTGCTTAGAGTTAGGATTGAACCCATAACTAGTTAGAAAGTATCAACTTAACCACTAGGTCAAATGATTCTCTCTTGAAACATAGGGATTGTATTTTTATTTTATTTACTTACAAACGAGACAAGACATATAACTAAATTTGTATTTATACACTTTTGGAATTCATAATGGGGAGGAATGTTTTGGCAATTTAATAGAGAGAATATATCTCGACTAGGGTTCTTCCCTGCATCTTGCGATCTTATTAGGAATTCACCAATTCTTATGGCAATCATCCTTTGGTTTATCAAACCTTGTTTGTGGCACCTTCCTCTATCTAGGTTTTCATTGTTACTATTTTTAATTGATTCTATTCTGTAACCCTAAATTCCTAATTCTACTGTTAGTTCTTTTTGGAATCATATCACTCATCCATGGCTTTATTATGATATTGAATATATGGTAGAGCTTTATGACTACAACAACATGGGAAGTCTTGTAACATCCCGCCAAATCCTTTTCATATTTATATAATGAAATAAAGGTAAAACAATAATATCGAAGTGAACATATATATATATATATATGTAATGAAATTTCTCCTCACAGGGAGTTTAATACATATCCAGTCAGTTTCCAAAACTTAAACAAAATACAGCAAAATAGAAAACAGGTGATCTCCTAACAGAAACAGAAAACAGGCGATCTCCTTCCGGCGACCACTCACTGAGGAGCTCTACTTCCTGCAACATCATCTGCTCCCGTGTAAATTATACACGATCATCACAAGTTTAAGAAAACATCCACAAAACAAAAATGCAGGGTAAGCTAGATATTTTAAAGAGAATTTAGATATGAAACTTTAAAATCAAGATAAAACAAATTTAAGACACCCACGTAAAAACCATCAACTTTCTCATTCCCTTCACATGACCATCAAGTAATCACATATTTCACAATTTCCTCAAGAGTCGTTCAATTCACATAATCTATCAAGTGTCTATCAATTTCAATGTTTCTCATTTCTCACGTCAGACTTCCACTGACTCATCACACATAGACACTTGACACTACTTCCGGAAGACACATGCATTGACTAGACTCAGAGATCTGCACCTGTCATACTGCACCACTGTGAAATCACACACATTCACAGGGTCGCTGTGAAATCACACACATTCACAAGCGTATAAATGAATCTCAATATCATTACTATCCTAGCATGACAGGGTTAATCCATACAACGGGTCAAGCTCGTTCTCTTTCAAACAACTCACCCATACATATGAACCTCCTTCGACTCTCAACGCCTGAATAACTTCATCTATATGATTCCATTATATCAGGAGAGTCAGGATATCTCATAATAAACGAATCACCGGTCAATGCACACTCTACACGATCTTACACGGTATCTTCTTTCCTGAAAATACTATGCCTTGATCCCACATTCACCACATTCCATACATCATACCACACATAAAGAACAATTCCATCATAGAATACTTTGAATCTTTTCTTAAACAACCCCACTCACCAAAAACAAGCATACCACCGTTCAGGTTTTCGAATAGCATATACATTTTTCATTTCAATCTCAACAAGTTCAAAGCGACACTAAAACAGGGGAGTTCGAAAACAACATTAAAACCAGCGATCACATCCAAAAACAGGGGATTATGCAATAACTGTTGAAAACCGGCGACCACGTCGCCCCATCATCAAAATCATCTAACTTAAGGTTTTCGTTGGAAATAAGGCTAGCTTCCCTTACCTGGACTTGCGTAAAATCTCACTACGAGCTCTAACCCACCGAACTTAAGGATACCCGAACTCTGTTTTAGCGTCCTGATCGGAAAACTCGCAGAGAACTTCCCAGGAGTCCAAGGGCAGTCGTCGCTCGTCGTACTGGTGCTTGAGGATGCCTGAATCGCAGCGCGAAGGAGAGAAAAGAGAAGGATGAAGGTAAACTCACTCTGTCACTCTTGAACCACAACAACGTTCTTTGCCTCTCAAAAGTGAGTTTTTGAATCTAAACCAACTTGTCCACAATTGCCGCTGCCACTACCCACTCTGCAGGAAAGCTTGCGTGCACACTTCCTTGAACAGTATGGCCACGTGTGTCTCTGCGCATACCAACTCTCTGATGCCAACTATTTTGAAACACCCCTTTTTGTCTACGTGTTGCGCATGCAGAGCGTTTTCACTGTGAGCCTGGGTCCCACTTTAACACTCTTAGCAGGGAACCGTGCGATGACTATCCTACACCCACCGATGCCTGATGTGCCTCTCATACCGGCGACGACCGATGCCTCTCATCCCGGCGATGACCTATACGCCTCTCACACCGGCGATGACTTGTGCGCCTCTCATCCCGGCGATGACTTATGCGCCTCTCATCCCGGCGATGACTTGTGCCACATCGCCACGCCTTGCTGAAGGTTCTTCAACCCACTATGTTACATCCAAGTTATCATCTCCACATGGCTTAGTGACGTTGGTAGCTTCACATTTCCAAGAATAGATCAGCACTACTCCTCGTGCACCCACGCGTGCCACACTTAAGGACGATCTCTTATGCTCAAGCATAGAGTTTCGCATGCACAGCGTATCTAAGGCTTAACCCACACCTCGATACGTGTGGTTTTTGGAACCCACTATGGTTGATCCAGTACCTCGACCAAAATGTCAAAGCTTCCCCCTCTCCAGCTCCACACCAAGCACACCAAAGACTTCCACCTTCAACATGGTGTGCTGGTTAACTTTGGGTATCACAGTCCACCCTACTCATGGTGGCAGATATGCTACCTATCTTCTATATAACTCATCTTCTGTAATTAGACCACATACTAATTACTTACTAAGTCTTCTCGAATACTCGGCGATGTGCCCCTTTTTGGCGATCATGTACACTACAGGCGATTGGCGTTCATGTGTAGTCTAGGCGACAGGCGATTATGTACTAACCAGGCGATCTCATAGTCTTCTAAGCTACACTTTCCTTCCTTTTTATTTTAAATAAAAACATACTTAGAATTCATTTAAAATATCTTCCTTTTATTCCAATTTAATTTTACAGGTCCTTACAAGTCTTGTCCACCAAGAAACAAAAACGAAGCTCCAACTCAAAAGAAGGGGTGAACACAAGAAGTCTCCCCATTCAAACACCTATCTTTCAAGCACTTCTCAACCTTGGAAAGATGGGAGACACGATAGAGAAATGTATAAACATAATTATTCTTCCCATAACTCTTCTTCTTCTTATCCTTTAAACCATAAGAAGGAAGTGGACCATGGTCATCCTAAGTCCACCTCCCATCATTATTCTTCCCAACCTATTTTTATGTGTCACTCCCTACCTAAACGTACTAATACTTCTAAATCTATCAAATGTCATAAATGCTTTGGATAGGGGTTTCAAATCAATGTCTAACTAGAAGAGCTATCATATTCTTCATCTTCATCATTTTCATTTTTACCTCCTTATTTTTCTTCAGAAGCTTTTAGTGAAAACGAGCATGACACACCTAAGGGTTAATTCTTAAAAACTAAACACCTCATAAGGCATGTCTAAAAGGATTTTAAGGACACCCAAAGAGAAAACATATTAAGCAAGGTGTCTAGTTAACAAAATTATTTGGTTACTTATCATTGATGGGGTAATCGTACCAATGTGGCTAGCAAAAGTGATGGAAGAGGCCCAAGCACAAGCCCAAGAGCAAGCCCAACAACTAGAAGATCAAGACAACCATTAGAGCTATGGCAAAGAAGATTCAAGAGGACTGGAATGCTACTACTGATGGCAGAGAGACCTTCCTATATATGTTCAAAGATGCCATAAATCTAGCATAGAGTAGAATTTATTTTCTTGTCAAAATTAGAATAGAATGTTATTTGTAATTTTCTTAGGTTGAAATTTGGCATCTAAAAACCAACCTAGATTAAATTAGGGTTTCTAAAACACCTAATTTAATCAAGGCCTGTCATGAGAAAGGTCCATAGAAAGCGCACGTTCTCACCATGTCACACCTTCCATGTGAGCTCATTTAGGTGCCAAGTTCAAACCCTTTTCATTTGAATTTTCCCACCTATTCTCTTGTTCAAATCCGACCCTCTCATGCTATATAAGAAGGTGCTTGGTTCATGTAATTTCAAGATTAATGAATGAGTGAATTGCTGCCCAAGTTGCTAGCTAATCTCACTCTCTTGTCTTTGCCTCTTTAAGATAGACACTTTAGTCTTCAATTCTCCACCTAGATCAAGTGATTAAGCCTCACCTATCACTCTCCATACTTAGCATGCACCTTCAAGGAAACCACAAGCTCTAAGTGAGCTCCTTGCACGCCTCCTACATTAAGCTTCTGTAAATCTCCATCAAGAAATTCAAATCTGCATGAAGGCACATCCATCAAAAAGCCTAGTGGACAAGCTAGGTTTAAACCTTACACTTCATGCAAAGCAATATAACCTACAATGACAATTACTTAATGAAGAGAGGAAAATATTAATAAAAAACACTTTCCTATGAGCTTTGTAATATGTACCTACAAGGATAAGGTGTTTTGTTGACATAACACTGATAGGTGTCAAATGCTCTTAGTTATTACATTGATTTAGGCACTTAAATTGGGTAAATTGAAGAGAAAATAATAGGAAATTGAGCTTCTTCCCACTTAAAATTCTAATTAAAAGGATAATCTCATGTGAAATTTGGTGAAATATTGCAGGAAATGAAGGAAAAACAACAAATAAGACTAAGGGGAGAAAAAGTATAGCATCTATAGAATGCACACATGAAGTGTTGAGCAAATTGGTGGTAGAGAGGACATGAAAAAATGTCCTCCAAATGTTGAGCACCTAGAGAAGTGTTGAGCGGATCTGCCTTAGAGAGAAGCTTAATCTAATGACATGATCTACTGAGCTAATACCATGAAGCGTTGAGCATAAAGGAAACCCTATGGCTAAGGAAATATAATTCGCTAAGCTAGGTTGGAGAGAAGCTGAGGGCATAAGATTCCTTGAGTAGAAGAAAGCTAATCCATTTAATGGACCCACTATGATCTAAATGAATCACATGAAAAACAAAGCCAAAGACTCAACACTAGAAATAGAAGATGCCATGGTCTAGAAAGGGTGTGAAAAAAGGAGGAGACGAAGTAGGAGAGTGAAATTCAATTCAATATATCCTTAGTTGCTAGCTACTTAAGCTTTCATTGTTTTTTATTCATGATTATGAGTAGCTAAATTCCTTTTGTTAGGATTGAAAGACAGTGTAACACTTTTGTACTCAATTATAAATGCTTGTAACCCACAGTCTAACCAAGCTAACTGTAACATCCCGCCAAATTCTTTTCATATTTATATAATGAAATAAAGGTAAAACAATAATATCGAAGTGAACATATGTATATATATATATATATATATATATATATATATATATATATATATATATATATGTATGTATAATGAAATTTCTCCTCACAGGGAGTTTAATACATATCTAGTCAGTTTTCCAAACTTAAAAAAAATACAGCAAAATAGAAAAATAGGCGATCTCCTAACAGAAAATAGAAACAGGCGATCTCTTTCCGGCGACCACTCACAGAGGAGCTCTACTACCTGCAACCTCATCTGCTCCCGTGCAAATATACACGATCATCACAGGTTTAAGAAAAACAACCACGATACAAAATAAAAGGGTAAGCTAGATATTTTTAAAAACTTTAAATATGAAACTTTATATCAATAGAAAGCATAAATCTTCACACCATTCATAGTTTATATCAATTTCAACCATCAACATCCCCATATTCCACAAACTCGTCAAGTGTCTATTCAATACATTCAATATTCATGGTTCACACGTCAGACTTTCCACTGACTCATAACATATAGACACATGACTCTACTTTCGGAAGACTCGTGCGTTGACTCAGACTCAGAGATCTGCACCCGTCATACCACACCACTGTGAAATCCACACAGGGTCGCTGTGAAATCCACACAGCCATGCGCATACATAATCTCAATATCATCACTCTCCCGGTATGACAGGGTTAATTCATATAACAGGTCAAGTCAGTTATCTTTCAAACAACTTACCCATACATATGAACCTCCTTCGACTCTCCACAACTGAATAACTTCATCTATATGATTCCATTATATCAGCAGAGTCAAGATATCTCCTTCTAGACAAGTCCCTAGTCAATGCACATTACACACGATCTTACACGGTATTTTCTTTCCTGAAAATACTATGCCTTGATCCCACATTCACAACATTCAATACATCATACAACACGTAAAAGCACAATTCCATCATATAATATTTTGAATCTTTTCTTAAACAATCCCAATCACAGAAACAATCATTCCAAGGTTCAGATTTTCGAATATCACATGGATCTCACATTTCAATCTCAAACAGTTTCAAATGACACTAAAACAGGGGAGTTCGAAATCAACATTTAAAACCGGCGATCATGTCGCCCCACACATAAAAACAGAGCATCGTGAAAAGGAATATGAAAACCGGCGACCACGTCGCCCTCACTGCAGAACCTACTCACCTTACGTTTTTATAAACGAAAATGCTAGCTTCCCTTACCTGGACTAGCGCAAAACACCAAGAGCTCCAAAACCCACCGAAGCTTAAAGATGCCTTAACTCTGTTTTAGCGTCCGGTTTGGAAAACTTGCAGAGAACTTCCCAGGAGTCCAAGGGCAGTCGTCGCGCGTCGTACTGGTGCTTGAGGATACCTGAATCACAGCGCGAAGGAGAGAAAAGAGGAGGATGAAGGTAAACTCACTCTGTCACTCTTGAACCACAACAACGTTCTCTCCTCTCAGAAGTGAGTTTTTGAATCTAAACCAACTTGTCCACAATTGCCGCTGCCACCACCCACTCTGCAGGAAAGCTTGCGTGCACGCTTCCCTGAACAGTACGGCCACGTGTGTCTTTGTGCATGCCAACTCTCTGATGTCACTATTCTGAACCACCCTTTTTGTCTACGTGTTGCGCGTGCAGGACGTCTCATGCTGGGAGCCTGGGTCCCTCCTTATCTGTGTGAAACTCGACATCGCGTGATAACCTTCTACCGATGACTCATCCTGGAGGACGACCAATGTCTTTCTCTGGAAGACGCCCGCATGTCTCGCGCCCTGGCAATGCCCGCATGCCTCGCGCCCTGGCGATGTCCGCATGTCTCGCGCCCTGGCGTTGCCCGCATGTCTCGCGTCCTGGCGATGCCCGCATGCCTCACGCCCTGGCGATGCCCGCATGTCTCGCGCCCTGGCGATGCCCGCATGTCTCGCGCCCTGGCGATGCCCGACGACACATCGCCACGCCTTGCTGAAGGTTCTTCATCCCACTATGCTACGTCCAAGGTATCATCTCCACATGACTTGGTGACGTCGGTAGCTTCAGATTTCCAAGAGTAGATCAACGCTACTCCTCGTGCGCCCATGCATGCAACACTAAGGACGATTTCTTATGCTCAGGCATAGAGCTTCGCATGCACAGCGTATCTAAGGCTTAACCCACACCTTGATACGCGTGGTTTTTGGAACCCACTATGGTTGATCCAGTATCCTGACCACATACTGAGTGCATTTTCGGCGATCATGTGCACCATAGGCGATTGGCGATCATGTACACTATAGGCGATTGGCGATCATGTGTAGTCCAGGCGACAGGCGATTATGTACTCACCAGGCGATCTCATAGTCTTCTAAGCTACACTTTCCTTCCTTTTTATTTTAAATAAAAACATACTTAGAATTCATTTAAGATATATTCCTTTTATTCCAATTTAATTTTTACAGGTCCTTACATTCTCCCCATCAAGAAAAAATTTTCGTCCTCGAAAATTGAATTACAAGGTAAAGAGGTATGGATAGGCTTCTCTCATGGGTTCTTCTAACTCCCAAGTTGAATCACCCGATCCCTCATCCCACACCACTTTCACCATGTTGATGGTCTTGCCTCTGAGCTGTTTACTTTGCCGATCGTCAATCCTGACTGGTTTCGCTTCAAAGGACAAGTCATCCTTGATCTGCACATCGTCCACTTCCAGCACATGACTAGGGTCTGCCATGTACTTCCTTAGCTGTGATACGTGAAAGACATTATGCAGATTCGCTAAATGGGGAGGTAGGGCGATCTCATAAGCCACTGGACCAATCCTCCTTAAGATCTGATATGGTCCCACGAACTTAGGGGACAACTTCTTTGATCTGATCGTCCGTCCTACACCCTTGGTTGGTGTCACTCTCATGAACACATGGTCTCCAGCAGCAAACTCCAAAGGTTTTCTCCTCTGATCTGCATAGGATTTCTGCCTACTTTGAGATGCTCTCATGCTGTCTTGTATCTGTTTCACCTTCTCGGTTGTCTGCTGAATCAACTCTGGCCCAACCAAGAATGCTTCGCCCTCTTGGTACCAACATAAGGGAGTTCTGCATTTCCTCCCATACAGGGCTTAATATGGTGCCATCCCAATACTGGCGTGGTAACTGTTATTATAGGTAAACTCCACCAGCGGCAACACCTCATCCCAACTTCCCAATTGATCCAAGACACACGTCCTCAGCAGATCTTCCAAGGACTGGATCGTTCTGTTTGACTGTCCATCTGTTTGAGGATGATATGCCGAGCTCATTCTCAACTTGGTTCCCAAGCAATCTTGTAAGGTCTGCCAAAACCGTGAAGTGAACCTGGGATCTCTATCCGAAACAATGCTGGATGGCACTCCATGCAACCTCACAATTTCTCTAATGTACAGCTGTGCCAATTTGGCCATAGGCATCCTCTTATTCACCGGAAGAAAGTGAGCACTCTTCGTCAGCCGATCAATGATGACCCAGATTGCATCGTGACCCTTTATTGATCTGGGTAAATGGGTAACAAAATCCATGGCGATGCTGTCCCATTTCCATTCAGGGATATCCAATTGCTGTAACAAACCGCCAGGTCTTTGATGCTCTACCTTTGCCTTCTGACATGTCAAGCAGGTAGTAACATATTGGGCGATGTCTCTCTTCATGCCCGACCACCAAAATGACTCCTTCAAGTCATGGTACATCTTGTTCATGCCTGGATGTAGGCTAAGGCGACTCTGGTGACCTTCCTCTAGGATCATCTTCTTCAACTCTTCATTTGCAGGTATGCAAATTCTGCCATTAAATCTCAAGATCCCATCATCGCCCATCACAAAGTCTTTAGCCTGGTCGGTCCCTAGTGACTCCACAGTACGCTTCAGACTAGGGTCCTCCGACTGCTTATCCTTTATCACTCCAAGGAAGTCATTAGTTATAGCCAGCTTACTACAACTAATGTGATTTACATGAAATTCCACTCCAAAGTTTAAATCTCTAAACTGCTCAATCAATTTCTGCTCTTCAATCATCATGGTTGATACTTGTATTGATTTCCTACTCAAGGCATCTGCCACTACGTTGGCCTTCCCTGGATGATATATCAGTTGGAAGTCATAATCTTTTAGGAACTCCATCCATCTCCTTTGTCTCATATTTAACTCCTTCTGATCAAACAGATATTTCAGGCTTTTGTGGTCACTAAACACCTGAAACCGAGCTCCATACAAATAGTGCCTCCAAATCTTCAAGGCAAACACCACAGCCGCCAACTCCAAATCATGAGTAGGATAGTTCCTCTCATGAACCTTGAGTTGCCTTGAAGCATATGCAACCACTCTTTTCTCTTGCATCAAAACACATCCCAAACCCTGATGTGAAGCATCACAGTAGACATCAAAAGGTCTTCCTACATCTGGGATCACCAACACTTGAGCACTGGTCAACCTTTCCTTTAGTTCCATGAAGCTGTACTCACATCGGTCGGTCCAAGCAAAAGGTTGATCCTTGCGGGTCAACTGTGTTAAAGGAGCCACTACCTTGGAAAAGTCCTCAATGAACCTCCAATAATAGTCTGCTAAACCTACAAAACTCCTTATCTCAGTAACTGTCTTAGGACGTTCCCACTGAAGCACTGCCTCCACTTTGGCTGGATCCACCGAGATCCCCTGGGCAGATATTACATGTCCTAAGAAGTTGACTTCCTTCAACCAGAACTCACACTTAGAGAATTTGGCATATAATTGCTTCTCCCTCAGGATCTCCAATACTGTCTTCAGATGTTCTTCATGTTCTTCCTCGGTCCTTGAATAAATGAGTATGTCGTCTATGAAGACTACCACAAACTTATCCAAGAAAGGGCGAAAAATTCTATTCATGAAATCCATGAACAGAGCTGGAGCGTTTGTTACTCCAAACGGCATCACCACATACTCATAGTGCCCATAACGAGACCTAAATGTTGTCTTTTGAACATCTTCAGCTTTTTCCAAAATTTGGTGGTACCCCGATCTCAGATCAATCTTTGAGAACACCGAGGCCCCATGTAATTGATCCATCAAATCATCAATTCTAGGTAGAGGATACTTGTTCTTGATGGTCAACTTGTTCAACTGCCTATAATCTATACACAGCCGAGACCCTCCATCCTTTTTCTTGACTAGAAGCACTGGAGCCCCCATGGAGATACACTGGGTCTGATGAATTGTTTTTCCAACAACTCTTCCACTTGCTTCTTTAGTTCTACCAACTCGGCTGGAGCCATTGTAACATCCCGCCAAATCTTTTTCATAATTATAAAATGAAATAAAGGTAAAACAATAATATTGAAGTGAACATATGTATATATATATATATATATATATATATATATATATAATGAAATTTCTCCTCACAGGGAGTTTAATACATATCCAGTCAGTTTTCCAAAACTTAAACAAAATACAGTAAAATAGAAAGACAGGCGATCTCCTAACAGCAAAAGGCGATCTCCTATCAGAAAACAGAAAAAGCGTGATCGCCTAACAGAAAAAGAAACAGGCGATCTCCTTCCGGCAACCACTCACTGAGGAGCTCTACTTCCTGCAACATCATCTGCTCCCGTGTAAATTATACACGATCATCACAGTTTTAAGAAAAACAGCCACAAAACCAAACACAGGGTAAGCTAGATATTTGAAAGAGTGTTTAGATATGAACTTTAAAATCAAGATAAAACAAATTTAAGATACCCACGTAAAACCATCAACTTTCTCATTCTCTTCACATGACCATCAAGTAAACACATATTTCACAATTCCTCAAGAGTCGTTCAAATCACATAATTCATCAAGTGTCTATCAATCCAATGTTTCTCATTTCTCACGTCAGACTTCCACTGACTCATTACACACAGACACTTGACACCACTTCCGGAAGACTCATGCATTGACTAGACTCAGAGATCTGCACCTGTCATACTGCCCCACTGTGAAATCACACACATTCACAGGGTTGCTGTGAAATCACACACATTCACAAGCGTATAAATGAATCTCAATATCATCACTATCCTAGCATGACAGGGTTAATCCATACAACGGGTCAAGCTCGTTCTCTTTCAAACAACTCACCCATACGTATGACCTCCTTCGACTCTCAACGCCTGAATAACTTCATCTATATGATTCCATTATATCAGGAGAGTCAGGATATCTCATAATAAACGAATCACCGGTCAATGCACACTCTACACGATCTTACACGGTATTTTCTTTCGTGAAAATACTATGCCTTGATCCCACATTCACAACCTTCAACACATCATACAACACTTAATGAACGATTCAGTCACAGCAACATTCGTTCCGCGGTTCAGATTTTCGAATATCACATTTAAATCTCAAACAGTTTCAAACAACACAAAAACAGGGGAGTTCGAAAAACAACGCCAAAACCGGCGATCTCGTCCAAAACAGGGGATTATGCAATAACAGTTGAAAATCGGCGACCACGTCGCCCCATCATCTCAATCATCTACTATAAGGTTTTTCGTTGGAAAATAAGGCTAGCTTCCCTTACCTGGACTTGCGCAAAACACCAAGAGCTCCAAAACCCACCGAAGCTTAAAGATGCCTTAACTCTGTTCTAGCGTTTGGTTTGTAGAACTTGCAAAGAACCTCCCAGGTGCTCTAAGGGCAGTCGTCGCTCGTCGTACTGGTGCTTGAGGATGCCTAAATCGCAGCGCGAAGGAGAGAAAAGAGAAGGATGAAGGTAAACTCACTCTTTCACTCTTGAACCACTGCAACGTTCTTTGCCTCTCAGAAGTGGGTTTTTGAATCTAAACCAACTTGTCCACAAAAGCCGCTGCCACCACCCACACTGCAGGGAAGTTTGAGTGTACGCTTCCCTGAACAGTACGACTACGCGTGCCTCTGCGTAGGCCAACACTCTGATGTCACTATTCTGAACCACCCTTTTTGTCTACGTGTCGCGCGTGCAGGACGTTTCATGCTGGGAGCCTGGGTCCCACGTTATCTGTGTGAAACTCAACATCGCGCGATAACCTTCCACCGATGACCGCTCGTGCGATGACTAACCACCGATGCCTCATCCTGGCGGACGACCGATGTCTCTCCCTGGGAGACGACCGATGTCTCGCCCTGGCGATGACCGCATGCCTCGCGCCCTGGCGATGACCGCATGCCTCGCGCCCTGGCGATGCCCGCAAGTCTCGTGCCCTGGCGATGCCCGCATGCCTCGCGCCCTGGCGATGCCCGCATGCCTCGCGCCCTGGCGATGCCCGCATGCCTCTCGCCCGGCGATGCCCACATGCCTCGCGCCTGGCGATGCCCGCATGCCTCGCGCCTGGCGATGCCCGCATGCCTCGCGCCCGGCGATGCCCGCATGCCTCGCGCCGGCGATGCCCGACGACACCTCGCCACTCCTTGCTGAAGGTTCTTCATCCCACTATGTTACGTCCAAGGTATCATCTCCACATGACTTGGTGACGTCGGTAGCTTCACATTTCCAAGAGTAGATCAGCACTACTCCTCGTGCGCCCATGCATGCAACACTAAGGACGATCTCTTATGCTCAAGCATAGAGCTTCGCATGCACAGCGTATCTAAGGCTTAACCCACACCTTGATACGTGTGGTTGTTGGAACCCACTCTGGTTGATCCAGTATCCTGACAACATACTGAGTGCACTTTCGGCGATCATGTGCACCATAGGCGATTGGCGATCATGTACACTATAGGCGATTGGCGATCATGTGTAGTCCAGGCGACAGGCGATTATGTACTCACCAGGCGATCTCATAGTCTTCTAAGCTACACTTTCCTTCCTTTTTATTTTAAATAAAAACATACTTAGAATTCATTTAAGATATATTCCTTTTATTCCAATTTAATTTTTACAGGTCCTTACATTCTCCCCATCAAGAAAAAATTTTCGTCCTCGAAAATTGAATTACAAGGAAAAGAGGTATGGATAGGCTTCTCTCATGGGTTCTTCTAACTCCCAAGTTGAATCACCCGATCCCTCATCCCACACCACTTTCACCATGTTGATGGTCTTGCCTCTGAGCTGTTTACTTTGCCGATCGTCAATCCTGACTGGTTTCGCTTCAAAGGACAAGTCATCCTTGATCTGCACATCGTCCACTTCCAGCACATGACTAGGGTCTGCCATGTACTTCCTTAGCTGTGATACGTGAAAGACATTATGCAGATTCGCTAAATGGGGAGGTAGGGCGATCTCATAAGCCACTGGACCAATCCTCCTTAAGATCTGATATGGTCCCACGAACTTAGGGGACAACTTCTTTGATCTGATCGTCCGTCCTACACCCTTGGTTGGTGTCACTCTCATGAACACATGGTCTCCAGCAGCAAACTCCAAAGGTTTTCTCCTCTGATCTGCATAGGATTTCTGCCTACTTTGAGATGCTCTAATGCTGTCTTGTATCTGTTTCACCTTCTCGGTTGTCTGCTGAATCAACTCTGGCCCAACCAAGAATGCTTCGCCCTCTTGGTACCAACATAAGGGAGTTCTGCATTTCCTCCCATACAGGGCTTAATATGGTGCCATCCCAATACTGGCGTGGTAACTGTTATTATAGGTAAACTCCACCAGCGGCAACACCTCATCCCAACTTCCCAATTGATCCAAGACACACGTCCTCAGCAGATCTTCCAAGGACTGGATCGTTCTGTTTGACTGTCCATCTGTTTGAGGATGATATGCCGAGCTCATTCTCAACTTGGTTCCCAAGCAATCTTGTAAGGTCTGCCAAAACCGTGAAGTGAACCTGGGATCTCTATCCGAAACAATGCTGGATGGCACTCCATGCAACCTCACAATTCTCTAATGTACAGCTGTGCCAATTTGGCCATAGGCATCCTCTTATTCACCGGAAGAAAGTGAGCACTCTTCGTCAGCCGATCAATGATGACCCAGATTGCATCGTGACCCTTTATTGATCTGGGTAAATGGGTAACAAAATCCATGGCGATGCTGTCCCATTTCCATTCAGGGATATCCAATTGCTGTAACAAACCGCCAGGTCTTTGATGCTCTACCTTTGCCTTCTGACATGTCAAGCAGGTAGTAACATATTGGGCGATGTCTCTCTTCATGCCCGACCACCAAAATGACTCCTTCAAGTCATGGTACATCTTGTTCATGCCTGGATGTAGGCTAAGGCGACTCTGGTGACCTTCCTCTAGGATCATCTTCTTCAACTCTTCATTTGCAGGTATGCAAATTCTGCCATTAAATCTCAAGATCCCATCATCGCCCATCACAAAGTCTTTAGCCTGGTCGGTCCCTAGTGACTCCACAGTACGCTTCAGACTAGGGTCCTCCGACTGCTTATCCTTTATCACTCCAAGGAAGTCATTAGTTATAGCCAGCTTACTACAACTAATGTGATTTACATGAAATTCCACTCCAAAGTTTAAATCTCTAAACTGCTCAATCAATTTCTGCTCTTCAATCATCATGGTTGATACTTGTATTGATTTCCTACTCAAGGCATCTGCCACTACGTTGGCCTTCCCTGGATGATATATCAGTTGGAAGTCATAATCTTTTAGGAACTCCATCCATCTCCTTTGTCTCATATTTAACTCCTTCTGATCAAACAGATATTTCAGGCTTTTGTGGTCACTAAACACCTGAAACCGAGCTCCATACAAATAGTGCCTCCAAATCTTCAAGGCAAACACCACAGCCGCCAACTCCAAATCATGAGTAGGATAGTTCCTCTCATGAACCTTGAGTTGCCTTGAAGCATATGCAACCACTCTTTTCTCTTGCATCAAAACACATCCCAAACCCTGATGTGAAGCATCACAGTAGACATCAAAAGGTCTTCCTACATCTGGGATCACCAACACTTGAGCACTGGTCAACCTTTCCTTTAGTTCCATGAAGCTGTACTCACATCGGTCGGTCCAAGCAAAAGGTTGATCCTTGCGGGTCAACTGTGTTAAAGGAGCCACTACCTTGGAAAAGTCCTCAATGAACCTCCAATAATAGTCTGCTAAACCTACAAAACTCCTTATCTCAGTAACTGTCTTAGGACGTTCCCACTGAAGCACTGCCTCCACTTTGGCTGGATCCACCGAGATCCCCTGGGCAGATATTACATGTCCTAAGAAGTTGACTTCCTTCAACCAGAACTCACACTTAGAGAATTTGGCATATAATTGCTTCTCCCTCAGGATCTCCAATACTGTCTTCAGATGTTCTTCATGTTCTTCCTCGGTCCTTGAATAAATGAGTATGTCGTCTATGAAGACTACCACAAACTTATCCAAGAAAGGGCGAAAAATTCTATTCATGAAATCCATGAACAGAGCTGGAGCGTTTGTTACTCCAAACGGCATCACCACATACTCATAGTGCCCATAACGAGACCTAAATGTTGTCTTTTGAACATCTTCAGCTTTTTCCAAAATTTGGTGGTACCCCGATCTCAGATCAATCTTTGAGAACACCGAGGCCCCGTGTAATTGATCCATCAAATCATCAATTCTAGGTAGAGGATACTTGTTCTTGATGGTCAACTTGTTCAACTGCCTATAATCTATACACAGCCGAGACCCTCCATCCTTTTTCTTGACTAGAAGCACTGGAGCCCCCCATGGAGATACACTGGGTCTGATGAATTGTTTTTCCAACAACTCTTCCACTTGCTTCTTTAGTTCTACCAACTCGGCTGGAGCCATTGTAACATCCCGCCAAATCTTTTTCATAATTATAAAATGAAATAAAGGTAAAACAATAATATTGAAGTGAACATATGTATATATATATATATATATATATATATATATATATATAATGAAATTTCTCCTCACAGGGAGTTTAATACATATCCAGTCAGTTTTCCAAAACTTAAACAAAATACAGTAAAATAGAAAGACAGGCGATCTCCTAACAGCAAAAGGCGATCTCCTATCAGAAAACAGAAAAAGCGTGATCGCCTAACAGAAAAAGAAACAGGCGATCTCCTTCCGGCAACCACTCACTGAGGAGCTCTACTTCCTGCAACATCATCTGCTCCCGTGTAAATTATACACGATCATCACAGTTTTAAGAAAAACAGCCACAAAACCAAACACAGGGTAAGCTAGATATTTGAAAGAGTGTTTAGATATGAACTTTAAAATCAAGATAAAACAAATTTAAGATACCCACGTAAACCATCAACTTTCTCATTCTCTTCACATGACCATCAAGTAAACACATATTTCACAATTCCTCAAGAGTCGTTCAAATCACATAATTCATCAAGTGTCTATCAATCCAATGTTTCTCATTTCTCACGTCAGACTTCCACTGACTCATTACACACAGACACTTGACACCACTTCCGGAAGACTCATGCATTGACTAGACTCAGAGATCTGCACCTGTCATACTGCCCCACTGTGAAATCACACACATTCACAGGGTTGCTGTGAAATCACACACATTCACAAGCGTATAAATGAATCTCAATATCATCACTATCCTAGCATGACAGGGTTAATCCATACAACGGGTCAAGCTCGTTCTCTTTCAAACAACTCACCCATACGTATGACCTCCTTCGACTCTCAACGCCTGAATAACTTCATCTATATGATTCCATTATATCAGGAGAGTCAGGATATCTCATAATAAACGAATCACCGGTCAATGCACACTCTACACGATCTTACACGGTATTTTCTTTCGTGAAAATACTATGCCTTGATCCCACATTCACAACCTTCAACACATCATACAACACTTAATGAACGATTCAGTCACAGCAACATTCGTTCCGCGGTTCAGATTTTCGAATATCACATTTAAATCTCAAACAGTTTCAAACAACACAAAAACAGGGGAGTTCGAAAAACAACGCCAAAACCGGCGATCTCGTCCAAAAACAGGGGATTATGCAATAACAGTTGAAAATCGGCGACCACGTCGCCCCATCATCTCAATCATCTACTATAAGGTTTTTCGTTGGAAAATAAGGCTAGCTTCCCTTACCTGGACTTGCGCAAAACACCAAGAGCTCCAAAACCCACCGAAGCTTAAAGATGCCTTAACTCTGTTCTAGCGTTTGGTTTGTAGAACTTGCAAAGAACCTCCCAGGTGCTCTAAGGGCAGTCGTCGCTCGTCGTACTGGTGCTTGAGGATGCCTAAATCGCAGCGCGAAGGAGAGAAAAGAGAAGGATGAAGGTAAACTCACTCTTTCACTCTTGAACCACTGCAACGTTCTTTGCCTCTCAGAAGTGGGTTTTTGAATCTAAACCAACTTGTCCACAAAAGCCGCTGCCACCACCCACACTGCAGGGAAGTTTGAGTGTACGCTTCCCTGAACAGTACGACTACGCGTGCCTCTGCGTAGGCCAACACTCTGATGTCACTATTCTGAACCACCCTTTTTGTCTACGTGTCGCGCGTGCAGGACGTTTCATGCTGGGAGCCTGGGTCCCACGTTATCTGTGTGAAACTCAACATCGCGCGATAACCTTCCACCGATGACCGCTCGTGCGATGACTAACCACCGATGCCTCATCCTGGCGGACGACCGATGTCTCTCCCTGGGAGACGACCGATGTCTCGCCCTGGCGATGACCGCATGCCTCGCGCCCTGGCGATGACCGCATGCCTCGCGCCCTGGCGATGCCCGCAAGTCTCGTGCCCTGGCGATGCCCGCATGCCTCGCGCCCTGGCGATGCCCGCATGCCTCGCGCCCTGGCGATGCCCGCATGCCTCTCGCCCGGCGATGCCCACATGCCTCGCGCCCTGGCGATGCCCGCATGCCTCGCGCCTGGCGATGCCCGCATGCCTCGCGCCGGCGATGCCCGCATGCCTCGCGCCCGGCGATGCCCGACGACACCTCGCCACTCCTTGCTGAAGGTTCTTCATCCCACTATGTTACGTCCAAGGTATCATCTCCACATGACTTGGTGACGTCGGTAGCTTCACATTTCCAAGAGTAGATCAGCACTACTCCTCGTGCGCCCATGCATGCAACACTAAGGACGATCTCTTATGCTCAAGCATAGAGCTTCGCATGCACAGCGTATCTAAGGCTTAACCCACACCTTGATACGTGTGGTTGTTGGAACCCACTCTGGTTGATCCAGTATCCTGACAACATACTGAGTGCACTTTCGGCGATCATGTGCACCATAGGCGACTGGCGATCACGTGTAATCTAGGCGGCAGGCGATTATGTACTAACCAGGCGATCTCATATTCCTCTAAACTACACTTTCCTTCCTTTTTTTTATTTTAAATAAAAACATACTTAGAATTCATTTAAAATATATTCCTTTTTATTCCAATTTAATTTTACAGGTCCTTACATTCTCCCCAACAAGAAAAATTTTCGTCCTCGAAAATTGAATTACAAGGAAAAGAGGTATGGATAGGCTTCTCTCATGGGTTCTTCTAACTCCCAAGTTGAATCACCCGATCTCTCATCCCACACCACTTTCACCATGCTGATGGTCTTGCCTCTGAGCTGTTTACTTTGCCGATCGTCAATCCTGACTGGTTTCGCTTCAAAGGACAAGTCATCCCTGATCTGCACATCGTCCACTTCCAGCACATGACTAGGGTCTGCCATGTACTTCCTCAGCTATGATACGTGAAAGACATTGTGCAGATTCGCTAAATGGGGAGGTAGGGCGATCTCATAAGCCACTGGACCAATCCTCCTTAAGATCTGATATGGTCCCACGAACTTAGGGGACAACTTCTTTGATCTGATCACCCGTCTTACACCCTTGGTTGGTGTCACTCTCATGAACACATGGTCTCCAGCAGCAAACTCCAAAGGCTTTCTCCTCTGATCTGCATAGGATTTCTGCCTACTTTGAGAAGCTCTCATTCTGCCTTGTATCTGTTTCACCTTCTCGGTCGTCTGCTGAATCAACTCTGGTCCAACCAATACTGTTTCGCCCTCCTGGTACCAGCACAATGGAGTTCTGCATTTTCTTCCATACAAGGCTTTGTATGGTGCTATCCCTGTGCTGGCGTGATAACTGTTATTATAGGTAAACTCCACCAGCGGCAACACCTCATCCCAACTTCCCAATTGATCCAAGACGCACGTCCTCAGTAGATCTTCCAAGGACTGGATCGTTCTCTCTGACTGTCCATCTGTTTGGGGATGATATGTAGAGCTCATCCTCAACTTAGTTCCCAAGCAATCTTGTAAGGTCTGCCAAAACCGTGAAGTGAACCTGGGATCTCTATTCGAAACAATGCTGGAAGGCACTCCATGCAACCTCACTATTTCTTTGATGTACAACTGGGCCAACTTGGCCATGGGCATTTTCAAATTCACTGGAAGAAAGTGGGCACTCTTCGTCAGCTGATCTACTATGACCCAGATTGCATCATGACCCTTTACCGATCTGGGTAAATGGGTAACAAAATCCATGGCAATGCTGTCCCATTTCCACTCAGGGATATCCAGTTGCTGTAACAAACCGCCAGGTCTTTGATGCTCTACCTTTGCCTTCTGACACGTCAAGCAGGTAGTAACATACTGGGAGATGTCTTTCTTCATGCCCGACCACCAAAATGACTCCTTCAAGTCATGGTACATCTTGTTCATGCCTGGATGTAGGCTAAGGCGACTCTTGTGACCTTCCTCTAGGATCATCTTCTTCAACTCTTCATTTGTAGGTATGCAAATTCTGCCATTAAATCTCAAGATCCCATCATCGCCCATCACAAAGTCTTTAGCCTGGTCGGTCCCTAGTGACTGCACAGTACGCTTCAGACTAGGGTCCTCCGACTGCTTATCCTTTATCACTCCAAGGAAGTCATTAGTTATAGCCAGCTTACTACAACTAATGTGATTTACATGAAATTCTACCCCAAGGTTTAAGTCTCTGAACTGCTCGATCAGTTTCTGCTCTTCCATCATCATGGTGGCTACTTGTATTGATTTTCTACTCAAAGCATCTGCCACTACATTGGCCTTCCCTGGGTGATACATGAGTTGAAAATCATAGTCCTTTAGAAACTCCATCCACCTTCTTTGTCTCATGTTTAGTTCCTTTTGATCAAACAGGTATTTCAGGCTCTTATGGTCACTGAACACCTGGAATCGAGCTCCATATAAATAGTGCCTCCAAATCTTCAAGGCAAACACCACAGCCGCCAACTCCAAATCATGAGTAGGATAGTTTCTCTCATGAACCTTGAGTTGCCTTGAAGCATATGCAACCACTATTTTCTCTTGCATCAAAACACATCCCAAACCTTGATGGGAAGCATCACAGTAGACCTCAAAAGGTCTTCCTACATCTGGGATCACCAGCACTGGAGCACTAGTCAACCTTTCCTTTAGTTCCATGAAGCTCTGCTCACATCGGTCGGTCCAAGCAAAAGGTTGATCCTTGCGGGTCAACTGTGTTAAAGGAGCCACTACCTTGGAAAAGTCCTCAATGAACCTCCGATAGTAGCCTGCTAAGCCCACAAAACTCCTTATCTCAGTAACTGTCTTAGGACGTTCCCACTGAAGCACTGCCTCCACTTTGGCTGGATCCACCGAGATCCCCTGGGCAGATATCACGTGTCCTAAGAAGTTGACTTCCTTCAGCCAGAACTCACACTTAGAGAACTTGGCATAGAGTTGCTTCTCCCTCAGGATCTCCAATACTGTCTTCAGATGTTCTTCATGTTCTTCCTCGGTCCTTGAATAAATGAGTATGTCGTCTATGAAGACTACCACAAACTTATCCAAGAAAGGGCGAAAAATCCTATTCATGTCGTCCATGAACAGAGCTGGAGCATTTGTGACTCCAAACGGCATCACCACATACTCATAGTGCCCATAACGAGACCTAAATGCTGTCTTTTGAACATCTTCAGCTTTTACCAAAATTTGGTGGTACCCCGATCTCAGATCAATCTTTGAGAACACCGAGGCCCCATGTATTTGATCCATCAAATCGTCAATTCTAGGTAGGGGGTACTTGTTCTTGATGGTCAACTTGTTCAACTGCCTGTAATCTATACACAGCCGAGACCCATCCATCCTTTTTCTTAACTAGGAGCACTGGAGCCCCCCATGGAGATACACTGGGTCTGATGAATTCTTTCTCCAACAACTCTTCCACTTGCTTCTTTAATTCTACCAACTCGGCTGGAGCCATCCTGTAAGGTGCCATTGACACTGGTCCAGCTCCAGGTACCAAATCAATAGAGAATTCCACTTCTCTCTTAGGAGGTAATCCAGGTACCTCTTCTGGAAATACATCCGTGAAATCTTTCACTACATGTATCCTGCTTACGTCCTCTTCATTCTTCACTTCCAACCGAGCTAGGATCACGAAGCACCTCGCCCCTTCTTCCAACTCCGACCGCCCTTGCTGAGCAGATATCACATCTGACTCTTGGAGGTCTGGAAACGCTATTTTCTGACTACCGCAGTCTATGAGAACGTGATTGGCAGCTAGCCAATCCATTCCCAGGATAACATCCAGGTCCTGAAGAGGTAGGCAGATCAAGTTCACTTTGAATCTGCGTCCCTCTACTATCACTGGACATTCGGGGCAAACTGTAGAGGTCAACACCTGTCCTGACGCAGGTGTAGAGACCAACAATTCAAACGGTAACTCCTTCACTAGAAGGCCCAACTCGGCTACACACAGGCTTGACACAAAGGAGTGTGTCGCTCCAGAATCAAACAAGGCTTTTACACCTCTACCAGCTATAAAACAAACACCTTGCACGAGGTTACCTGACTGAGACGCTTCTGCTCCTGACATGGCAAACACTCTCCCTGTTGCCTGAGGTCTGCTGCCTTCGTTTCTCAACTGCTGAGAACCACTGGGTTGAGTCATCCTATTCTGGGTAGGACAATCTCTAGCAACGTGTCCCGTTTTTTGACATGCAAAACACCTTCTCTCCGAAGCCTTCTTGGGGCACACATTGGGCGTGTGTGGTCCACCACAATGGAAACACTTGGGTTTCCAAGGTTGCTGCTGCTGAAACTGGGATGATGCTGCTCCTGCCCGATGTGGTGGAGGTCTCGCATAGGGCTTGCTTTGTGGGTGCTGCACCTTGGCCTTCCCACTGGAAGAACCCCCTGAGTGTGACCTGATCACCCGAGAATCACCCTTTTCCAGAGTCTCCACCATCTTCGCCTTCTGTACTAAGGCGTGAAATTCCCTGATGCACATCGGGGCTATGGTCCTCTTCAGCCCATGCTTCAGTCCCTCTTCGAACTTCCTACACCTCCAAGCCTCAGAGGTCGCCTGGGTATAGAATCGGGCGAGGTACTCAAACCGAGCAGCATAAGCATTCACTGACATTTCCCCCTGCTCCAATCTGAGGAATTCTGCTTCCCTCGCAAATCTTGCACTATCTGGGAAGTATTTTTCCAGAAATTTCACCCTAAAGCTCTCCCAGTCTAACACTTCAGCTCTGGCTTCCATCATCTGCTGAGCTCCCATCCACCAGAACTCGGCTTCTCCAGATAGCAGATAGGTGGCGAATACCAATTTCTTCTCTTCAGGGCAGGAGGTCGCCCTAAAGATTTTCTCCAGCTCCCTGACCCACTGATCTGCTTGATCAGGGGTAGCATTCCCACTGAACTTGGGGGGGTTGTGCCTCATGAACTCGGTCAGTCCCATCTGTTCCTGAGGCTGACCGATGTGGGAATTTATTTCAGCCGACCGAGCAGTTTCCCAGTGGTGCATTGCAGCTTGATGATTCTGAGCCATCGCTGCATTCTGTTGTTGGATAGTAGTTGCCATCATCTCAATAGCCTTGGCAATTTGGCTCATTTCCTGATCCGGCCGCTTGACTCGAACGTGGAGGATTGCCTCGTCACTCCTTCGTCTAGCCCTCTGTTCTGCAGGAACGCTCCAAGAACCACCACCAGAACTCCAAACGCTGCCTGCAAAACACACAGACGGCGCCTCTAGCGGCCGTTGTAGCTCTGACGCTCAAGTCAGGCAACAGGAACACCAAAATTATATCTGAATCTCTCTGTGAGACCCGTGTGTAAGAAACTCTCAAATGTGTAAGCTCTGAGAATCTGAAAAAACCTCCCTCTCAATTTCGTTAAGAGTTTGTATATATACCTGAGTCTTTCTCTCTCCTGACGGTTATTCCTCTTGACACGTGGATAACATCTGGTCGTACACGTGTCATCATCTGGAGTATCTGCAGCTGAAACGTTACTTCCACTGTGCCCCTGCGGCTAAGTTATCCACACAGGGAGTAGCTTAGTACACAGGCTACTCTGGGCGCAACCTTAACATGGCGATCTGGTTAACCCTGGGCATTGCAGCTCACACTACATATGGTGGCAGATATGCCACTTATCCTCTGTACTTAGACCATACAACAAGTGCTTGCCAAGTCTTCTCAAACACTCGGCGATGTGCTCTTTCGGTGACTTGCTGACCACCTGATCTCCTAACCTTAACACACGGCGATCATGTGCAATCCAGGCGATTACTGATCCATACCGGCGATGACCGACTACTCATCCTCAAGGCGATAGGAGATTACTCACCTCAAGGCGATAGGCGATTACTCACCTCAAGGCGATAGGCGATTACTCATCATCGCAGGCGAGAGGCGATTACAATTCTGAGTGATCGCCTCCCTGATTCGCCTGCTATCCTCTACCATGTGTTACCCTGTGAATGGTCCACGTGGTCAACTGCTGCTGATGTCATCGACTACGGATGACCGATCGGATCACAAGCCCCCCAGTCTCGAGCTGTGAACTTGTTCTTAGCGAAGAGACTAAGAAATCGTCTTCTGGCGGTCTACAGGAGCGCACACTCTGGTACTAACACTGTTTCATTCCTTCTTCTTCGCCTTCAAACATTCAAAGCTTCTCTCTGGATCATCTAGAGATTCACCTTCCCTGTTTTCTTCTTCTCAAACGCGCTAGGGTTCGCTGCGTTTCTTCTCTTTAACTCTCTGCATGTGACTAACTGTTAACTAGCTTAGGCTTTAGCGCGATCTACCTGCAACCCCTCAAACTTGGCCTCTGACTTGATTGCGGCTAACTGTTGCCTTAGCATTGCCTTCAACATAACTTTGCGCTGGATGACTGACTTAACGGGCCTAAACGCTTCGGCTTCACGCAGCAGAACTTGCTTCTACCACCGACCACCGACTAGCATGTTAGTGCACCACTGATCAGTCATCGCGCTTCGGGCTTCGCTGCACTTCTCTGCCACACCAGCGCTGAGTGCATAGGTGGTCTGAACACCAACTATGACGCCTGTGTTTTGGGGAAGAAAAGTGCTTCTCGACGACCCCTCTTGCCTCAACCTCGCTGTAAGAAGTCGTGGGTGAGGTCTTGCCTCTCTCACCTCAGCCTCGCTGTAAGAAGCAGAGGGAAGGGACTTGGTTCTCTTGCCTCAACCTCGCTGTAAGAAGCAGAGGAAGAGGACTTTTCTCTCGCCTCAACCTTGCTTTGAAAAGCAGAGGAAGAGGAATTGGTTCTCTCGCCTCAACCTTGCTGTAAAAAGCAAAGGGAGAGGACTTTCTCTCTTGCCTCAGCCTCGCTGTACAAAGTCGAGGTGAGGACTTTCACTCGCCTGCATCTCGCTGTACAAAGTCGAGGAAGGACTTTCTTCTTTCTCGCCTGCACTCGCTCAAAGGCAAGGAGGTCTTCCTCTATTGCCTACACTTGCTCAAAGGCAAGGAGGACTTCCTCTGGTGCCTGCACTTGCTCAAAGGCAAGGAGGACTTCCTCTTTCTCGCCTGCACTTGCTCAAAGGCAAGGACTTCCTCTGGTGCCTGCACTTGCTCAAAGGCAAGGAGGACTTCCTCTGGTGCCTGCACTTGCTCAAAGGCAAGGAGGACTTCCTCTGGTGCCTGCACTTGCTCAAGGCAAGGAGGACTTCCTCTGTTGCCTGCACTTGCTCAAAGGCAAGGAGGACTTCCTCTGGTGCCTGCACTTGCTCAAGGCAAGGAGGACTTCCTCTGGTGCCTGCACTTGCTCAAGGCAAGGAGGACTTCCTCTGTTGCCTGCACTTGCTCAAAGGCAAGGAGGACTTCCTCTGGTGCCTGCACTTGCTCAAAGGCAAGGAGGACTTCCTCTGGTGCCTGCACTTGCTCAAAGGCAAGGAGGACTTCCTCTGGTACCTGCACTTGCTCAAAGGCAAGGAGGACTTCCTCTGGTGCCTCAACCTTGCTGCAAAAAGCAAAGGAAGAGGACTTTCTCTTGCCTCAACCTTGCTGTATAAAGCAGAGGTGAGGACTTTCTCTCGCCTCAACCTTGCTGTATAAAGCAGAGGTGAGGACTTTCTCTTGCCTCAACCTTGCTGTATAAAGCAGAGGAAAAAGACTTTCTCTCGCCTCAACCTTGCTGTATAAAGCAGAGGAAGAGGACTTTCTCTCGCCTGCCTGCATTGCCTCATCGCGCGTTCACCGACGTCCCGACCGGCGAGGATCTCTTCTTCTGGAATCATACGAGGTGCATGCTTAACGCTCTCGCTGGGAACTTGGGTCCCAGCTTAACACGTGTTAGCAAGACCCCGATGACCGTGCACTGACCGAGTACCCACTCTCTACATGCACTGACGGCTGATCGCGGTCTGCATGCACTGATGGCTGATCGCGCTCCCCATCCCAGCGCTTATCTAGGGGCTGATCTGCGGGTGGCGGCCACTTGGTAACTCACCACCGATCACCTGGTCTTGCACCTGGGCAAGGAGAACTTTAAACTGGGAACACTCGCACACTTTATGTACTGAAAATCTTTTATTGGGTGGCATCGTTAAAAAGAGTGCCCCTGATCTGCTCAACTGTTTAATACACTAAGTGTGTGTACAGCGCGATAGCGCATCTACTTTACAACTTAACGAAAGTAAGAAAGAAACATGTAGCGTCCTGGGTTCTGGGAATAGTCGTTACGTCCAGAGTCACCAGCCGATAAGCTCCATTCTTCAACGTCTCAACTACTCTTGATGGGGTCTCCTTTAACCGGTGATGACCGCCCTGGCGATGCACACACGTGGGGCGATCATGCCTTCCGCTTCAGCTCTGGGAGCCCCCCCAGTGTAGCCTCTTCCATCACCTCACCTCCCCAAACACAGGGAGTTCATGCTGCTGGTCGCCTTTCTGGGACCCCGAATCGCGATCACCTTGTGTCTTCTGCAGGTAATCGGTCAGGAACCCTGTCTCCACCAACTCAGCAAGCTGACGCCCCAACGCCAGGCAGTTACGGAGTGTATGTCCATAAGCTTGATGGAATTCACACCACTCATCCTTCCTCCCTCCAAGTACCCTGTCGGTTTTCTCTGGCACATGGAGTCTTGCTGCCACAGCAGGGATGGCGATCAGCTCCGCCAAACTTATCATGAAATCATACCTGGGGGGTGCGTTGCTTGCACGCCCCCTGGTCTGGTCCTTCCTTGGTGCATAAGGGCGAGACCTTCCCTACTCCTTCCTCCCTTCCTTGATCTCATGCACCCGCGCCTGTTGCTGCTGATTCCCCTGACCTCCACGTGGCTTCGACGGTGCAGCACTTCCTCTCTTCTCAGAGACCTCGGTCTCTGCTGTTAGGAAAAGATGGCTTTAAACTAGAGGGGGGTGAATTGTTTAAAGAGGTTTTTGCAAACTTTTTGACGCTGGAATGAGTTTATCTCAGAAACCAATTGATCAAGCAATTCAGTTAGTCAAAACAGTAAGCAAAACTGCACTGTCAGAAAAACAATCGGTTGTTTCTTCGAAACAATCGGTTGTTTTTATCAGCAAACAACAAACAAACTGAATTTAAAGAGTAAGGGATAGAGAGATTGTACACAGTTGTTTATACTGGTTCACTCCAACCCAGAGCTACATCCAGTCTTCTCAGAAACCCTGAGGAAATCCACTAAGCAATCAACACTAGATTACTTACACACAACCAAGAAAGTGACCTTGAACACCCTCAAGAAACACACTTTCCTTGGTCAGCACACCACACTAAGAAAGCTGATCTTGATCCCCTCAAGAACACACAGCTCTTCTTAGCAACAGCACAAACGAATGTTCATAGAATTACAAGGATTACACTTGTTACAGAAGCAATCTGAAATCAGTACAAGAGAATCCTATCTCAGCACTTTGATCAACCAAAACTCTAAGCAATCTCCAACTCTTAGAAAAACTTTTTCAACTCACTTAGATTCTTAAAACTCAAATCTGTTTTTCTGTATATATATATAAAGAAGATGTTTGTAATCAAATCTTAACAAACTCTTAATAGCTTTAGAAAGATTGGTCAAAGCATTTAATGACTGGAGCATAAGAATTAAAAGCATTTAAAGCTCAGTCAAAGTCAAAACTGTTTTCTGTTATAAAAACATAACAAACAATCGATTGTTTCCTCGAATCAATCGGTTGTTTTGTTACTTAACCAATTTTCACACTTCAAAATAGTTTTCAAAACACCTAAGCTTAAACAATCGGTTGTTTCGATAAAACAATCGGTTGTTTTAACTCAGTTTGAAAAACACTTTACTTTGTTTGAAAGTTGAGATGCTTGAGCTTTAGATTCAATCAAAGGTTGAGTTACACAACTCAAACTACCCAGATCCTAACTAAACCAGCACAGCAACAGCAAGCACAACAAAAGCTTCATCATCCTTCAAAGGATTTGGATTCTTCAAAACCTTGAACACCACTTGGTTCAACAATCTCCCCCTATTTGATGAAGACAAATCTCTGGTGCTTGTGTTGTACTGATTAAATCTGAAGCAGTTCCTGAAAAAAAAAAAAATTGTACCATCCAAAGCTTCTTACAGCAGCTAGTTAGATTATACCTCTTTTAACATAAAATTCAATCGGTTGTTTACACGAAACAATCGATTGTTTCTATCAGCAGCAGCAGAAAAACACTTTTATACTCAGAGATTTAAACATTTTTATGCAAATAAGATACAGATATACAAGTACCAATAAATCTCCCCCTATTTGTCTTCACAAATAGATTTTAACATGTACCAAACACAGATTTTAAGAGAGATTATTTAGATCAAGAATACCTAACTCATTTCTTAAGAAGAAAAACCTCTCTTTTGGCAAAGGCTTTGTGAAGATGTCAGCTAGCTGCAGTTTGGTCTCCACAAACTTTACTTCACAGTTCCCATTTTGCACATGATCTCTGATGAAATGATGTCTTATTTCAATATGTTTGGTCCTTGAGTGCTGGATTTGATTTTTGGTAAGATTGATTGCACTTGTGTTATCACACATCAAAGGAACTTTGCTGATTTGTACACCAAAATCTGCAAGTTGTTGTTTGAGCCATAGGATCTGTGCACAACAGCTACCAGCAGCTATATATTCTGCCTCAGCAGTAGAGAGAGCAACACATGCTTGTTTCTTGCTATGCCATGAGATTAGGCTAGAGCCAAGAAGGTGACAAGTGCCACTTGTGCTTTTTCTATCTAGCTTGCAACCTGCGAAATCAGAATCTGAATAACCAATTAAATGTATTGGAGAATGAGAGGGATACCATAATCCTACAGATGATGTTCCTTTGAGATATTTCAGAATTCTCTTTGCAGCTTTGAAGTGTGACTCTTTAGGATTTGCTTGAAATCTTGCACATAGACACACCGCAAACATGATGTCCGGTCTACTTGCTGTTAGATAAAGCAATGATCCAATGAATCCTCTGAATTTTGTTTGATCTATACTCTTTCCAGCAGAATCTGCATCCATGTAGCAGCTTGATGGCATTGGAGTGCTTGCCTCTTTGCAATTTTCCATTTCAAACTTTTTGAGAATCTCCTTGCAATACTTTGATTGACTTAAGAAGATCCCATCCTTTGTTTGTTTAACCTGCAATCCAAGAAAGAAAGATAGTTCTCCCATCATAGACATTTCAAACTCACCTTTCATAGCAGCCACAAATTCTTCACACAACCTATCTTGTGTAGCACCAAAGATGATGTCATCAACATATATTTGCACAAGAATTATTTCTGCATGTGACTTCTTGATGAAGAGAGTCTTGTCTACCATTCCTCTTTCATAGCCAAGAGATAGCAGAAAGTTGCTAAGCCTCTCATACCACTGCCTTGGAGCTTGTTTCAGACCATACAAAGCTTTCTTCAACTTGAAAACATGGTTGGGATACTTGTGGTCTTCAAAACCCGGTGGTTGATCTACATAGATTTCCTCATTGATGTAGCCATTCAAGAAGGCACTTTTTACATCCATTTGGAAGAGTTTAAAACCACTCATACATGCAAAAGCCAGCAGCAGCCTCACAGCCTCCAATCTAGCCACAGGAGCAAAGGTTTCACCATAGTCTAAGCCCTCTTCTTGATTGTAGCCCTTGGCAACTAGCCTTGCTTTATTCCTTGTGATCACTCCTTCCTCATCTAGCTTGTTCCTGAAAACCCATTTTGTACCAATAATATTCATTTCATTAGTTCTAGGAACAAGAAACCATACCTCATTTCTTTCGAATTGATTTAGCTCTTCTTGCATAGCTTCAACCCACTTCTCATCCTTGAGAGCTTCTTCAATTGACTTTGGTTCAATTTGAGAGACAAAAGTTGTGTGTCTGCAGAAGTTTGAGATGGAGCTACGTGTGGAGACACCTTCCTTTATCTGCCCTATGATGTTATCCACTGACAGATCTCTGGGAATTCTCCACTCTTTGGGCAGCTCACTCTGTTGGAGAATTTCAATCGGTTGTTTCTGCGAATCAACCGGTTGTTTTTCTGCACAGATATCCAGCTTCTCCAAACTGATGCTCTGTTCGTCTTCCTCAGCACTGATCTTTGGGTTCTCACTGATTCTGCGATCTACCTCATCAAAGACTACATGAACTGATTCTTCTACAGTCATTAACCTTTTGTTGTAGACTCTATAAGCATGGCTTGTGAGGGAATAACCAATGAAGATGCCAAGGTCAGCTTTCTCATCAAATTTTCCCAAGCTTTCCTTTCCATTGTTGAGAACAAAACAGTTACAGCCAAAGACTTTGAGGTGACTGATGTTAGGCTTTCTTCCATTGAAAAGTTCATATGGAGTTTTCTTCAAAATGGGCCTTATAAGCACCCTATTCATCACATAACAGGAGGTACTCACTGCATCTGCCCAAAAATACTTAGGAAGTGAAGATTCACTAAGCATTGTCCTTGCAAGCTCTTCAAGAGACCTGTTCTTCCTCTCTACAACTCCATTTTGTTGTGGTGTTCTTGGAGCAGAGAAATTGTGTAGAATTCCCAACTTCTCACAGAACTTGACACACTTCTCATTTTGAAATTCTCCTCCATGGTCACTCCTTATTGAGCCTATGTTACTGCCTTTTGTGTTTTGAAGACTTCTTGCTAGCTTTTTGAATGCAGCAAGGGCATCACTCTTTGACTCCAAGAACAAGGTCCAAGTGTACCTAGAGAAATCATCAACAATAACAAGAGCATAATAATTTCCACCAAGACTCATAGTTCTAGAGGGTCCAAAGAGATCCATGTGAAGGAGTTCAAGAGGTCTCAATGAAGAGACAACATTTTTGGTTTTAAAAGAACTTTTCACTTGTTTCCCTTTTTGGCAAGCTTCACAAATGTGATCCCTCTCAAACTTGAGTTTTGGCAGCCCAATCACAAGATCTTTTGATATAAGCTTGTTCAAATGATTCATGTGAATATGAGCAATTCTTCTATGCCAAAGCCAAGATTCATCTTGCTTGGATAGAAGACATCCAATTGAACATGGTGAAGAGATATCTAGAAGATACACATTATTAACTCTCTTACCTACCAACATTACCTCTTTAGTGTTGGGTAGACAGATTTCACATGTGTTTGCCTTGAACATCACTTGATACCCCTTGTCACACAGTTGGCTAATACTTAGCAGATTATGCTTTAGGCCTTCAACAAAGAGCACATCATGAATCACCAAGATGCTCTCATCTCCTATGGATCCTCTTCCATGTATTCTTCCTTTGTTGTTATCTCCATAGGTGACATGACCCTCTTGCTTGAAGGATATTCTCAGGAACTTTGATTTGTCCCCTGTCATATGCTTGGAGCATCCACTGTCCAAGTACCAAAGCTGCTTTCTCTCCTCCAAGATTTCCTACAAAGAAAATTCTCAAGTACATAGGTTTGGTCCCCTTATGAATGAGGGTCCATCTGGTGTATACTCATCAACACAAGCCTTATTTTTCTTGGGAATCCACTTCATAAGCCCTTTAGGAACAGCATGTTTTCTGATTTTACAGAATCGCACAGAATGACCTCTTTTCATGCAATAGAAGCATGTAACAATCGATTGTTTCGATGGTCCAATCGATTGTTTTTCTGGCCTTTTTGAAAAAGTTTTTGAAAATCTATCTTGCTGGTTTTGTGGATTAAAACCCAATCCTGATTTTCCAAAAACACACTTTTGAGAAGCTAGCACGCTTTCAAAGTTGGATTGGCCTTTAGAAAGCTTATCCACTGTTTTAACAAGATAGTGGACCTTCTTTTCAAGATTTTCGCAATTTTCACAAACTAGAGTGTCACACTTGCAAGAGGAGTTTTTGTAAATAATTTCCAGATTTTCAAAATCCATTTTTGAATTTTCTAAATCCTCCTCCAGTGCTTTTACCCTGTTTTCAAGCCAGCTATTCTTTTCTTTCAATCGATTGTTTAAGAGAGCCAATCGGTTTGCTTCTTCATGTGTTTCTTGAAAGGCTTGAAGCAATTGACCATAATTTTCAGAGTTTGAAGAGTTTGATGAACTTACACTACATGAGTCATCCTCCCTTCTGGCCATTAAGCAAAGATTGAGGCTTTTCTTATTTTGTCTTCTCTTCCTTCTTGCTTGACTCTTTGTCATTGCTTCCTTTGGTTCATGAGCAGCCTTGAGAGTCTCCCACATTTCCTTAGCAGTTTTGCACTTTGATATCCTGAAAAATTCATTAGTATCTAGTGCAGAAGCTATAATGTTTTGAGCAGACCTATCAAGCTGAGCCATCTTACATTCATCATCTGTCCATTTGGACAAAGGTTTTATAGTAAAGGAATTATTCTTTTTGAACTTTGGAATGTAAGGACCATTCTCAATTGAGTCCCAAATTCTTTGATCAATTGATTCAATAAAGATTTTCATTCTTGCTTCCCAAAACTTATAATTCAATCCACAGAATAAAGGTGGTTTGTAGATTGAAGCACCTTCCTCAAAAGATAGTTTTCCAGCCATAAAAAAATTTAGATCAACTTGAATAACTTTCAAGAACCAAGCTCTTGATGCCAATTGTTAGGAAAGATGGCTTTAAACTAGAGGGGGTGTGAATTGTTTAAAGAGGTTTTCGCAAACTTTTTGAAGCTGGAATGAGTTTATCTCAGAAACCAATTGATCAAGCAATTCAGTTAGTCAAAACAGTAAGCAAAACTGCACTGTCAGAAAAACAATCGGTTGTTTCTTCGAAACAATCGGTTGTTTTTATCAGCAAACAAAAAACAAACTGAATTTAAAGAGTAAGGGATAGAGAGATTGTACACAGTTGTTTATACTGGTTCACTCCAACCCAGAGCTACATCCAGTCTTCTCAGAAACCCTGAGGAAATCCACAAAGCAATCAACACTAGATTACTTACACACAACTAAGAAAGTGACCTTGAACACCCTCAAGAAACACACTTTCCTTGGTCAGCACACCACACTAAGAAAGCTGATCTTGATCCCCTCAAGAACACACAGCTCTTCTTAGCAACAGCACAAACGAATGTTCATAGAATTACAAGGATTACACTTGTTACAGAAGCAATCTGAAATCAGTACAAGAGAATCCTATCTCAGCACCTTGATCAACCAAAACTCTAAGCAATCTCCAACTCTTAGAAAAACTTTTTCAACTCACTTAGATTCTTAAAACTCAAATCTGTTTTTCTGTATATATATATAAAGAAGATGTTTGTAATCAAATCTTAACAAACTCTTAATAGCTTTAGAAAGATTGGTCAAAGCATTTAATGACTGGAGCATAAGAATTAAAAGCATTTAAAGCTCAGTCAAAGTCAAAACCGTTTTCTGTTATAAAAACATAACAAACAATCGATTGTTTCCTCGAATCAATCGGTTGTTTTGTTACTTAACCAATTTTCACACTTCAAAACAGTTTTCAAAACACCTAAGCTTAAACAATCGGTTGTTTCGATAAAACAATCGGTTGTTTTAACTCAGTTTGAAAAACACTTTACTTTGTTTGAAAGTTGAGATGCTTGAGCTTTAGATTCAATCAAAGGTTGAGTTACACAACTCAAACTACCCAGATCCTAACTAAACCAGCACAGCAACAGCAAGCACAGCAAAAGCTTCATCATCCTTTAAAGGATTTGGATTCTTCAAAACCTTGTACACCACTTGGTTCAACATCTGCTACTATGTGTGCCACCGCACGTCGCCGTATCTCGGTGAAGGTGGCAGGGTGGCTCTTGATGAGCGATTCACTGAAAGGACCAGGGAGGACACCTCTCTTGAACGCATGCACCAGCATGTCTTCATCCTTGACGGGCAATCTCACCACCTGCGCCCCAAAGCGATTGAGGTAGTCCCTCAACGGCTCCCCCTGATACTGGCGCACGTCAAACAGGTCGTAGGACACTACTGGCGTAGGTCGGTTAATGATGTACTGCTCCGTGAACAGCTTCGCGAACTGATGGAAGGAAGTGACGTGGCCCTCTGGCAGGCTCACGAACCACTCCATAGCCACTCCGCTCAGCGTGCTCATGAACATCTTGTAGTACACAGCATCTGAACCTCCAGTCAGCATCATCTGAGTGTGGAAAGCTGTCAGGTGTGCTTCTGGATCTTCCGCCCCCGTGAACGACGCTTTCAGTCCCACCAGATTGGGAGGCACCACAGTGTTCATGATTTCGGGGGAGAAAGGCATAGGGAATGCTCGCGGAGGCGACGGTGGCGTCGACGTCCTCTCTTCAGCTGCGCACTCCCTCTGCGACTGCAATTCCCTACGCAGCTCTTCATTCATACGGTTCAACTCTTCGTTTCTTCTCTGCGATGCAGTCAGCTCTGCACACATCCTCTCTTGCTCAACTCTCGATTTTGCGATGCTATCTTGCAGCGCGCGCATCATCTCCACTACCTGCGCCATGGTAACGGCTCCTTCTTCAGCAGATGACGCAGGTGAGGTTTGCCTGGTTCTTCTACTCATCTGCTCTGCACTTCGATGTAACTTCACTTCGACGAAATGATCAAGGTGCTCCAAGAAACCTCAAGAAACTGCGACGTGGATGGGAACCAGATTTACACGGGCCCCACGGTGGGCGCCTAATGATCCGGCCGCTTGACTCGAACGTGGAGGATTGCCTCGTCACTCCTTCGTCTAGCCCTCTGTTCTGCAGGAACGCTCCAAGAACCACCACGGGAACTCCAAACGCTGCCTGCAAAACACACAGACGGCGCCTCTAGCGGCCGTTGTAGCTCCGACGCTCAAGTCAGGCAACAGGAACACCAAAACTATATCTGAATCTCTCTGTGAGACCCGTGTGTAAGAAACTCTCAAATGTGTAAGCTCTGAGAATCTGAAAAAACCTCCCTCTCAATTTCGTTAAGAGTTTGTATATATACCTGAGTCTTTCTCTCTTCTGACGGTTATTCCTCTTGACACGTGGATAACATCTGGTCGTACACCTGTCATCATCTGGAGTATCTGCAGCTGAAACGTTACTTCCACTGTGCCCTTACGACTAAGTTATCCACACAGGGAGTAGCTTAGTACACAGGCTACTCTGGGCGCAACCTTAACATGGCGATCTGGTTAACCCTGGGCATTGCAGCTCACACTACACATGGTGGCAGATATGCCACTTATCCTCTGTACTTAGACCATACAACAAGTGCTTGCCAAGTCTTCTCAAACACCCGGCGATGTGCTCTTTCGGCGACTTGCTGACCACCTGATCTCCTAACCTTAACACACGGCGATCATGTGCAATCCAGGCGATTACTGATCCATACCGGCGATGACCGACTACTCATCCTCAAGGCGATAGGAGATTACTCACCTCAAGGCGATAGGCGATTACTCACCTCAAGGCGATAGGCGATTACTCATCATCGCAGGCGAGAGGCGATTACAATTCTGAGTGATCGCCTCCTTGATTCGCCTGCTATCCTCTACCACGTGTTACCCTGTGAATGGTCCACGTGGTCAACTGCTGCTGATGTCATCGACTACGGATGACCGATCGGATCATTTCCGAAGAAGGTTGGGGAGGGGTAGGAGGTCTACGTGCCATCTCTCTTCGTTTCAGATTTTGAAACTATGGGTTTCTATATTCCCTACAACTACAAGAATGAGATCGATAAGAAATCAATTCATTCAGGAGGTAACATCTAGACCTTACAAAGGTCAGCATCTCAAAGTCATTATGAATTTGAGCTCATCAACAGAATCATAATACTTATAATCTCAAGCAAAATACCAGAACAGCTACTGGTATACAACCATCAATCCAAACAACCACTTTCAGTCAATTACAAAAACACTCAATAAAATGAAATAAATCACACCAGAATTCAATGTATGCTAAACATCAAACCTTTGGAATTAAGATTGAGAATCATCTCGATCCAGTTATGAGTGTGCACCCTCACTACTTTATCAAGACCCTCTCATTCTTAATACTAAGATTTTCAGTTAGTGCATATATTCACTAAAGCACACACAAAATTTCAATACAAAAACGATTGAAAACCTTTCACTATAGTTGTTATTTAAAACTGAAATAAATTTTATGAGCAGAAGAAACACAATGGATCCACAGCCCTCAGGTCATCCTAAGGACGAACTGCTCTGATACCATTAATGTAACATCCCGCCAAATCTTTTTCATAATTATAAAATGAAATAAAGGTAAAACAATAATATTGAAGTGAACATATGTATATATATATATATATATAATGAAATTTCTCCTCACAGGGAGTTTAATACATATCCAGTCAGTTTTCCAAAACTTAAACAAAATACAGTAAAATAGAAAGACAGGCGATCTCCTAACAGCAAAAGGCGATCTCCTATCAGAAAACAGAAAAAGGGTGATCGCCTAACAGAAAAAGAAACAAGCGATCTCCTTCCGGCGACCACTCACTGAGGAGCTCTACTTCCTGCAACATCATCTGCTCCCGTGTAAATTATACACGATCATCACAGTTTTAAGAAAAACAGCCACAGAACCAAACACAGGGTAAGCTAGATATTTGAAAGAGTGTTTAGATATGAACTTTAAAATCAAGATAAAACAAATTTAAGATACCCACGTAAAACCATCAACTTTCTCATTCTCTTCACATGACCATCAAGTAAACACATATTTCACAATTCCTCAAGAGTCGTTCAAATCACATAATTCATCAAGTGTCTATCAATCCAATGTTTCTCATTTCTCACGTCAGACTTCCACTGACTCATCACACACAGACACTTGACACCACTTCCAGAAGACTCATGCATTGACTAGACTCAGAGATCTCCACCTGTCATACTGCCCCACTGTGAAATCACACACATTCACAGGGTTGCTGTGAAATCACACACATTCATAAGCGTATAAATGAATCTCAATATCATCACTATCCTAGCATGACAGGGTTAATCCATACAACGGGTCAAGCTCGTTCTCTTTCAAACAACTCACCCATACGTATGAACCTCCTTCGACTCTCAACGCTTGAATAACTTCATCTATATGATTCCATTATATCAGGAGAGTCAGGATATCACATAATAAACGAATCACCAGTCAATGCACACTCTACACGATCTTACACGGTATTCTCTTTCCTGAAAATACTATGCCTTGATCCCACATTCACAACCTTCAACACATCATACAACACTTAATGAACGATTCAGTCACAGCAACATTCGTTCCGCGGTTCAGATTTTCGAATATCACATTTAAATCTCAAACAGTTTCAAACAACACAAAAACAGGGGAGTTCGAAAAACAATGCCAAAACCGGCGATCTCGTCCAAAAACAGGGGATTATGCATTAACAGTTGAAAACTGGCGACCACGTCGCCCCACCATCTCAATCATCTACTATAAGGTTTTTCGTTGGAAAATAAGGCTAGCTTCCCTTACCTGGACTTGCGCAAAACACCAAGAGCTCCAAAACCCACCGAAGCTTAAAGATGCCTTAACTCTGTTCTAGCGTCTGGTTTGTAGAACTTGCAGAGAACCTCCCAGGTGCTCTAAGGGCAGTCGTCGCTCGTCGTACTGGTGCTTGAGGATGCCTGAATCGCAGCGCGAAGGAGAGAAAAGAGAAGCGACTCACTCTTGAACCACTGCAACGTTCTTTGCCTCTCAGAAGTGGGTTTTTGAATCTAAACCAACTTGTCCACAAAAGCCGCTGCCACCACCCACTCTGCAGGGAAGTTTGCGTGTACGCTTCCCTGAATAGTACGACTACGCGTGCCTCTGCGTAGGCCAACACTCTGATGTCACTATTCTGAACCACCCTTTTTGTCTACGTCTCGCGCGTGCAGGACGTTTCATGCTGGGAGCCTGGGTCCCACCTTATCTGTGTGAAACTCGACATCGCGCGATAACCTTCCACCGATGACCGCTCGCGCGATGACTAACCACCGATGCCTCATCCTGGCGGACGACCGATGTCTCTCCCTGGGAGACGACCGATGTCTCGCCCTGGCGATGACCGCATGCCTCACGCCCTGGCCATGCCCGCATGCCTCGCGCCCTGGCCATGCCCGCATGCCTCGCGCCCGGCGATGCCCGCATGCCTCGCGCCCTGGCGATGCCCGACGACACATCGCCACGCCTTGCTGAAGGTTCTTCATCCCACTATGTTACGTCCAAGGTATCATCTCCACATGACTTGGTGACGTCGGTAGCTTCACATTTCCAAGAGTAGATCAGCACTACTCCTCGTGCGCCCATGCATGCAACACTAAGGACGATCTCTTATGCTCAAGCATAGAGCTTCGCATGCACAGCGTATCTAAGGCTTAACCCACACCTTGATACGCGTGGTTGTTGGAACCCACTCTGGTTGATCCAGTATCCTGACCACATACTGAGTGCACTTTCGGCGATCATGTGCACCATAGGCGACTGGCGATCACATGTAATCTAGGGGACAGGCGATTATGTACTAACCAGGCGATCTCATAGTCCTCTAAACTACACTTTCCTTCCTTTTTTTATTTTAAATAAAAACATACTTAGAATTCATTTAAAATATATTCCTTTTTATTCCAATTTAATTTTACAGGTCCTTACAGCCATCCTGTAGGGTGCCATTGACACTGGTCCAGCTCTAGGTACAAAATCAATAGAGAATTCCACTTCTCTCTTAGGAGGTAATCCAGGTATTTCTTCTGGAAATACATCCATGAAATATTTCACCACATGTATCCTGCTTACATCCTCTTCATTCTTCACTTCCAACCGAGCTAGGATCACGAAGCACCTCGCCCCTTTTTCCAACTCCGACCACCCATGCTGAGCAGATATCACATCTGACTCTTGGAGGTCTGGAAACACTATTTTCTGACTACCGCAGTCTATGAGAACATGATTGGCAGATAGCCAATCCATTCCCAGGATAATATCCAGGTCCTGAAGAGGTAGGCAGATCAAGTTTACTTTGAACTTGCGTCCCTCTACTATCACTGAACATTCAGGGCAAACTGTAGAGGTCAACACCTGTCCTGACGCAGGTGTGGAGACCAACAGTTCAAACGGTAACTCCTTCACTAGAAGGCCCAACTCAGCTACACACAGGCTTGACACAAAGGAGTGTGTCGCTCCAGAATCAAACAAGGCTTTTACACCTCTACCAGCTATAAAACAAACACCTTGCACTAGGTTACCTGACTGAGACGCCTCTGCTCCTGTCATGGCAAACACTCTCCCTATTGCCTGAGGTCTGCTGCCTTCATTCCTCAACTGCTAAGAACCACTGGGTTGAGTCGCCCCATTCCTGTTAGGGCACTCTCTAGCAACGTGCCCCGTCTTTTGGCAGGTGTAACACCTTCTCTCTGAATTCCTCTTGAAGCACACATTGGATGTGTGTGGTCCACCACAATGGAAACATTTGGGTTTCCAAGGTTGTTGCTGCTACAACTGGGATGACGCTGTTCCTGCCCGATGTGGTGGAGGTCTCGCATAGGGCTTGCTTTGTGGGTGCTGCACCTTGGCCTTCCCACTAGAAGAACCCCCTGGGTGTGACCTGATCACCCGGGAATCACCCTTTTCCAGAGTCTCCACCATCTTCGCCTTCTCTACTAAGGCGTGAAATTCCCTGATGCACATAGGGGCTATGGTCCTCTTCAGCCCATGCTTCAGTCCCTCTTCAAACTTCCTACACCTCCAAGCCTCAGAGGTCGCCTGGGTATAGAATCGGGCGAGGTACTCAAACCGAGCAGCATAAGCATTCACTAACATCTCCCCCTGCTCCAATCTGAGGAATTCTGCTTCCCTCGTAAATCTTGCACTATCGGGGAAGTATTTTTCCAGAAATCTCACCCTGAAGCTCTCCCAGTCTAACACTTCCGCTCTGGCTTCCATCATCTGCTGAGCTCCCATCCACCAGAACTCGGCTTCTCCAGATAGCAGATAGGTGGCGAACACCAATTTCTTCTCTTCAGGGCAGGAGGTCGCCCTAAAGATTTTCTCCAACTCCCTGACCCACTGATCTGCTTGATCAGGGGTAGCATTCCCACTGAACTTGGGTGGGTTGTGCCTCATGAACTCGGTCAGTCCCATCTGTTCCTGAGGCTGACCGACGTGGGAATTTGTTTCAGCCGACCGAGCAGTTTCCCAATGGTGCATTGCAGCTTGATGATTCTGAGCCATTGCTGCATTCTGTTGTTGGATGGCAGTTGCCATCATCTCAATAGCCTTGGCAATATGGCTCATTTTCGAAGAAGGTTGGGTAGGGGTAGGAGGTCTACATGCCATCTTTCTTCGTTTCAGATTTTGAAACTATTGGTTTCTATATTCCCTACAACTACAAGAATGAGATCGATAAGAAATCAATTCATTCAGGAGGTAACCTCTAGACCTTACAAAGGTCAGCATCTCAAAGTCATTAAGAATTTGAGTTCATCAACAGAATCAAAATGCTCAAAAATAGAAAGCATAACACTGAACAGTCATGGGTACAAACTACCAGTCAAATATCACCACACTTAATAATTGGGATAAAACACACCAGAAGTGGATATTTGCTCAACATCAAACTTTTAGAATTAAGATTGAGAACATCTCGATTCAGTTATGAGTGTGCACCCTCACTACTTTATCAAGATCCTTTCACTCTTAATACTAAAATTTTTCATTTAGAGCCTATATCTACTAAAGCACAGACAAGATTTCAATCAGAAAACATTTGAAAACCTTTCACTATAGCTTTGATTAAGACTCAAATAGCAGAAGAAACACAATGAACCCACTCTCCTCAGGTCATCCTAAGGACGAACGGCTCTGATACCATTAATGTAACATCCCGCCAAATTCTTTTCATATTTATATAATGAAATAAAGGTAAAACAATAATATCGAAGTGAACATATGTATATATATATGTATAATGAAATTTCTCCTCACAGGGTGTTTAATACATATCCAGTCAGTTTTCCAAACTTAAACAAAATACAGCAAAATAGAAAAACAGGCGATCTCCTAACAGAAAATAGAAACAGGAGATCTCTTTCCGGCGACCACTCACAGAGGAGCTCTACTACCTGCAACCTCATCTGCTCCTGTGCAAATATACACGATCATCACAGGTTTAAGAAAAACAACCACGATACAAAATAAAAGGGTAAGCTAGATATTTTTAAAAACTTTAAATATGAAACTTTATATCAATAGAAAGCATAAATCTTCACACCATTCATAGTTTATATATATTTCAACCATCAACATCCCCATATTCCACAAACTCGTCAAGTGTCTATTCAATACATTCAATATTCATGGTTCACACGTCAGACTTTCCACTGACTCATAACATATAGACACATGACTCTACTTCCAGAAGACTCGTGCGTTGACTCAGACTCAGAGATCTGCACCTGTCATACCACACCACTGTGAAATCCACACAGGGTCGCTATGAATCCACACAGCCATGCGCATACATAATCTCAATATCATCACTCTCCTGGTATGACAGGGTTAATTCATATAACAGGTCAAGTCAGTTATCTTTCAAACAACTTACCCATACATATGAACCTCCTTCGACTCTCCACAACTAAATAACTTCATCTATGTGATTCCATTATATCAACAGAGTCAGGATATCTCCTTCTAGACAAGTCCCTAGTCAATGCACATTACACACGATCTTACACGGTATTTTCTTTCCTGAAAATACTATGCCTTGATCCCACATTCACAACATTCAATGCATCATACAACACTTAATGAACGATTCCAGTCACAGCCACATTCATTCCGCGGTTCAGATTTTCGAATATCACATGCATTTCACATTTAAATCTCAAACAGTTTCAAACAACACAAAAACATGGGAGTTCGAAAAACAACGCCAAAACCGGCGATCTCGTCCAAAAACAGGGGATTATGCAATAACAGTTGAAAACCGGCGACCACGTCGCCCCATCATCTCAATCATCTAATATAAGGTTTTCGTTGGAAATAAGGCTAGCTTCCCTTACCTGAGCTTGCGCAAAACACAAAGAGTTCCAAAAACCCACCGAGCTTAAAGGTGCCTTAGCTCTGTTTTAGCGTCCGGTCTGGAGAACTTGCAGAGAACCTCCCAGGTGTCCAAGGGTAGTCGTCGCTCGTCGTACTGGTGCTTGAGGGTGCCTGAATCGCAGCGCGAAGGAGAGAAAAGAGAAGGATGAAGGTGAACCCACTCTGTCACTCTTGAACCATAGCAACATTCTCTGCCCTCAGAAGTGAGTTTTTGAATCTAAACCAACTTGTCCACAAAAGCCGCTGCCACCACCCACTCTGCAGGAAGCTTGCGTGCACGAAGCTTGCGTGCACGCTTCCCTGAACAGTACGACCACGCGTGACTCTGCACATGCCAACTCTCTGATGTCACTATTCTGAACCACCCTTTTTGTCTACATGTCGCGCGTGCAGGACGTTTCATACTGGGAGCCTGGGTCCCACCTTATCTGTGTGAAACTCGACATCGCGCGATAACCTTCCACCGATGACCGCTCGCGCGATGACTATCCACCGATGTCTCATCCTGGCAGACGACCGATGTCTCACCCTGGCAGACAACCGATGTCTCACCCTGGAGGACCACCGATGTCTCACCCTGGCAGACCACCGATGTGTCTCCCATCCTGGTTGATGACCGATGTTCCTCTCATCCTGTTGGCGATCTCTTATCGCCCTTGTGTGTGACTAGAACACATCGCCTTACTCTGGTCACCGATGTCACATCGTCACACCTTGCTGAAGGTTCTTCATCCCACTATGTTACGTCCAAGGTATCACCTCCACATGGCTTGGTGACGTCGGTAGCTTCACATTTCCAAGAATAGATCAGCACTACTCCTCATGCGCCCATGCATGCAACACTAAGGACGATTTCTTATGCTCAAGCATAGAGCTTCGCATGCCCAACGTATCTAAGGCTTAACCCACACCTTGATACGCGTGGTTTTTGGAACCCACTATGGTTAATCCAGCATCTTGACCACATACTACGTGCACTCCCGTTGATCACGTACACCATAGGCGATTGGCGGTCATGTCTTCTCTAGGCGACAGGCGATTATGTGCCGGAGAAGTCGAAGATCGCCTCCGTCTTCAACAATGGCGATCTCGTAGACTTCTAAGCTACACTTTTCTTCCTTTACTCTTCTTGATCCACATGTCTTCCTTGAGCACACCCACGTGATTACCTCATGATAAAGTCATCGCACCTGACTACTTGGTTAATACAATGGTCAGCCGACCGACCTCTACCAGCTGACCCCAGACCTTGGGCGACGTCCGAGGTCCGAGGTCCGACTACTACGAAACTTCATTTACCAGCTCTTTGTAGTTTAAATAATAACATCTTGTGAAATTATTTAAATATAACACTTTCATTCCAATTAAAGTTTCTAGGTCCTTACACTTGGGTGGATGGCCTCTTCCTCCATTAGTGAAATCCTCTTCTACTTCATATCCATCATGTCACCATGTTTTAATGGACGATGTTTGGCTATCAAACAACATTGTATTGTTGTCTTTAAACGATATTTTTGCACTAGTGTGATTTTTTTTTTGGAATGGTGATTCCTTGTACTATGGCAACGCTGTGATTTTCACTATGATGTGTGATGACTTTTTACAACAAGTACACCACATTGTTAGAAGTAATAATGTGTCTCTAAGGACGGATATCGAACCCATTGGGAACATTTAAATATTCAAGTAAAAGATTCGCTAAATATAAAACAGAATAATAAAAGTTTGTTGATAGTTGTTATGATGGCAAAAATTAACAAGAAAACAAGTCAAAGAGTTTGGTTTTTCAAATGGGAAAATAGGGATTGGATTTCATCTTTCTCACTCTTTTGTATTTTGATTACAATGACAATATTGTGCCCTTTGATTGATATTGATGCCCGTATAAAAATAATTTATATCAATTCCTCACATATAACATTATTAAGATTCTTCTTAAATATCGATTTCTTGCATATTTATAAAAAAACCTTATCGTTAAGATTAGACGTTGATGGAAATTAAAATTTAAAGTGTATCCCTAGCACTCAAATATGTTAAGTATTATTGATTTGGTCAGAACCCTAAAACTACTTTCCAGTCAAATTTAAGATTCTAGATCAAGAATTAGAAGTAAAACAATAATACCAATAATCAATCAAGAACGGAATATTATATTCAAATATCACCTCAATACATAAGAGCTTGAACAGATTACTCCCAATCCCAAAGGGTAGAATTAGCCACACATCTTCTAACACCTTTTATTCCCCCAATTGGGTTACAAGTCACTCAATAATGTTTTCCTCTCAATATTGCCCACTAGGGTTGTTCCTCAAGCCCCCTATTTAACCTAATTTGCTTGGGTTTAAGTGACTTCTCGCTTGGGTGGTAATGGGCTCGCTTAGGTGAGTAAAACATAAAAAGGCCCAACATTACTAGCGCTATCTCGCTCAAGCGAGATTCTACTCACTTGAGCGAGATCCACTGGTGACATCTTGGCTTTTTGCGAATTTGGGCAGCTTTGGTAAGTGTTGATGCATGCCAACTTTCTCTTTTTAGCTTTGTATATTTTCCTTTTGCCCAATTATCTCCATTCTTCCCTAAAATCCTGAAATTAACACAAATTTGGGAATAAATCGTTCTTATTTAAATTAAAATCACAAAATATGTAGAAAGCTATAAATTCATAAATTAGGGGTTATTTTATACTTATTTTAGCAATTAATACTCATAAGTGCCTATATTGTAATATGAAATATTACTGAAATTTGGCACTTATGAATGTGTTGGTTGTAGTTGTGTTCATTAGTTGTTTTATGTTGGTTATGAATGGTTTTGAAATTTCCTTTTTGGCCTTGAGTTGCTACTGTTAGAGTTTATGGTCTTATTTGAGAAGTTTAAAAACATTGAAACTTCAAATGTTAGCCTAATTTAACCGTAGAAGTGTAGTCATCAGGCTCAAACATGTAATTGCATCCCCTAATTAAACTTAGTTTTGTTAATATTAAAGGAAATTGAAGACATAGTAAGGAAGGTTGCATGAATTAATATTTGAACTGTGTGTACTAAATATTAGTGTTAGGAATAAAATTGGTTGTAAGTGTTATGTTAAAGGAACGAAATTGGGCCTGTGTTAGGAATTTTAGTGGTTAAATCACAATAAAATTAGGTTATAATAAGAAAATTGGGTGTAAGTGTTATCAATTTTACCCGTTAATGGTATGATTTAAATATTAATTATGTTTGCTTGAAATTGTTAGGAATTGGGCCTCATTTAATCCCAATTGGCCTACTTATGCCCCTCCTATGGGGTCCTTCTATTTGTACCAATTGTGTACAAATTATAGTGGTTTTATATGTGAGTTGTCCTTTTAATAGGCAGTCTAGTACTTATTAGTTAGTTTGTTTAGACAATTTAACATGTTTTAGATAGTATAACCTATGTTATAAAGTGTTACCTGTCCACTACATTTATTGGTTAGCTTGGTTAAATTGTCTAACCCATGTTAGATAGGTCTAAACTAGGTGTTAAACAATCCAAGGAACATCATTGCATTGAGTTCATTGAAGAGTTTCCTTCTTAGCAAATTAAGGATTTTGGGGATGAAAAGTGAAGACTGAATTGAAATTGAAAACAAAAAATATGAATTGAAATGAAAATGGTACTGAAATATAAATTTTTGTAAATGCATTAAAATGTAAATGTAGAAATATAAAAAGAAAATGTAAGAACAATACATACAATGATGGAAAAATGGAATTAAAACTTGAAATTGGAATGAAACTTCCATTACAGTAAAAATTCATAATCTTAAACTAAAGTAATAAAAGAAATTGAATAAGCCTTTGACTGGAATTGGAAATAAAAGAAAATTAAAGTGCAGTAACTTGGGTTAGACCGTCTAACCTGACTTAGACAGTCTAACATGTGTTAGACAATGTTACCTGTGCAATAGAATTATTGGTTAGTGTAAGGACCTGTAAAATTAAATTGGAATAAAAGGAATATATCTTAAATGAATTCTAAGTATGTTTTTATTTAAAATAAAAAGGAAGGAAAGTGTAGCTTAGAAGACTATGAGATCGCCTGGTGAGTACATAATCGCCTGTCGCCTAGACTACACATGATCGCCAATCGCCTATAGTGTACATGATCGCCAATCGCCTATGGTGCACATGATCGCCGAAAATGCACTCAGTATGTGGTCAGGATACTGGATCAACCATAGTGGGTTCCAAAAACCACGCGTATCAAGGTGTGGGTTAAGCCTTAGATACGCTGTGCATGCGAAGCTCTATGCCTGAGCATAAGAAATCGTCCTTAGTGTTGCATGCATGGGCGCACGAGGAGTAGTGCTGATCTACTCTTGGAAATGTGAAGCTACCGACGTCACCAAGTCATGTGGAGATGATACCTTGGACGTAACATAGTGGGATGAAGAAGCTTCAGCAAGGCGTGGCGATGTGTCGTCGGGCATCGCCAGGGCGCGAGGCATGCGGGCATCGCCAGGACGCGAGGCATGCGGGCATCGCCAGGGCGCGAGACATGCGGGCATCGCCAGGGCGCGAGACATGCGGGCATCGCCAGGGCGCGAGGCATGCGGGCATCGCCAGGACGCGAGACATGCGGGCATTGCCAGGGCGCGAGACATGCGGACATCGCCAGGGCGCGAGGCATGCGGGCATCGCCAGGGCGAGACATCGGTCGTCTTCCAGAGAAAGACATCGGTCGTCCGCCAGGATGAGTCATCGGTGGAAGGTTATCGCGCGATGTCGAGTTTCACACAGATAAGGAGGGACCCAGGCTCCCAGCATGAGACGTCCTGCACGCGCAACACGTAGACAAAAAGGGTGGTTCAGAATAGTGACATCAGAGAGTTGGCATGCGCAGAGACACACGTGGCCGTACTGTTCAGGGAAGCGTGCACGCAAGCTTTCCTGCAGAATGGGTGGTGGCAGCGGCAATTGTGGACAAGTTGGTTTAGATTCAAAAACTCACTTCTGAGAGGAGAGAACGTTGCTGTGGTTCAAGAGTGACAGAGTGAGTTTACCTTCATCCTCCTCTTTTCTCTCCTTCGCGCTGCGATTCAGGTATCCTCAAGCACCAGTACGACGAGCGACGACTGCCCTTGGACTCCTGGGAAGTTCTCTGCAAGTTCTCCAAACCGGACGCTAAAACAGAGTTAAGGCATCTTTAAGCTTCGGTGGGTTTTGGAGCTCTTGGTGTTTTGCACTAGTCCAAGTAAGGGAAGCTAGCATTTTCGTTTATAAAAACGTTAGGTGAGTAGGTTCTGCAGTGAGGGCGACGCGGTCGCCGGTTTTCATATTCCTTTTCACGATGCTCTGTTTTTATGTGTGGGGCGACGTGATCGCCGGTTTTAAATGTTGATTTCGAACTCCCCTGTTTTAGTGTCGTTTGAAACTGTTTGAGATTGAAATGTGAGATGCATGTGATATTCAAAAATCTGAACCTTGGAATGATTGTTTCTGTGATTGGGATTGTTTAAGAAAAGATTCAAAATATTATATGATGGAATTGTGCTTTTACGTGTTGTATGATGTATTGAATGTTGTGAATGTGGGATCAAGGCATAGTATTTTCAGGAAAGAAAATACCGTGTAAGATCGTGTGTAATGTGCATTGACTAGGGACTTGTCTAGAAGGAGATATCCTGACTCTACTGATATAATGGAATCGTATAGATGATGTTATTCAGTTGTGGAGAGTCGAAGGAGGTTCATATGTATGGGTAAGTTGTTTGAAAGATAACTGACTTGACCTGTTATATGAATTAACCCTGTCATACCGGGAGAGTGATGATATTGAGATTATGTATGCGCATGGCTGTGTGGATTTCACAGCGACCCTGTGTGGATTTCACAGTGGTGTGGTATGACAGGTGCAGATCTCTGAGTCTGAGTCAACGCACGAGTCTTCTGGAAGTAGAGTCATGTGTCTATATGTTATGAGTCAGTGGAAAGTCTGACGTGTGAACCATGAATATTGAATGTATTGAATAGACACTTGACGAGTTTGTGGAATATGGGGATGTTGATGGTTGAAATATATATAAACTATGAATGGTGTGAAGATTTATGCTTTCTATTGATATAAAGTTTCATATTTAAAGTTTTTAAAAATATCTAGCTTACCCTTTTATTTTGTATCGTGGTTGTTTTTCTTAAACCTGTGATGATCGTGTATATTTGCACGGGAGCAGATAAGGTTGCAGGTAGTAGAGCTCCTCTGTGAGTGGTCGTCGGAAAGAGATTGCCTGTTTCTATTTTCTGTTAGGAGATCGCCTGTTTTTCTATTTTGCTGTATTTTGTTTAAGTTTGGAAAACTGACTGGATATGTATTAAACACCCTGTGAGGAGAAATTTCATTATACATATATATATACATATGTTCACTTCGATATTATTGTTTTACCTTTATTTCATTATATAAATATGAAAAGAATTTGGCGGGATGTTACATTAATGGTATCAGAGCCGTTCGTCCTTAGGATGACCTGAGGAGAGTCATCGCGCGAGCGGTCATCGGTGGAAGGTTATCGCGCGATGTCAAGTTTCACACAGATAAGGTGGGACCCAGGCTCCCAACATGAAACGTCCTGCACGCGCGACACGTAGACAAAAAGGGTGGTTCAGAATAGTGACATCAGAGAGTTGGCATGCGCAGAGTCACGCGTGGTCGTACTGTTCAGGGAAGCGTGCACGCAAGCTTCCTGCAGAGTGGGTGGTGGCAGCGGCTTTTGTGGACAAGTTGGTTTAGATTCAAAAACTCACTTCTGAGGGCAGAGAACGTTGCTGTGGTTCAAGAGTGACAGAGTGGGTTCACCTTCATCCTTCTCTTTTCTCTCCTTCGCGCTGCGATTCAGGCACCCTCAAGCACCAGTACGACGAGCGACGACTACCCTTGGACACCTGGGAGGTTCTCTGCAAGTTCTCCAGACCGGACGCTAAAACAGAGCTAAGGCACCTTTAAGCTCGGTGGGTTTTGGAACTCTTGGTGTTTTGCACAAGCTCAGGTAAGGGAAGCTAGCCTTATTTCCAACGAAAACCTTATATTAGATGATTGAGATGATGGGGCGACGTGGTCGCCGGTTTTCAACTGTTATTGCATAATCCCTTGTTTTTGGACGAGATCGCCGGTTTTGGCGTTGTTTTTCGAACTCCCCTGTTTTTGTGTTGTTTGAAACTGTTTGAGATTTAAATGTGAAATGCATGTGATATTCGAAAATCTGAACCGCGGAATGAATGTGGCTGTGACTGGAATCGTTCATTAAGTGTTGTATGATGCATTGAATGTTGTGAATGTGGGATCAAGGCATAGTATTTTCAGGAAAGAAAATACCGTGTAAGATCGTGTGTAATGTGCATTGACTAGGGACTTGTCTAGAAGGAGATATCCTGACTCTGTTGATATAATGGAATCACATAGATGAAGTTATTCAGTTGTGGAGAGTCGAAGGAGGTTCATATGTATGGGTAAGTTGTTTGAAAGATAACTGACTTGACCTGTTATATGAATTAACCCTGTCATACCGGGAGAGTGATGATATTGAGATTATGTATGCGCATGGCTGTGTGGATTCACAGCGACCCTGTGTGGATTTCACAGTGGTGTGGTATGACAGGTGCAGATCTCTGAGTCTGAGTCAACGCACGAGTCTTCCGGAAGTAGTGTCAAGTGTCTTGTGTGATGAGTCAGTGGAAGTCTGACGTGAGAAATGAGGAACATTGAAATTGATAGACACTTGATGAATTATGTGAATTGAACGGCTCTTGAGGAATTGTGAAATATGTGATTTACTTGATGGTCATGTGAAGGGAATGAGAAAGTTGATGGTTTTTACGTGGGTGTCTTAAATCTGTTTTATCTTGATTTTAAAGTTTCATATCTAAATTCTCTTTCAAATATCTAGCTTACCCTGTGTTTTTGGTGTTGTGTTTGGCTTTTTCTTAAACCTGTGATGATCGTGTATAATTTACACGGGAGCAGATGATGTTGCAGGAAGTAGAGCTCCTCAGTGAGTGGTCGCCGGAAGGAGATCGCCTGTTTCTGTTTCTGTTAGGCGATCACCCTTTTTTTCTGTTTTCTGATAGGAGATCGCCTTTTTCTGTTAGGAGATTGCCTGTTTTTCTATTTTGCTGTATTTTGTTTAAGTTTTGCAAAACTGACCGGATATGTATTAAACTCCCTGTGAGGAGAAATTTCATTATATATATATATATATATACACATATGTTCACTTCAATATTATTGTTTTACCTTATTTCATTTTTTTAATTATGAAAAGAATTTGGCGGGATGTTACATTAATGGTATCAGAGCAGTTCGTCCTTAGGATGACCTGAGGGCTGTGGATCCATTGTGTTTCTTCTGCTCATAAAATCTATTTGAGTTTTAAATAACAACTATAGTGAAAGGTTTTCAAACGTTTTTGTATTGAAATTTTGGTGTGTGCTTTAGTAAATATATGCCCTAACTGAAAATCTTAGTATTAAGAATGAGAGGATCTTGATAAAGTAGTGAGGGTGCACACTCATAATTGGATCGAGATGATTCTCAATCTTAAATTCTGAAGGTTTGATGTTTAGCATATATTGAATTCTGGTGTGTTTTATTTCAGTTTATTGAGTGTTTTTGTATTGATTAAAAGTGGTTGTTTGGATTGAGGGTTGTATACCAGTAGCTGTTCTGGTGTTTTGCTTGAGGTTATAAGTATCATGATTCTGTTGATAAACGCAAATTCTAAATGACTTTGAGATGTTGACCTTTGTAAGGTCTAGATGTTACCTCCTGAATGAATCGATTTCTTATCGATCTCATTCTTATAGTTGTGGGGGGGATATAGAAACCAATAGTTTCCTAATCTTCTACAGAGAAGAATGGCTCCTAGACAGCCTACCCCTCCCCAACCTTCTGCTGAAATGGGCCAGATCGCCAGGGCCATTGAGATAATGGCGAGTGCCATCCAGCAGCAGAATACGGCGATGTCTCAGAATCACCAAGCTACAATGCAGCATTGGGAGACCGCCAGATCGGCTGCAATAGCTCCCAACGTCGGTCAGCCTCAGAAGCAGATGGGACTGACCGAGTTCCTCAGGCACAACCCACCTAAGTTCAGTGGGAATGCTACTTCTGACCAAGTAGATCGATGGGTCAGGGGTTTAGAGAAAATCGTCAGGGCGACCTCCTGCCCTGAAGATAAGAAGCTGGTATTCGCCACATATCTTCTGTCTGGAGAAGCTGAGCTCTGGTGGATGGGAACTCAACAGATGAGGGAGGCCCGAGAAGGAGTGTTGGATTGGGAGAGCTTCAGGGTGAGGTTCCTGGAGAAATACTTCCCAGACAGCGCAAGGTTTGCGAAGGAAGCTGAGTTCCTAAGGTTGGAGCAGGGGGATATGTCTGTGAACGCCTATGCTGCTCGGTTTGAGTACCTCGCCTGATTCTATACCCAGGCGACCTCTGAGGCTTGGAGGTGTAGGAAGTTTGAAGAAGGTTTAAAGCATGAGCTGAAGAAGACCATAGCACCCATGTGCATCAGAGAGTTTCATGCCTTAGTAGAGAAGGCAAAGATGGTGGAAACCTTGGAAAGGGGTAATTCTCGGGTGATCAGGTCACACCCAGGGGGTTCTTTCAGTGGGAAGGCCAAGGTGCAGCACCCACAAAGCAAGCCTTATGCGGGACCTCCACCACATCGGGCAGGAGCAGTTTCGCCCCAGTTTCAGCAGCAACAAACATGGAAACCCAGATGTTTCACGTGCCAAAAGATGGGGCACATTTCTAGAGATTGTCCTAGCAGAAATAGGATGACTCAATTGTTGAACCAAGTGGTGTTTAAAGTTTTGAAGAATCCAAATCCTTTGAAGGATGATGAAGCTTTTGCTGTGCTTGCTGTTGCTGTGCTGGTTTAGTTAGGATCTGGGTAGTTTGAGTTGTGTAACTTAACCTTTGATTGAATCTAAAGCTCAAGCATCTCAACTTTCAAACAAGTAAAGTTTTTTTTTTTTTCAAACTGAGTTAAAACAACCGATTGTTTTATCGAAACAACCGATTGTTTAAGCTTAGGTGCTTTGAAAATTGTTTTGAAATGTGAAAATTGGTTAAGTAACAAAACAACCGATTGATTCAAGGAAACAATCGATTGTTTGTTATGTTTTTATAACAGAAAACAGTTTTGACTTTGACTGAGCTCTAAATGGTTTTAATTCATACGCTCCAGTCATTAAATGCTTTGACCAATCTTTCTAAAGCAATTAAGAGTTTGTTAAGATTTGATTACAAACATCTTCTTTGAATATATACAGAAAAACAGATTTGAGTTTTAAGAATCTAAGTGATTTGAGAAAGTTTTTCTAAGAGTTGGAGATTGCTTAGAGTTTTGGTTGATCAAAGTGCTGAGATAGGATTCTCTTGTACTGATTTCAGATTGCTTCTGTAACAAGTGTAATCCTTGTAATTCTGTGAACATTCGTTTGTGTTGTTGCTAAGAAGAGCTGTGTGTTCTTGAGGGGATCAAGATCAGCTTTCTTAGTGTGGTGTGCTGACCAAGGAAAGTGTGTTTCTTGAGGGTGTTCAAGGTCACTTTCTTGGTTGTGTGTAAGTAATCTAGTGTTGATTGCTTAGTGGGTTTCCTCAGGGTTTCTGAGAAGACTGGATGTAGCTCTGGGTTGGAGTGAACCAGTATAAACATCTATGTACAATCTCTCTATCCCTAACTCTTTAATTTCAGTTTGTTTGTTGTTTGCTGGTATAAACAACTGATTGTTTCGAAGAAACAACCGATTGTTTTCCTGGCAGAGCTATTTTGCTTGCTGTTTTGGCAAACTGAATTGCTTAATCATTTGATTTCTGAAAGATATTCATTCTAGCTTGGAAAAGTTTGCGAAAACCTCTTTAAACAATTCACCCCCCCTCTAGTTTAAAGCCATAATTCCTAACAATTGGCATCAAGAGCTTGGTTCTTGAAAGTTATTCAAGTTGATCTAAAATCTTTTTTATGGCTGGAAAACTATCTTTTGAGGAAGGTGCTTCAATCTACAAACCACCTTTATTCTGTGGATTGAATTATAAGTTTTGGGAAGCAAGAATGAAAATCTTTATTGAATCAATTGATCAAAGAATTTGGGACTCAATTGAGAATGGTCCTTACATTCCAAAGTTCAAAAAGAATAATTCCTTTACTATAAAACCTTTGTCCAAATGAACAGATGATGAATGTAAGATGGCTCAGCTTGATAGGTCTGCTCAAAACATTATAGCTTCTGCACTAGATACTAATGAATTTTTCAGGATATCAAAGTGCAAAACTGCTAAGGAAATGTGGGAGACTCTCAAGGCTGCTCATGAACCAAAGAAAGCAATGACAAAGAGTCAAGCAAGAAGGAAGAGAAGACAAAATAAGAAAAGCCTCAATCTTTGCTTAATGGCCAGAAGGGAGGATGACTCATGTAGTGTAAGTTCATCAAACTCTTCAAACTCTGAAAATTATGGTCAATTGCTTCAAGCCTTTCAAGAAACACATGAAGAAGCAAACCGATTGGCTCTCTTAAACAATCGATTGAAAGAAAAGAATAGCTGGCTTGAAAACAGGGTAAAAGCACTGGAGGAGGATTTAGAAAATTCAAAAATGGATTTTGAAAATCTGGAAATCATTTACAAAAACTCCTCTTGCAAGTGTGACACTCTAGTTTGTGAAAATTGCGAGAATCTTGAAAAGAAGGTCCACTATCTTGTTAAAACAGTGGATAAGCTTTCTAAAGGCCAATCCAACTTTGAAAGTGTGCTAGCTTCTCAAAAGTGTGTTTTTGGAAAATCAGGATTGGGTTTTAATCCACAAAACCAGCAAGATAGATTTTCAAAAACTTTTTCAAAAAGGCCAGAAAAACAATCGATTGGACCATCGAAACAATCGATTGTTACATGCTTCTATTGCATGAAAAGAGGTCATTCTGTGCGATTCTATAAAATCAGAAAACATGTTGTTCCTAAAGGGCTTATGAAGTGGATTCCCAAGAAAAATAAAGCTTGTGTTGATGAGTATACACCAGATGGACCCTCATTCATAAGGGGACCAAACCTATGTACTTGAGAATTTTCTTTGTAGGAAATCTTGGAGGAGAGAAAGCAGCTTTGGTACTTGGACAGTGGATGCTCCAAGCATATGACAGGGGACAAATCAAAGTTCCTGAGAATATCCTTCAAGCAAGAGGGTTGTAACATCCCGCCAAATTACTTTTCATAAATATAAAATGAAATAACGGTAAAACAAAAATATTTAAATGAACATACGTATTTATATAAAATGAAGTTGCTCCTCACAGGGAGTTTAATACATAACCGGTATATTTTTCCAAAACTTAAACAAAATACAGCCAAAAAAATTGAAACCGGCGGTCTCCCTACATAAACCGGCGATCTACTATCAGAAGACCCAAAACAGCCAATCTGCTATCAGAACAGAAATCGGGCGATCACCACATAGAGACAGAAACAGGCGATCTCCTTCCGGCGACCACTCACTAAGGAGCGCTACTTCCTGGAAAATCATCTGCTCCCGTGTAAAATACACGATCATCACAGTTTTAAGAGAAAACAGCCAGAGAACAATACAAAGGGTAAGCTAGATATATTTATTTTTAACTTTAAATTATAAACTGGACAACCAACATAGATCAGCCTTTTTAAACATTCACAAAAGTCCATCACTTTCTCATTCATATCACACAGCCATCAAGTAATCACATATTTCCATCAAGAGTCGTTCAATTCAATGTTTCACATTTCTCACGTCAGACTTCCACTGACTCATCACACAAGACACTACTTCCGGAAGACTCGTGCGTTGAACTTAGCATCCAGAGACATGCACCTGTCATACTGACCCACTGTGAAATCACACACATTCACAGGGTCGCCGTGAAATCACACACATTCACAAGCGTATAAATGAATCTCAATATCATCACTATCCTAGCATGACAGGGTTAATTCATATAACAGGCCGAGCTCGTTCTTTTTCACACGACTCACCCATTTATATGAACCTCCTTCGACTCTCACCAACTGAATAACTTCCTCTATGTGATTCCATTATCTCAGCAGAGTCAGGATCGCCTCATTCACAGGATACTCACAGATCAATACACTTCATAACCAAATCTCAACACGGTATTTCCTTTCCTGAAAATACTATGTCTTGATCCCACATTCACGACATTTCACACATCATATAACACTTAAATGAATGATTCCAATCACAACAACAATCATTCCATGGTTCATATTTTCGAATATCACATTTAAATCTCAAACAGTTTCAAACAACACAAAAACAGGGGAGTTCGAAATACAACGCCAAAACCGGCGATCTCGTCCAAAAACAGGGGATTTCGAAATCTGTATTTAAAACCGGCGACCACGTCGCCCAAACACATAGAACAGAGAATCACGAAAAAGAATATGAAACCGGCGACCACGTCGCCCTCACTTCAGAAACAGCAAATCTACGGCTTTTATTGAAAATAAAGCTAGCTTCCCTTACCTGGACTTGCGCAAAACACCAAGAGCTCCAAAACCCACCGAGCTTAAAGATGCCTTAGCTCTGTTTTAGCGTCTGGTTTGTAGGACTTGTAGAGAAACTCCCAGGTGCTCCAAGGGCAGTCATCGATAGCTAAGCAGGAACGTGATAAGGCCTGAATGGCAGAGTGAAGGAGAGAAAAGAGAAGGATGAAGGTAACTCACTCACTCACTCTTGAACCACAGCACCTTCTTTGCCTCTCAGAAGTGAGTTTTTAAATCTAAGCCTACTAGTCCACGCATGCTGCTGCCACCACCCCCCCTCTGCAAGAAAGCCAGAGTGTACGTTTCGCTGAACAGTACGGCCATGGTTGTCTTCTTGTGCATGCCAACCACTTCCCTGAACAGTACGACCGCGAGTGTCTCTTGCGCATGCCAACCTTCTGATGTCACTATTCTGAACCACCCTTTTTGTCCACGTGGCGCGCGTGCAGGACGTGTCATGCTGGGAGTCTGGGTCCCACCTTATCTGTGTGAAACTCGACATCGCGCATTAACCTTCCACCAATGACCGCTCGCGCGATGACTATCAACTGAGGTCTCATACTGGCAAACGACCGATGTCTCTCCCTGGAAGACGACCGATGTCTCTCCCTGGAAGACGACCGATGTCTCTCCCTGGAGACGACCGATGTCTCTCCCTGGCGATGCCCGCATGCCTCTCGCGCCCCGACGACGCCCGCATGCCTCTCGCGCTCCAGCGTTGCCCGCATGCCTCTCGCGCTCTGGCGACGTCCACATGCCTCGCGCCCTGGCGATGCCCGCATGCCTCTCGCGCCCTGGCGACGTCCACATGCCTCGCGCCCTGGCGATGCCCGCATGCCTCTCGCACCCTGGCGACGTCCACATGCCTCGCGCCCTGGCGATCATGTGTGGTAGGCGACCGGCGATTATGTACTAACCAGGCGATCTTATAGTCTTCTAAGCTACACTTTCCTTCCTTTTTATTTCAAATGAAAACATACTTAGAATTCATTTAAAATATACCCTTTTATTCCAAATTTAATTTTACAGGTCCTTACAAGGGTCATGTCACCTATGGAGATAACAACAAAGGAAGAATACTTGGAAGAGGATCCATAGGAGATGAGAGCATCTTGGTGATTCATGATGTGCTCTTTGTTGAAGGCCTAAAGCATAATCTACTGAGTATAAGCCAACTGTGTGACAAGGGGTATCAAGTGATGTTCAAGGCAAACACATGTGAAATCTGTCTACCCAACACTAAAGAGGTAATGTTGGTAGGTAAGAGAGTTAATAATGTGTATCTTCTAGATATCTCTTCACCATGTTCAATTGGATGTCTTCTATCCAAGCAAGATGAATCTTGGCTTTGGCATAGAAGAATTGCTCATATTCACATGAATCATTTGAACAAGCTTATATCAAAAGATCTTGTGATTGGGCTGCCAAAACTCAAGTTTGAGAGGGATCACATTTGTGAAGCTTGCCAAAAAGGGAAACAAGTGAAAAGTTCTTTTAAAACCAAAAATGTTGTCTCTTCATTGAGACCTCTTGAACTCCTTCACATGGATCTCTTTGGACCCTCTAGAACTATGAGTCTTGGTGGAAATTATTATGCTCTTGTTATTGTTGATGATTTCTCTAGGTACACTTGGACCTTGTTCTTGGAGTCAAAGAGTGATGCCCTTGCTGCATTCAAAAAGCTAGCAAGAAGACTTCAAAACACAAAGGGCAGTAACATAGGCTCAATAAGGAGTGACCATGGAGGAGAATTCCAAAATGAGAAGTTTGTCAAGTTCTGTGAGAAGTTGGGAATTCTACACAATTTCTCTGCTCCAAGAACACCACAGCAAAATGGAGTTGTAGAGAGGAAGAACAGGTCTCTTAAAGATCTTGCAAGGACAATGCTTAGTGAATCTTCACTTCCTAAGTATTTTTGGGCAGATGCAGTGAGTACCTCCTGTTATGTGATGAATAGGGTGCTTATAAGGCCCATTTTGAAGAAAACTCCATATGAACTTTTCAATGGAAGAAAGCCTAACATCAGTCACCTCAAAGTCTTTGGCTGTAACTGTTTTGTCCTCAACAATGGAAAGGAAAGCTTGGGAAAATTTGATGAGAAAGCTGACCTTGGCATCTTCATTGGTTATTCCCTCACAAGCCATGCTTATAGAGTCTACAACAAAAGGTTAATGACTGTAGAAGAATCAGTTCATGTAGTCTTTGATGAGGTAGATCGCAGAATCAGTGAGAACCCAAAGATCAATGCTGAGGAAGACGAACAGAGCATCAGTTTGGAGAAGCTGGAAATCTGTACAGAAAAACAACCGGTTGATTCGCAGAAACAACCGATTGAAATTCTGCAACAGAGTGAGCTGCCCAAAGAGTGGAGAATTCCCAGAGATCTGTCAGTGGATAACATCATAGGGCAGATAAAGGAAGGTGTCTCCACACGTAGCTCCATCTCAAATGCAGACACACAGCTTTTGTCTCTCAAATTGAACCAAAGTCAATTGAAGAAGCTCTCAAGGATGAGAAGTGGGTTGAAGCTATGCAAGAAGAGCTAAATCAATTCGAAAGAAATGAGGTATGGTTTCTTGTTCCTAGAACTAATGAAATGAATATTATTGGTGCAAAATGGGTTTTCAGGAACAAGCTAGATGAGGAAGGAGTGATCACAAGAAATAAAGCAAGGCTAGTTGCCAAGGGCTACAATCAAGAAGAGGGCTTAGACTATGGTGAAACCTTTGCTCCTGTGGCTAGATTGGAGGCTGTGAGGCTGCTGCTGGCTTTTGCATGTATGAGTGGTTTTAAACTCTTCCAAATGGATGTAAAAAGTGCCTTCTTGAATGGCTACATCAATGAGGAAATCTATGTAGATCAACCACAGGGTTTTGAAGACCACAAGTATCCCAACCATGTCTTCAAGTTGAAGAAAGCTTTGTATGGTCTGAAACAAGCTCCAAGGCAGTGGTATGAGAGGCTTAGCAACTTTCTGCTATCTCTTGGCTATGAAAGAGGAATGATAGACAAGACTCTCTTCATCAAGAAGTCACATGCAGAAATAATTCTTGTGCAAATATATGTTGATGACATCATCTTTGGTGCTACACAAGATAGGTTGTGTGAAGAATTTGTGGCTGCTATGAAAGGTGAGTTTGAAATGTCTATGATGGGAGAACTATCTTTCTTTCTTGGATTGCAGGTTAAACAAACAAAGGATGGGATCTTCTTAAGTCAATCAAAGTATTGCAAGGAGATTCTCAAAAAGTTTGAAATGGAGAATTGCAAAGAGGCAAGCACTCCAATGCCGTCAAGCTGCTACATGGATGCATATTCTGCTAGAAAGAGTATAGATCAAACAAAATTCAGAGGATTGATTGGATCATTGCTTTATCTAACAGCAAGTAGACCGGACATCATGTTTGCGGTGTGTCTATGTGCAAGATTTCAAGCAAATCCTAAAGAGTCACACTTCAAAGCTGCAAAGAGAATTCTGAAATATCTCAAAGGAACATCATCTGTAGGATTATGGTATCCCTCTCATTCTCCAATACATTTAATTGGTTATTCAGATTCTGATTTCGCAGGTTGCAAGCTAGATAGAAAAAGCACAAGTGGCACTTGTCACCTTCTTGGCTCTAGCCTAATCTCATGGCATAGCAAGAAACAAGCATGTGTTGCTTTCTCTACTGCTGAGGCAGAATATATAGCTGCTGGTAGCTGCTGTGCACAGATCCTATGGCTCAAACAACAACTTGCAGATTTTGGTGTACAAATCAGCAAAGTTCCTTTGATGTGTGATAACACAAGTGCAATCAATCTTACCAAAAATCAAATCCAGCACTCAAGGACCAAACATATTGAAATAAGACATCATTTCATCAGAGATCATGTGCAAAATGGGAACTGTGAAGTAAAGTTTGTGGAGACCAAACTGCAGCTAGCTGACATCTTCACAAAGCCTTTGCCAAAAGAGAGGTTTTTCTTCTTAAGAAATGAGTTAGGTATTCTTGATCTAAATAATCTCTCTTAAAATCTGTGTTTGGTACATGTTAAAATTTATTTGTGAAGACAAATAAGGGGAGATTTATTGGTACTTGTATATCTGTATCTTATTTGCATAAAAATGTTTAAATCTCTGAGTATAAAAGCGTTTTTCTGCTGCTGCTGATAGAAACAATCGATTGTTTCGTGTAAACAACCGATTGAATTTTATGTTAAAAGAGGTATAATCTAACTGGCTGCTGTAAGAAGCTTTGGATGGTACAAATGTTTTCTTTGCAGGAACTACTTCAGATTTAATCAGTACAACACAAGCACCAGGGATTTGTCTTCATCAAATAGGGGGAGATTGTTGAACCAAGTGGTGTTTAAGGTTTTGAAGAATCCAAATCCTTTGAAGGATGATGAAGCTTTTGCTGTGCTTGCTCTTGCTGTGCTGGTTTAGTTAGGATCTGGGTAGTTTGAGTTGTGTAACTCAACCTTTGATTGAATCTAAAGCTCAAGCATCTCAACTTTCAAACAAGTAAAGTTTTTTTTTCAAACTGAGTTAAAACAACCGATTGTTTTATCGAAACAACCGATTGTTTAAGCTTAGGTGTTTTGAAAACTGTTTTGAAATGTGAAAATTGGTTAAGTAACAAAACAACCGATTGATTCGAGGAAACAATCGATTGTTTGTTATGTTTTTATAACAGAAAACAGTTTTGACTTTGACTGAGCTCTAAATGGTTTTAATTCATACGCTCCAGTCATTAAATGCTTTGACCAATCTTTCTAAAGCAATTAAGAGTTTGTTAAGATTTGATTACAAACATCTTCTTTGAATATATACAGAAAAACAGATTTGAGTTTTAAGAATCTAAGTGATTTGAGAAAGTGTTTCTAAGAGTTGGAGATTGCTTAGAGTTTTGGTTGATCAAAGTGCTGAGATAGGATTCTCTTGTACTGATTTCAGATTGCTTCTGTAACAAGTGTAATCCTTGTAATTCTGAGAACATTCGTTTGTGTTGTTGCTAAGAAGAGCTGTGTGTTCTTGAGGGGATTAAGATCAGCTTTCTTAGTGTGGTGTGCTGACCAAGGAAAGTGTGTTTCTTGAGGGTGTTCAAGGTCACTTTCTTGGTTGTGTGTAAGTAATCTAGTGTTGATTGCTTAGTGGGTTTCCTCAGGGTTTCTGAGAAGACTGGATGTAGCTCTGGGTTGGAGTGAACCAGTATAAACATCTGTGTACAATCTCTCTATCCCTAACTCTTTAATTTCAGTTTGTTTGTTGTTTGCTGGTATAAACAACCGATTGTTTCGAAGAAACAACCGATTGTTTTCCTGGTAGTGCTGTTTTGCTTGCTGTTTTGGCAAACTGAATTGCTTAATCATTTGATTTCTGAAAGATATTCATTCTAGCTTGGAAAAGTTTGCGAAAACGTCTTTAAACAATTCACCCCCCTCTAGTTTAAAGCCATAATTCCTAACATCAATCCGGTGGTTCCCAACAGATGAGGAATGAAGGCAACAGACCTCAGGCAGCAGGGAGAGTGTTTGCCATGACAGGAGCAGAGGTGTCTCAGTCAGGTAACTTGGTGCAAGGTGCTTCGTGAATCCTAGCTCAGTTGGGAGTGAAGAATGAAGAGGACGTAAGCAGGATACCTGTGGTGAAAGATTTCATGGATGTATTTCCAGAAGAAATACCTGGATTACCTCCTAAGAGAGAAGTGGAATTCTCTATTGATTTGGTACCTGGAGCTGGACCAGTGTCAATGGCTCCCTACAGAATGGCTCCAGCTGAGTTGATGGAATTAAAGAAGCAAGTGTAAGTTAGATTTAGTTGTACCAAGGTTTAGTTTCAGCTACATATAAGTTATGGAGAATAAATAAGCAGTATGTTGAGGATTAAAGACTTAAGCATGTGTATCCATGGGAAGTACCAGAGTTAAGTTCCAAGAATGAAAGAATGAATTTTCTTTTATTTGAAGCTTGGAAGATGTTTATGTCGATGAAACAGCATGAGATGACTCTAGCTTAACCACAAGCTTAAAAGGAAAGATGAGATATTGTATTTATGTATAAAGTTCAATTAGACAGAGAAATTTGCTGAAAAATACTAGGTAGAGAAGTTACTGGGATAAGAGAGAAAGCTTCACGCAGAATGGATGCTGTTTTGTTGATCGTGATTTGAAAGATGAGTATGGAAATGGTGGGTTGAGATTTAAGGCTCCTGATGCCGTAAGTCTCCTGAACTTGGCAAATGAGGATGCAGTTCTGCTTGGGAACGTAGAAGGGAAGGAGGTAATGGCTATGGATAGAATAAGGGTAAGTCGTGTTACGATGATGTTGAGTTCTTCTAGCGATGTTAGTAAATTGCAGAAAGTTGGAGGTGGAAGTAGAACTTTCTGTGCCTTGTGTTTCTAATGGGATGGGATTTGCAGCTAATCCTTTAAATGGGCAGTTGTGGTGGTCAGCGTTTCGTTTCTGATCTTAGAAACAATGCTGCATTGTCAGCTGTGGCAACAAGTCCTCACCCTGATCACAGTGAGGGATTTATGATCTGTGTGTTGAATACTGAGTACCCTGAGATCCCATGCAATGCTAATACGGATGTATCCATTGGAATTCCTGAGTGAGCAGCTCCGAAATCCCAACCAGTTGCTAAAGAGGTGGGTTTTTCATAATCTGCTATTAGTAATCAAAGAAAAGATGAACCAGATGGGCGCCTGAAGGAAAGAAGCCGTTCTCTTTCAGTCTTTTGCTGCTTCAAGATCGGTTCGACAAGAAACGGTGCCTAATGTGAATTCGAGCTACAAACCTGTCGTTTTTGAACTGAAAAGTGAAAATCCTGGAAGGAACTCTATCTCTGCAGTTTCTAGACAGAATAACAATGTGGATGCCAACCCAAGTCATGGCAAATCAGTTCGTGCCAATGATGGACATCTGAAACAAGAGGAATTAGAAGTTTAAGGATCAAAATTTTGAGAGGGGTTTTTTGGTCTGCAAGTCTCTACTCCTACCAATGAAATGACAAAATGTGGACCAAAGCCTAATCTGTTCTTCCAGGTCGGTACTAGTATAGAGGTTGATGAAGACCAAGTAGAGGAGGCGCCTAAGGCCCAAGCCCATGAAGCCCAAGCCCAAGTTGGGGCCCAAGCCCAACCAATTAGCTCAACATCCTTCATGCCTCAAAGGATGACTAGGAGCAAGGCTAAAGCTTTGGGAGAAGAGCATCAATGGATGTCTCTTTTTGTAATTACTTGTGTATAGTTTTTAGTAGAACTTTAAAGGAAGGTGTAGGAATTAAAATAAGGGGTGTTAATGTACAAAAACAAGTCACACCTTCCATGTGACATAAAGAGTAGGTGTAGGTGTAGTTTTAGGAGGTGCCAAAGTAGAAATCAAGTCACACCTCCCTTGTGACATGTGTTTTGGCTCCAAATTCAAATGCTTCTCATTTGAATTTTCCCACTTTAATTTCAGCCCTCTCACACTATAAATAGAGGTGCTATGCTCATGTAAAAGAAGATTGAAATTAGAAGAAAAGTTACTATACTCAAATTGTGAGTGAATTTTGTGAGACTTGTTCTCCTCTTCCTTGTCTCATCTTGTGAAGCTTTGGGAGCACTCAAGTGGCGGCAAATCTGCACTTATCTTGGATCATCACCTCCAAGTGGCGTGTCCATTCCCAATCCATGGCTACAACCACATAAGTTTCATCTTCTTTCATCTTCCATTGTCATTTCAATCGGTAGTTTTGATTCTATGTCTTTTTCTTGAATTTCAATCGGTTCTTTGGTTTCAATTTGTGTTTCCATTCTGTTTTTTTGTGTTTAAATTCTGCACCTATTCTTTTTTTGAGTTCAGCACGTTGTTCTTCATTCATTCATCACCATTAATTGTGTTTTAACCTTGGACCTTTGGAAATGAACCTTCACATCTACTTAACACTTGTTAAGTTAATGTCCAGTGGGGATTTTCCTTAGGTGACTCACTCTAAATTGCTAAGAATCTTGATCCTAATTCTAAGAAAGTGTCACAAATATAATGAACCTAAAATCAACTCACATCAGAGGTACTCTGGCATGATAGTGGCGTTAGAGAATGCTGGTTTAGATGAAAAATCTGGAGTGTGTCTCCAAGGCTGCTGAAGGTCCAGTACGATGATTTGCTTGCTAAAGAGGGACCACAGAAACTAGAGGAATGGGTCCCTTTGTCTAGAGTGGCAGCCACTGATTAATTGGGTATGCGATGTTCAGACCGCTTAACAGTCAAGCCATGCTCTCCTGAACGCCATTCAGGTCGCCCTCTTGAGTTTGAATCAGCAGTGTATGCCTGGTGGTATGATGGGTGGTGGGAAGGTGTTGTAACTGCAGCTAATGTCAGTGGTAGAGAGATCTTGGTCAGATGGCTCTGCCTTAGAAAGTGAATCATCATCCATCCCCAAAGTTGAAGTTGCTAAGAAGGTGAGCAGGAATCGTTTGGTTGGGAAACCCCTGTGGATCTGGAAAATATGAAGGGAATAACTTTGAGGGAGCCACTCTATGTCGCTCATGAGGACAAGGGTAACAACTCTAGTGGTGGCTATGAGGACGAAGCTGACAAGGCTGTGAAGACACTTCTGGCCTTAAATGAAAACAAGGATAATAACTCTTGTAGAGGCAGTGATGATGTTGACAATGAGGAGAAGACCTTTGGAGTTGTAGTTGGAGATCATGCATTTATGAAAGTGACACCGACCAAGGGTGTAGGACGAGCTATCAGATCAAAGGAGCTGTCTCCTAAGTTAGTCGGGCCATATCAGATCTTAAGGAGGATCGGTCCAATGGCTTATGAAATCGCCCTACCTCCCCAATTAGCAAATCTGCATAATGTCTTTCACGTGTCACAGCTAAGGAAGTATCTTGCAGACCCTAGTCACGTGTTGGAAGTAGACGATGTGCAGATCAGAGATGACTTTTTGTTTGGAGCGAAACCAGTCAGGATTGACGATCAGCAGAGTAAGCAGCTCAGAGGCAAGACCATCACCATGGTGAAGGTGGTGTGGGATGACAGATCGGGTGATACAACTTGGGAATTAGAAGAAACCATGAGAGAAGCCTATCCCTACCTCTTTTCCTTGTAATTCAATTTTCGAGGACGAAAATTTTTCTTGTTGGGGAGAATGTAAGGACCTAGAAACTTTAATTGGAATGAAAGTGTTATATTTAAATAATTTCACAAGATGTTATTATTTAAAATACAAAGAGCTGGTAAATGAAGTTTCGTAGTAGTCGGACCTCGGACGTCGCCCAAGGTCTGGGGTCAGCTGGTAGAGGTCGGTCGGCTGACCATTGTATTAACCAAGTAGTCAGGTGCGATGACTTTATCGTGAGGTAATCACGTGGGTGTGCTCGAGGAAGACATGTGGATCAAGAAGAGTAAAGGAAGAAAAGTGTAGCTTAGAAGTCTACGAGATCGCCGTTGTTGAAGATGGAGTCGATCTCCGACTTCTCTGGCACATAATCGCCTGTCGCCTAGAGGAGACATGACCGCCAATCGCCTATGGTGTACGTGATCGATGGGAGTGCACGTAGTATGTGGTCAAGATGCTGGATTAACCATAGTGGGTTCCAAAAACCACGCGTATCAAGGTGTGGGTTAAGCCTTAGATACGCTGGGCATGCGAAGCTCTATGCTTGAGCATAAGAAATCGTCCTTAGTGTTGCATGCATGGGCGCACGAGGAGTAGTGCTGATCTATTCTTGGAAATGTGAAGCTACCGACGTCACCAAGCCATGTGGAGGTGATACCTTGGACGTAACATAGTGGGATGAAGAACCTTCAGCAAGGTGTGACGATGTGACATCGGTGACCAGAGTAAGGCGATGTGTTCTCGTCACACACAAGGGCGATAAGAGATCGCCAACAGGATGAGAGGAACATCGGTCATCAACCAGGATGGGAGACACATCGGTGGTCTGCCAGGGTGAGACATCGGTGGTCCTCCAGGGTGAGACATCGGTTGTCTGCCAGGGTGAGATATCGGTCGCCCGCCAGGATGAGACATCGGTGGATAGTCATCGCGCGAGCGGTCATCGGTGGAAGGTTATCGCGCGATGTCAAGTTTCACACAGATAAGGTGGGACCCAGGCTCCCAACATGAAACGTCCTGCACGCGCGACACGTAGACAAAAAGGGTGGTTCAGAATAGTGACATCAAAGAGTTGGCATGCGCAGAGTCACGCGTGGTCGTACTGTTCAGGGAAGCGTGCACGCAAGCTTCCTGCAGAGTGGGTGGTGGCAGCGGCTTTTGTGGACAAGTTGGTTTAGATTCAAAAACTCACTTCTGAGGGCAGAGAACGTTGCTGTGGTTCAAGAGTGACAGAGTGGGTTCACCTTCATCCTTCTCTTTTCTCTCCTTCGCGCTGCGATTCAGGCACCCTCAAGCACCAGTACGACGAGCGACGACTACCCTTGGACACCTGGGAGGTTCTCTGCAAGTTCTCCAGACCGGACGCTAAAACAGAGCTAAGGCACCTTTAAGCTCGGTGGGTTTTGGAACTCTTGGTGTTTTGCGCAAGCTCAGGTAAGGGAAGCTAGCCTTATTTCCAACAAAAACCTTATATTAGATGATTGAGATGATGGGGCGACGTGGTCGCCGGTTTTCAACTGTTATTGCATAATCCCCTATTTTTGGACGAGATCGCCGGTTTTGGCGTTGTTTTTCGAACTCCCCTGTTTTTGTGTTATTTGAAACTGTTTGAGATTTAAATGTGAAATGCATGTGATATTCGAAAATCTGAACCGCGGAATGAATGTGGCTGTGACTGGAATCGTTCATTAAGTGTTGTATGATGCATTGAATGTTGTGAATGTGGGATCAAGGCATAGTATTTTCAGGAAAGAAAATACCGTGTAAGATCGTGTGTAATGTGCATTGACTGGGGACTTGTCTAGAAGGAGATATCCTGACTCTGTTGATATAATGGAATCACATAGATGAAGTTATTCAGTTGTGGAGAGTCGAAGGAGGTTCATATGTATGGGTAAGTTGTTTGAAAGATAACTGACTTGACCTGTTATATGAATTAACCCTGTCATACCGGGAGAGTGATGATATTGAGATTATGTATGCGCATGGCTGTGTGGATTCACAGCGACCCTGTGTGGATTTCACAGTGGTGTGGTATGACAGGTGCAGATCTCTGAGTCTGAGTCAACGCACGAATCTTCCGGAAGTAGTGTCAAGTGTCTTGTGTGATGAGTCAGTGGAAGTCTGACGTGAGAAATGAGGAACATTGAAATTGATAGACACTTGATGAATTATGTGAATTGAACGACTCTTGAGGAATTGTGAAATATGTGATTTACTTGATGGTCATGTGAAGGGAATGAGAAAGTTGATGGTTTTTACGTGGGTGTCTTAAATCTGTTTTATCTTGATTTTAAAGTTTCATATCTAAATTCTCTTTCAAATATCTAGCTTACCCTGTGTTTTTGGTGTTGTGTTTGGCTTTTTCTTAAACCTGTGATGATCGTGTATAATTTACACGGGAGCAGATGATGTTGCAGGAAGTAGAGCTCCTCAGTGAGTGGTCGCCGGAAGGAGATCGCCTGTTTCTGTTTCTGTTAGGCGATCACCCTTTTTTCTGTTTTCTGATAGGAGATCGCCTTTTTCTGTTAGGAGATCGCCTGTTTTTCTATTTTGCTGTATTTTGTTTAAGTTTTGGAAAACTGACCGGATATGTATTAAACTCCCTGTGATGAGAAATTTCATTATATATATATATACACATATGTTCACTTCAATATTATTGTTTTACCTTATTTCATTTTTTTAATTATGAAAAGAATTTGGCGGGATGTTACACCAAGCATTTAAAGTTCTTCCTTTTAGTCTTCTCAAAAAAATAAAGAAGAATTAAAATAAAGAGAGGACCAAGCCCAAGGCCAACAAAAAGACTACAAGCATTCAAGAATGGGCTCCAATTAATATCTCTCTTTGTAATTTCTTTTGTATAAATTTGTAAATAATATAGAAATAGCTTTAGGATGTGCCAAAGAGGAAAACCAAAAGACACCTCTCTTGTACAAAGGCACATAGGCGCTAGTTTTAGTAGGAAGGGACTAGAAGAGTGCCTTTTCACACTCCTTTTCTCTTTAGGCGCTAGAATGACTAAGAAGGAGCTAGGAAGAGTCTCTTCCAACTCCCTCCTTTGTAAACCCAAATCTGGTCTTCCTCATTATAAATAGGAGACCTTGGTTCATAAATAATAGAAGTTGAAAGTTAGAAGAAAAGAAACTATCTTGAAATTGAGAGAGAGTGAGTTTTTGAGACTTGTCTCTTCTTCTCCTCCATGTCTTATCTTGTGAGCTTTGGAGACTCTCAAGTGGTGGCACCTCCCATTCATCTTGGAAGAACCACCCTCCAAGTGGCGTGAAACACATCTCTAAAAGGCTACAACCACATAAGTCATTTCTATTCATCTTCTAAAAATACCCATTTTTGTTCTACTTGCTTGTTTTCAATTCTAATCGGTTCATTCTCTTCCTTGTGATGTCCTCTATCATTTGATGTGTTGTTCTTCCATTTTAATCGGTTCAAACTTGTTATAGCAACCTGTTTTTGGTTTGGATTCCATGGGTATTGTTATTCATGTTGTTTTCTTGAATTTCCAATAGTAAGTTGTGTTCTTGTTGTGTTTCTATTACTAGTTACAATCCTTGTTATGTTCTTGTTTCTTTGTACTGTTTCTGTATTGTTACTGCACTTTGGTTGCTGTTCTTGATATTACCCATTCATATTCCATTGTTATCTTGCACTACAAGTTACCTAATCATGTGTTTTTAGTATGAACCTTTGTTTTCTTGAATAGAAACTCTATTAATTGTTCTTTAGAATTTTGATCCCAATTCTTGAAAGTGTCATGAATACAATGAAACCTACATCAACTCAACCCAAACCAAGAAAGGTTCATAATGAACTCACATCATAACATCTTTGTGAACGTATAGGCAACGGTTATTAGGGGAACCTGAGCCTATACTACGGAGGAGAAAATAACTGACGATTATAATGGGAATTGGCGCCTATTTGAGGGGAATAGATGTCGGTTATAGGGGAAATCGACGCCTATTTAAGGGATACTACCATAGGTGTCGGTGTTAGTGGACAATCGTCATCTATGGTCTTTTTAAACCACCCAAACCCCTTTTCCCTACACGCTTAATTCTTCTCAATTTTTCGAAATCCTAATTTGCTTTTTGTTGCGAAAACTATGTAGGTTCGTCTCTTTGCATTGTCATTGATGTTTGTTTGTTTTGGATTATTTGTTTAGTTTTCATTTTTATTGCTTATTGTGCGTTTTGCTACCCCCTAGGATTTGCATTTTCTTTGCGTTTTGCACTCTTTTGCTCCGTCGTTGTCATTATCATGGTATTCATTGTCGTTGTAATTGCTATCGCTGTTGTTGTTGTTGCTATCGCTACTGCCAATGTTGTTGTTGTCATCACTACATTCACAGGTTGGTTTTGAATTTATTAATTATATTTTAATTATTTAATGTATGCTTAGTTTTTAAATAATTTTATAGTATAATTTTTAGATTTAAAATTCATATTGTTTTAGTTATAAAATTAATATTAATAAATTCTTATAATTAATATTAGAGTTTATACTAAATATTATTTTAGTTATATAATTTAGATTATTAAAATTTAATAATTAATATTAAGGTTTATAATTCGAGTAATAAAATTTTATAAGTAATTTTAGGATTTATAATTAATATTATTTTAGTTAATATTATTTTAGTTATATTAGATTATTAAAATTTAATAATTAATATTAGAATTTATAATTAGAGTAATAAAATTTTATAAGTAATTTTAGGATTTATAATTAATATTATTTTAGTTATATAATTAAGATTATTAAAATTTAATAAATTAATATTAGGGTTTATAATTAGAGTAATAAAATTTTATATGCAATTTTAGGATTTATAATTAATATTGCATGAATAATTAGAATTTTTTATTTCTTGAATTGAATGTGTTATTAGAATTGTTAATTTTTTGAATTGTATATATATTTATAATTCTTTAATACGTGTTGGTATTGAGTCCGAGACTGTTCAACCCTCAACAAATTGTTAGATTCTCGATTGAGAGATCCAAATTTAATAAACTTTCATTGAGAGATCATTACAAAATGTACATATGGATCAATATTGGATTAATTTATACCGCATAAGTGATGAGTACGAAAGAGGAGTAGAAGAATTTATACAGTTTGTGTGTAACATCCCGCCAAATTTCTTTTCATATTTATGTAATAAAATAAAGTTGAAACAATAATATCAAAATTGAACATAGATATATACATAATATAATTCATTCATTAGTACAAATGTGCCTCAAAAATAATATCCCTTTTTGAGGAAGTTTTAATACATCTCCATACAGGAGTTTTCAAAATAAAATAAAACCACAGCATTCAAAACCGGCGATCCCCTAACAGAAAACAGAAAACGGGCGATCTCCTATCAGAAACAGGAAACAGGCGATCGCCTAACAGAAACAGAAACAGGCGATCTCCTTCCGGCGACCACTCACAGAGGAGCTCTACTACCTGCAACCTCGTCTGCTCCTGTGCAAATATACACGATCATCACAGGTTTAAGAAAACAACCACGATACAAGAAAAAGGGTAAGCTAGATATTTTCAAAAACTTTAAATATGAAAACTTTACATAAATAGAAAACATAAATCTTCACACCATTCATAATCTATATCAATTTCAACCATCAACATTCCCATATTCCACAAACTCATCAAGTGTCTATTCACTACATTCAATATTCATGGTTCATACGTCAGACTTTCCACTGACTCGTAACATATAGACACATGACTCTACTTCCGGAAGACTCGTGCGTTGACTCAGACTCAGAGATCTGCACCTGTCATACCACACCACTGTGAAATCCACACAGGGTCGCTGTGAAATCCACACAGCCATGCGCATACATAATCTCAATATCATCACTCTCCCGGTATGACAGGGTTAATTCATATAACAGGTCAAGTCAGTTATCTTTCAAACAACTTACCCATACATATGAACTTCCTTCGACTCTCCATAACTGAATAACTTCATCTATGTGATTCCATTATATCAGCAGAGTCAGGATATCTCCTTCTAGACAAGTCCCTAGTCAATGCACATCACACACGATCTTACACGGTATTTTCTTTCCTGAAAATACTATGCCTTGATCCCACATTCACAACATTCAATGCATCATACAACACGTAAAAGCACAATTCCATCATATAATATTTTGAATCTTTTCTTAAACAATCCCAATCACAGAAACAATCATTCCAAGGTTCATATTTTCGAATATTACATGCATTTCACATTTCAATCTCAAACAGTTTCAAATGACACTAAAACAGGGGAGTTCGAAATCAACATTAAAAACCGGCGATCACGTCGCCCCACACATAAAAACAGAGCATCGTGGGAAGGAATGTGAAAACCGGCGACCACGTCGCCCTCACTGCAGAACCTACTCGCCTAACATTTTTATAAACGAAAATGCTAGCTTCCCTTACCTGGACTTGCGTAAAATCTCACTACGAGCTCTAACCCACCGAACTTAAGGATACCCGAACTCTGTTTTAGCATCCTGATCGGAAAACTCGCAGAGAACTTCCCAGGAGTCCAAGGGCAGTTGTCGCTCGTCGTACTGGTGCTTGAGGATACCTGAATCGCAGCGCGAAGGAGAGAAAAGAGGAGGATGAAGGTAAACTCACTCTGTCACTCTTGAACCACAGCAACGTTCTCTCCTCTCAGAAGTGAGTTTTTGAATCTAAACCAACTTGTCCACAAATGCCGCTGCCACCACCCACTCTGCAGGGAAGCTTGCGTGCACGCTTCCCTGAACAGTACGACCACGCGTGTCTCTGCGCATGTCAACTCTCTGATGTCACTATTCTGAACCACCCTTTTTGTCTACGTGTCGCGCGTGTAGGACGTCTCATGCTGGGAGCCTGGGTCCCACCTTATCTGTGTGAAACTCGACATCGCGCGATAACCTTCCACCGATGACTTCTCGCGCGATGACTATCCACCGATGTCTCTCCCTGGGAGACGACCGATGTCTCGCCCTGGCGATGCCCGCATGCCTCGCGCCCTGGCGATGCCCGACGACACATCGCCACGCCTTGCTGAAGGTTCTTCATCCCACTATGTTACGTCCAAGGTATCATCTCCACATGACTTGGTGACGTCGGTAGCTTCACATTTCCAAGAGTAGATCAGCACTACTCCTCGTGCGCCCATGCATGCAACACTAAGGACGATTTCTTATGCTCAAGCATAGAGCTTCGCATGCACAGCGTATCTAAGGCTTAACCCACACCTTGATACGCGTGGTTTTTGGAACCCACTATGGTTGATCCAGTATCCTGACCACATACTGAGTGCACTTTCGGCGATCATGTGCACCATAGGCGATTGGCGATCATGTGTAATCTAGGCGACAGGCGATTATGTACTAACCAGGCGATCTCATAGTCTTCTAAGCTACACTTTCCTTCCTTTTTATTTTAAATAAAAACATACTTAGAATTCATTTAAAATATATTCCTTTTATTCCAATTTAATTTTACAGGTCCTTACATTCTCCCTAACAAGAAAAATTTCCGTCCTCGAAAATTGAATTACAAGGAAAAGAGGTATGGATAGGCTTCTCTCATGGGTTCTTCTAACTCCTAAGTTGAATCACCCGATCTCTCATCCCACACCACTTTCACCATGTTGATGGTCTTTCCTCTGAGCTGTTTACTTTGCCGATCGTCAATCCTGACTAGTTTCGCTTCAAAGGACAAGTCATCCCTGATCTGCATATCGTCCACTTCCAGCACATGACTAGGGTCTGCCATGTACTTCCTCAGTTGTGATACGTGAAAGACATTGTGCAGATTCGCTAAATGGGGAGGTAGGGCGATCTCATAAGCCACTGGACCAATCCTCCTTAAGATCTGATATGGTCCCACGAACTTAGGGGACAACTTCTTTGATCTGATCGCCCGTCCTACACCCTTGGTTGGTGTCACTCTCATGAACACATGGTCTCCAGCAGCAAACTCCAAAGGTTTTCTCCTCTGATCTGCATAAGATTTCTGCCTACTTTGAGATGCTCTCATTCTGTCTTTTATCTGTTGCACCTTCTCGGTCGTCTGCTGAATCAACTCTGGTCCAACCAATACTGTTTCGCCCTCCTGGTACCAGCACAATGGAGTTCTGCATTTCCTTCCATACAAGGCTTTGTATGGCGCTATCCCTATGTTGGCTTGATAACTGTTATTATAGGTAAACTCCACCAGCGGCAACACCTCATCCCAACTTCCCAATTGATCCAAGACACACGTCCTCAGTAGATCTTCCAAGGACTGGATCATTCTCTCTGACTGTCCATCTGTTTGAGGATGATATGCCGAGCTCATTCTCAACTTAGTTCCCAAGCAATCTTGTAAAGTCTGCCAAAACCGTGAAGTGAACCTGGGATCTCTATCTGAAACAATGCTGGAAGGCACTCCATGCAACCTCACTATTTCTTTGATGTACAACTGTGCCAACTTGGCCATAGGCATCCTCATGTTCACTGGGAGAAAGTGGGCACTCTTCGTCAGCCGATCAATGATGACCCATATTGCATCATGACCCTTTACCGATCTGGGTAAATGGGTAACAAAATCCATGGCAATGCTGTCCCATTTCCACTCAGGGATATCCAGTTGCTGTAACAACCCGCCAGGTCTTTGATGCTCTATCTTCGCCTTCTGACATGTTAAGCAGGTTGTAACATACTGGGCGATGTCTCTCTTCATGCCCGACCACCAAAATGACTCCTTCAAGTCATGGTACATCTTGTTCATGCCTGGATGTAGGCTAAGGCGACTCTTGTGACCTTCCTCTAGGATCATCTTCTTCAACTCTTCATTTGCAGGTATGCAAATTCTGCCATTAAATCTCAAGATCCCATCATCACCCATCACAAAGTCTTTAGCCTGGTTGGTCCCTAGTGACTCCACAGTACGCTTCAGACTAGGGTCCTCCAACTGCTTATCCTTTATCACTCCAAGGAAGTCATTAGTTATAGCCAGCTTACTACAACTAATGTGATTTACATGAAATTCTACCCCAAGGTTTAAGTCTCTGAATTGCTCGATCAGTTTCTGCTCTTCCATCATCGTGGTGGCTACTTGTATTGATTTTCTACTCAAAGCATTTGCCACTACATTGGCCTTCCCTGGATGATACATGAGTTGAAAATCATAGTCCTTTAGAAACTCCATCCACCTTCTTTGTCTCATGTTTAGTTCCTTCTGATCAAACAGGTATTTCAGGCTCTTATGGTCACTGAACACCTGGAACCGAGCTCCATATAAATAGTGCCTCCAAATCTTCAAGGCAAACACCACAGCCGCCAACTCCAAATCATGAGTAGGATAGTTTCTCTCATGAACCTTGAGATGCCTTGAAGCATATGCAACCTGTAACATCCCGCCAAATCCTTTTCATATTTATATAATAAAAATAAAAGGTAAACAAATATATTGAAGTGAACATAATTATATATATGTAATGAAGTTTCTCCTCACAGGGAGTTTAATACATACTCGGTCAGATTTTCCAAAAACGTAAACAAAATTACAGCAAAAGACAAACAGTCGATCTCGTATCAAAAAAAAGGGCGATCTCCCATCAGAAAAGGGCGATCTCCTATCAGACAACAGAAAAAGGGTGATCGCCTAACAGAAATAGAAACAGGCGATCTCCTTCCGGCGACCCCTCACTGATGAGCTCTACTTCCTGCAACCTCGTCTGCTCCCGTGCAAAAATACACGATCATCACAGGTTTTAGAAAACAGCCACATAACAATACAAAGGGTAAGCTAGATGTTTTAAAAACCTTAAATATGAAACTTTAAATCAATAGAAAACATGAATCTTCACGCCATTCATAATCCAGATCAATTTCAACCATCAACATTTCCATATTCCACAAACTCGTCAAGTGTCTATTCGCTACTTTCAATATTCATGGTTCACATGTCAGACTTTCCACTGACTCATAAGATATAGACACATGACTCCACTTCCGGAAGACTCGTGCGTTGACTCAGGCTCAGAGATCTGCACCTGTCATACCACACCACTGTGAAATCCACATAGGGTCGCTGTGAAATCCACACAGCCATGCGTATACATAGTCTCAATATCATCACTCTCCCGGTATGACAGGGTTAATTCATATAACAGGCCAAGCTTGTTCTTTTTCACACGACTCACCCATTCATATGAACCTCCTTCGACTCTCCACAACTGAATAACTTCGTCTATGTGATTCCATTATATCAGCAGAGTCAGGATATCTCCTTCTAGACAAGCCCCTAGTCAATACACATTACACACGATCTTACACGGTATTTTCTTTCCTGAAAATACTATGCCTTGATCCCACATTCACAACTATCAACACATCATACAACACTGAATGAACGATTCAGTCACAGCAACATTCATTCCACGGTTCAGATTTTCAAATATCACATGTATTTCACATTTAAATCTCAAACAGCACTAAAACAGGGGAGTTCGAAAAACAACGCCAAAACCGGCGATCACATCCAAAACAGGGGATTTCGAAATCTGTATTTAAAACCGGCGATCACGTCGCCCAAACACATAAGAACAGAACATCATGAAAAAGAATATGAAACCGGCGACCACGTCGCCCTCACTTCAGAAACAGCAAATCTACGGCTTTTATTGAAAATAAAGCTAGCTTCCCTTACCTGGACTTGCGCAAAACACTAAGAGCTCCAAAACCCACCGAAGCTTAAAGGTGCCTTAGCTCTGTTTTTGCGTCTGGTTTGTAGAACTTGCAGAGAACCTCCCAGGTGCTCTAAGGGTAGTCGTCGCTCGTCGCACTGGTGCTTGAGGATGCCTGAATCGCAGCGCGAAGGAGAGAAAAGAGAAGGATGAAGGTGAGCTCACTCTTTCACTCTTGAACCACTGCAACGTTCTTTTTCCTCTCAGAAGTGGGTTTTTGTATCTTAAACCAACTTGTCCACAAAAGCCGCTGCCACCACCCACTCTGCAGGGAAGTTTGCGTGTACGCTTCCCTGAACAGTACGTCTACGCGTGCCTCTGCGCAGGCTAACACTCTGAGGTCACTATTCTGAACCACCCTTTTTGTCTACGTGGCGCGCGTGCAGGACGTGTCATGCTGGGAGTCTGGGTCCCACTTTATTCGTGTGAAACTCGACATCGCGCGATAATCTTCCACCGATGACCGCTCGCGCGATGACTATCCACCGATGTCTCATCCTGGCGGACAACCAATGTCTCTCTCTGGAAGACGACCGATGTCTCTCTCTAGGAGACGACCGATGTCTATCCCTGGCGACGCCCGCATGCCTCTCGCGCCCTGGTGATGCCTGCATGCCTCTCGCGCCCTGGCGACGTCCACATGCCTCGCGCCCTGGCGACGTCCACATGCCTCGCGCCCTGGCGATCATGTGTGGTAGGCGACCGGCGATTATGTACTAACCAGGAAATCTTATAGCCTTCTAAGCTACACTTTCCTTCCTTTTTATTTCAAATAAAAACATACTTAGAATTCATTTAAAATATACCATTTTATTCCAATTTAATTTTACAGGTCCTTACACAACCACTCTTTTCTCTTGCATCAAAACACATCCCAAACCCTGATGTGAAGCATCACAGTAGACATCAAAAGGTCTTCCTACCTCTGGGATCACCAGCACTGGAGCACTAGTCAACCTTTCCTTTAGTTCCATGAAGCTCTGCTCACATCGGTCGGTCCAAGCAAAAGGTTGATCCTTGCGGGTCAACTGTGTTAAAGGAGCCACTACCTTGGAAAAATCCTCAATGAACCTCCGATAGTAGCCTGCTAAGCCCACAAAACTCCTTATCTCAGTAACTGTCTTAGGACGTTCCCACTGAAGTACTGCCTCCACTTTGGCTGGATCCACTGAGATCCCCTGGGCAGATATTACATGTCCTAAGAAGTTGACTTCTTTCAACCAGAACTCACACTTGGAGAACTTGGCATATAATTGCTTCTCCCTCAGGATCTCCAATACTGTCTTCAGATGTTCTTCATGTTCTTCCTCGGTCCTTGAATAAATGAGTATGTCGTCTATGAAGACTACCACAAACTTATCCAAGAAAGGGCGAAAAATCCTATTCATGTATTCCATGAACAGAGCTGGAGCATTTGTTACTCCAAACGGCATCACCACATACTCATAGTGCCCATAACGAGACCTAAATGCTGTCTTTTGAACATCTTCAGCTTTTACCAAAATTTGGTGGTACCCCGATCTCAGATCAATCTTTGAGAACACCGAGGCCCCATGTATTTGATCCATCAAATCGTCAATTCTAGGTAGGGGGTACTTGTTCTTGATGGTCAACTTGTTCAACTGCCTGTAATCTATACACAACTGAGACCCTCCATCCTTTTTCTTAACTAGGAGCACTGGAGCCCCCCATGGAGATACACTGGGTCTGATGAATTGTTTCTCCAACAACTCTTCCACTTGCTTCTTTAATTCTACCAACTCGGTTGGAGCCATCCTGTAAGGTGCCATTGACACTGGTCCAGCTCCAGGTACCAAATCAATAGAGAATTCCACTTCTCTCTTAGGAGGTAATCCAGGTATTTCTTCTGGAAATACATCCATGAAATCTTTCACCACATGTATCCTGCTTACGTCCTCTTCATTCTTCACTTCCAATCGAGCTAGGACCACGAAGCACCCCGCCCCTTTTTCCAACTCCGACCACCCATGCTGAGCAGATATCACATCTGACTCTTGGAGGTCTGGAAACGCTATTTTCTGACTACCGCAGTCTATGAGAACGTGATTGGCAGATAGCCAATCCATTCCCAGGATAACATCCAGGTCCTGAAGAGGTAGGCAGATCAAGTTTACTTTGAACCTGCGTCCCTCTACTATCACTGGACATTCAGAGCAAACTGTAGAGGTCAACACCTGTCCTGACGCAGGTGTAGAAACCAACAGTTCAAACGGTAACTCCTTCACTAGAAGCCCAACTCGGCTACACACAGGCTTGACACAAAGGAGTGTGTCGCTCCAGAATCAAACAAGGCTTTTACACCTCTACTAGCTATAAAACAAACACCTTGCACTAGGTTACCTGACTGAGACGCTTCTGCTCTTGTCATGGCAAACACTCTCCCTGTTGCCTTCATTCCTCAACTGCTGAGAACCACTGGGTTGAGTCGCCCCATTCCTGTTAGGGCACTCTCTAGCAACGTGCCCCGTCTTTTGGCAGGTGTAACACCTTCTCTCTGAATTCCTCTTGAAGCACACATTGGATGTTTGTGGTCCACCACAATGGAAACATTTGGGTTTCCAAGGTTGTTGCTGCTGCAACTGGGATGACGCTGTTCCTGCCCGATGTGGTGGAGGTCTCGCATAGGGCTTGTTTTGTGGGTGCTGCACCTTGGCCTTCCCACTGGAAGAACCCCCTGGGTGTGACCTGATCACCCGGGAATCACCCTTTTCCAGAGTCTCCACAATCTTCGCCTTCTCTACCAAGGCGTGAAATTCCCTGATGCACATAGGGGCTATGGTCCTCTTCAGCCCATGCTTCAGTCCCTCTTCAAACTTCCTACACCTCTAAGCCTCAGAGGTCGCCTGGGTGTAGAATCGGGCGAGATACTCAAACCGAGCAGGATAAGCATTCACTGACATCTCCCCCTGCTCCAATCTGAGGAATTCCGCTTCCCTCGCAAATCTTGCACTATCTGGGAAGTATTTTTCCAGAAATCTCACCCTGAAGGTCTCCCAGTCTAATACTTCAGCTCTGGCTTCCATCATCTGCTGAGCTCCCATCCGCCAGAACTCGGCCTCTCCAGATAGCAGATAGGTGGCGAACACCAATTTCTTCTCTTCAGGGCAGGAGGTCGCCCTAAAGATTTTCTCCAACTCCCTAACCCACTGATCTGCTTGATCAGGGGTAGCATTCCCACTGAACTTGGGTGGGTTGTGCCTCATGAACTCGGTCAGTCCCATCTGTTCCTGAGGCTGACCGACGTGGGAATTTATTTCAGCCGACCGAGCAGTTTCCCAATGGTGCATTGCAGCTTGATGATTCTGAGCCATTGCTGCATTCTGTTGTTGGATGGCAGTTGCCATCATCTCAATAGCCTTGGCAATCTGGCTCATTTCCGAAGAAGGTTGGGGAGGTGTAGGAGGTCTACGTGCCATCTCTCTTCGTTTCAGATTTTGAAACTATTGGTTTCTATATTCCCTACAACTACAAGAATGAGATCGATAAGAAATCAATTCATTCAGGAGGTAACATCTTGACCTTACAAAGGTCAGCATCTCAAAGTCATTAAGAATTTGAGCTCATCAACAGAATCATAATGCTCAAAATAGAAAGCATAACACTGAACAGTCATGGGTACAAACTACCAATCAAATATCACTACACTTAATAATTGGGATAAAACACACTAGAAGTGGATATATGCTCAACATCAAACTTTCGGAATTAAGATTGAGAACATCTCGATTCAGTTATGAGTGTGCACCCTCACTACTTTATCAAGATCCTTTCACTCTTAATACCAAAACTTTTCATTCAGAGCCTATATGTACTAAAGCACAAACAAGATTTCAATCAGAAAACATTTGAAAACCTTTCACTATAGCTTTGATTAAGACTCCACTAGCAGAAGAAACACAATGGATCCACAGCCCTCAGGTCATCCTAAGGACGAACTGCTCTGATACCATTAATGTAACATCCCGCCAAATTTCTTTTCATATTTATGTAATAAAATAAAGGTGAAAAAATAATATCAAAATTGAACATAGATATATACATAATATAATTCATTCATTAGTACAAATGTGCCTCAAAAATAATATCCCTTTTTGAGGAAGTTTTAATACATCTCCATACAGGAGTTTTCAAAATAAAATAAAACCACAGCATTCAAAACCGGCGATCCCCTAACAGAAAACAGAAAACGGGCGATCTCCTATCAGAAACAGGAAACAGGCGATCGCCTAACAGAAACAGAAACAGGCGATCTCCTTCCGGCGACCACTCACAGAGGAGCTCTACTACCTGCAACCTCGTCTGCTCCCGTGCAAATATACACGATCATCACAGTTTTAAGAAAACAACCACGATACAAGAAAAAGGGTAAGCTAGATATTTTCAAAAACTTTAAATATGAAAACTTTACATCAATAGAAAACATAAATCTTCACACCATTCATAATCTATATCAATTTCAACCATCAACATTCCCATATTCCACAAACTCATCAAGTGTCTATTCACTACATTCAATATTCATGGTTCATACGTCAGACTTTCCACTGACTCGTAACATATAGACACATGACTCTACTTCCGGAAGACTCGTGTATTGACTCAGACTCAGAGATCTGCACCTGTCATACCACACCACTGTGAAATCCACACAGGGTCGCTGTGAAATCCACACAGCCATGCGCATACATAATCTCAATATCATCACTCTCCCGGTATGACAGGGTTAATTCATATAACAGGTCAAGTCAGTTATCTTTCAAACAACTTACCCATACATATGAACCTCCTTCGACTCTCCACAACTGAATAACTTCATCTATGTGATTCCATTATATCAGCAGAGTCAGGATATCTCCTTCTAGACAAGTCCCTAGTCAATGCACATCACACACGATCTTACACGGTATTTTCTTTCCTGAAAATACTATGCCTTGATCCCACATTCACAACATTCAATGCATCATACAACACGTAAAAGCACAATTCCATCATATAATATTTTGAATCTTTTCTTAAACAATCCCAATCACAGAAACAATCATTCCAAGGTTCATATTTTCGAATATTACATGCATTTCACATTTCAATCTCAAACAGTTTCAAACGACACTAAAACAGGGGAGTTCGAAATCAACATTAAAAACCGGCGATCACGTCGCCCCACACATAAAAACAGAGCATCGTGGGAAGGAATGTGAAAACCGGCGACCACGTCGCCCTCACTGCAGAACCTACTCGCCTAACGTTTTTATAAACGAAAAATGCTAGCTTCCCTTACCTGGACTTGCGTAAAATCTCACTACGAGCTCTAACCCACCGAACTTAAGGATACCCGAACTCTGTTTTAGCGTCCTGATCGGAAAACTCGCAGAGAACTGCCCAGGAGTCCAAGGGCAGTCGTCGCTCGTCGTACTGGTGCTTGAGGATACCTGAATCGCAGCGCGAAGGAGAGAAAAGAGGAGGATGAAGGTAAACTCACTCTGTCACTCTTGAACCACAGCAACGTTCTCTCCTCTCAGAAGTGAGTTTTTGAATCTAAACCAACTTGTCCACAAATGCTGCTGCCACCACCCACTCTGCAGGGAAGCTTGCGTGCACGCTTCCCTAAACAGTACGACCACGCGTGTCTCTGCGCATGTCAACTCTCTGATGTCACTATTCTGAACCACCCTTTTTGTCTACGTGTCGCGTGTGCAGGACGTCTCATGCTGGGAGCCTGGGTCCCACCTTATCTGTGTGAAACTCGACATCGCGCGATAACCTTCCACCGATGACTTCTCGCGCAATGACTATCCACCGATGTCTCTCCCTGGGAGACGACCGATGTCTCGCCCTGGCGATGCCCGCATGCCTCGCGCCCTGGCGATGCCCGCATGCCTCGCGCCCTGGCGATGCCCGCATGCCTCGCGCCATGACGATGCCCGCATGCCTCGCGCCCTGGCGATGCCCGCATGCCTCGTGCCCTGGCGATGCCCGCATGCCTCGCGCCCTGGCGATGCCCGACGAGACATCGCCATGCCTTGCTGAAGGTTCTTCATCCCACTATGTTACGTCCAAGGTATCATCTCCACATGACTTGGTGACGTCAGTAGCTTCACATTTCCAAGAGTAGATCAGCACTACTCCTCGTGCGCCCATGCATGCAACACTAAGGACGATTTCTTATGCTCAAGCATAGAGCTTCGCATGCACAACGTATCTAAGGCTTAACCCACACCTTGATACGCGTGGTTTTTGGAACCCACTATGGTTGATCCAGTATCCTGACCACATACTGATTGCACTTTCAGCGATCATGTGCACCATAGGCGATTGGCGATCATGTGTAATCTAGGCGACAGGCGATTATGTACTAACCAGGCGATCTCATAGTCTTCTAAGCTACACTTTCCTTCCTTTTTATTTTAAATAAAAACATACCTAGAATTCATTTAAAATATATTCCTTTTATTCCAATTTAATTTTACAGGTCCTTACATTGTGCAACATAATGCAAATAGTATTGGAGTAAAGTTTAGGTGTCCGTGCGTTAATTGTTTGAATAGGAGTAGATTGAATGTTAAAGAAATAAGGGAGCACCTTCTATGTGATGGTTTTCTACAATCTTATACAACTTGGACATGGCATGGTAAATTATTACATTTATTAGGTGTGTCTATACCCCAAGAATATGTTTAGTCCACCATGGATGATTCAGTACATGATGATCGATTGGAGGACATGATTCGTGATGTCAGAGCTGAGTCTTTTACGGAAGCGCATGAATATGGAAGTATGTCGAGCAATGCAGAGACTCCATTGTATCCTGGATCAACTAAGTTTACGCGATTGTCGGCAATGTTAAGATTGATGAATTTGAAGGCAATAAATGAATGAACTGATAAAAGCTTCATGAAATTGCTTCAATTGTTGAAGGAAATGCTTCAAGAGGGAAATACTCTACCTAATCATAGTTATGAGGTCAAATACATTCTTTGTCTGATGGGTATAAAGTATAAAAAGATACATGCATGTCCTAATAATTGTATATTATATAGGAAAGAGTTTGAATTCTTGAAAAATTGTTCGAGGTGTGGGTTATCACGTTACAAGTTGAAACAAAAATACAATGATAATATTGAAGAAATGGAAAAGCGTTTGTTTGCAAACCCAAATGATGCCAAAAATCTTAGATGGCATGTAGATGAGAGGAAATATGATGGCATGTACCACCATCTAGGTGATTCTATTCAATGGAAGAATTTTGATGATGAGTTTCTCGAGTTTTGTAAAGAGTTAAGAAATATCCAACTTGGTTTAGCTAAAGATGGAATGAATCTGTTTGGTAATTTGAGTAATGATGAAGACCTGAGAGATAGAAAATCCCTTGAACTAGCCCAACCTTCCAGAAGGATGACCTCGAGCATGACACAAGATCTAGGCTTAGGTCAGAACCATTCACTAGCTAGTGCTTTAGAACCTATCATTCCTCAGAGGATCACCAAGAGCAGAGCCCATGTGATGGGAGCCGAGCACCAACTAATTTTTTTGTTTTTAATTTCAGTAGATTAGGTTTCATATAGCATAAATAGGAGTGTACTTAGCAACTTATGGTTGTGCCAAGCCCATTTTCTCTTCATGAGCACCTAGGTTTAGGAATGGCAACCCTAGCTTTTAGAAACTAGGTATAGGGGGCGACATTAACCATGGTCAAACCTTAGGGCCACCCCTCATCCAAGCTTTTCTACCCTTCCCTCATCTTGCTCTCCAAGTCACTCCTACCTATATGTATTTACACATTGAATTTTAAATAGAAAAGAAACTCTGTCAGAGTGTTTAGTGAGTTATGTCTTCTATTATCTTTGGGTCTTATCTTGAGTGCACAACACCTCAAGTGGTGACTCTTCATCACTCATCTTGGAGTCTCCTTCTCCTCCAAGTGGCATGACCACACTCTCACCATCCATAAGCTTTCTCTTACCTCTTCATCTTTTCTTTTATTCACCATGCGTCATTCCCCTTCCTTTTTATGATCACATGTTCTTCTTTTCCCCTTTTTGGTTTCTATATTATTTTTCTTTCCATTTATGCTCTTTAATTTTTAAACCTCATCATCATCACCTTATATTGTGTTTTTCTCTTTGCCCTCTAGAAGTGAACCTTCACACTTAACCACTTCATTAAGTTCGTGTCCAGTGGGAATGTTCTCTGGTTTTCTCACCATATTTTGCCTAAAACAAAAACTCATGAACAAAGTGCCACTATAAAATGTGCAATCCTAAAATCAACTCACATCATCTGATATTCAAAGCATGGTTATCTTGTGCTTAATTGCTTTTGAGTTGATTTTGGCCTTAAAATTTCAACACATTTCAATTATTGCTTTTATCTTTAAGCAATTTCAATTCCGTCTTTGAATTCTTGTCATTTATAATTCCGCCTTTAAATTCTTGTCATTTACAATTCCGACTTTTTTTTATTCATTAAGCAATTTAAATTTTGCTTTTGAATTATTTTTGTCAAGTTTTTTCCGTTACCTATTTTGCTTAAGTCTTATGTTCTTAGTGTTCTAGGAGTCTTTAAAGTCATTCTACTTATTTTGCTTTTAATTGTGAAAAACTAAAAGTAATTAGTATTTGTTTAAGTGGTAGTTAATTTAGTTCCAAACAAATAGTTCAAGTGATCATATGAATTGAATCCCACTCTATTTGTGAAAATTTGAAACTGAAGTAAAGTATGCATGTAAAAAATTTGGACATTTTAAATCCATAAAAATACAAAAACAATTTGAATGCAATTCACTTTTCAAGATTAAAGTGTTAAGAGGATTCTTTTTATGTGGAAAATTGTTTTCACATTTGTGGAACTTTATCCTTCTTACTTTTACACTTTCTAAGAAATTTAAAACTTCATAGTTATAGGTTTAAGTAAGTTTCTTTGAGTCTTCATAAGTGTTTTTTTTTTTTTGTCTTGTTAAAAAGTTTTCTCATCCTCTAAATTATAATTTGGTTTAGCTTTCTTTCTTTTAACTTTCTTGATTTTCTTCAAATATTTCTTAAGTTTTGTTTGGGGTTCTTTGGTGAGCAAGTGATATCCTTGCAACTTGATCCTTTTCTCAAATTTTGTTGCTCAACTTTTATACAAAGTTGGATCAAGTCATTCAAGTTCCTATATGTAAGGACCTATAAATTTATTTGGAATAAAAGTGATATATTTTAAATGATTTCTGAGTATGTTATTATTTAAAATAAAAAGGACATAAAAATAGAAAGTCTCATAGTGGTCAGACCTCGGACGTCGCCCAAGGTCTGGGATCAGCTGGTAGAGGGCGGTCGGTTGACCATTGTACCAACCAAGTAGTCAGGTGCGATGGCTTTATCGTGAGGTAATCAAGTGAGCGTGCTTGAAGAGGGGGGGGGGAGGCACGTGAATCAAGAAGGGTAAGAGAAAGGAAGGTGTAGCTTAGAAGTCAATGAGATCGCCGTTTTTGAAGAAGGCGGCGGCCTCCGACTTCCCCCGTATGAAACTGCCAATCGCCTATGGTGTACATGACCACCAATCGCCCATAGTGTACATGACCACCAATCGCCTATGGTGTACATGATCGCCGAAAAGAGCACATCGCCGAGTATTCGAGGAGACTTGGTAAGCACTTAGTATGTGGTCTAAATACAGAAGATTAGTGATATAGAAGACAGGTGGCATATCTGCCACCATGAGTAGTGTGAGCTGTGATAACCCAGACTTAGAGGAATGGGAGGATGAACCTTCAGCAAGGTGTGACGATGTGACATCGGTGACCAGAGTGAGGCGATGTGTCCTCGTCACACACAAGGGCGATAAGAGATCGCCAACAGGATGAGAGGAACATCAGTCATCAACCAGGATGGGAGACACATCGGTGGTCTGCCAGGGTGAGTCATCGGTGGCCTGCAAGGGTGAGACATCGGTTGCCTGCCAGGGTGAGACATCGGTGGTCTGCCAGGGTGAGACATCGGTTGTCTGCCAGGGTGAGACATCGGTGGTCTTCCAGGGTGAGACATCGATTGCCTGCCAGGGTGAGGAATCAGTCGTCCATCAGGAAGAGGAATCAGTCATCGCCAGTATGAGAGGCATCGGTCATCGCCGGCATGAGAGGCATGGTCATCGCGCGAGCAGTCATCGGTGGATGGTTATCGCGCGATGTCGTGTTTCACACAGATAAGGTGGGACCTAGGCTCCCAGCATGAACATTCTGCATGCGCGACACGTATACAAAAAGGGTGTTTCAGAATAATTAGCATCAGAGAGTTGGTATGCGCAGAAACCCACGTAGTCATACTGTTCAAGGAAGTGTGCACGCAAGGTTGCTCAGAGAGTGGGTTATGGCAGTGAAGGCTGAAGAGCCTTTCGACCTTAAGAGCTGAGGGAATCAGCTCATTTAGTTCCCCTTTCTCCTTTCTCCTCCACTCAAAGACGCGGCTATCCTCACGTACCAGTGCTACGATCGGCGACTGCCATTGTCCTTCTGGGAAGTTACTCTACAAGTTTTCTGCTCAAAGCCCTAAAACAGAGTAAGTCGTTTTGCTCTGTTCTTTGAGTCGAGTCTGAATTTAAGAGGGTCGTCTCTGCATAGGTTGTGCATACAACTCTTTTAGCTTCAGAAATCGTCTCTGTTAACGCAGAAAATGAGTAATCTCATTAGATTTGTGATCGGGACTCTATGGTGCAGGTTAATGCATCCTTGAGTTCGGTGGGTTAGAGCTCGTAGTGAGATTTTACGCAAGTCCAGGTAAGGGAAGCTAGATTTATTTTCCATAGAACCTTAAGCTAGAAGATTCTGATGTTGGGGCGACGTGGTTGCCGGTTTTAAACGTTCTTACACGCTGCTCTGTTTTTGGTGTGTGGATTGGAAATTTATTTGAGCTTGAAAATGTGATACTTTAAATATGGTAGATGCTGTGAAATACATATGATTTTCGGAATCTTGAACTTTAGTATGATTTGGATTATTTAGAAACGGTTTTAAAAATATGTATGATTGACTGGTTCAGTTTGGGTGTTGTATGATATATGGAATGATGTGAAAATGTGATCAAGGCATAGTATTTTCAGAAAAGAAAATACCGTGTAAGATCGTGTAGAATGTGCATTGACCGGTGATTCGTCTAGAAGGAGATATCCTGACTCTCCTGATGTAATGGAATCATATAGATGAAGTTATTCAGGTGTTGAAAGTCGAAGGAGGTTCATATGTATGGGTAAGTTGTTTGAAAGATAACTAACTTGACCTGTTGTATGGATTAACCCTGTCATACTAGGAGAGTGATGATATTGAGATTGAGATTATTGTTTATGCGCATAGCTGTGTGGATTTCACAGCGACCCTGTGTGGAGTTCACAGTGGTGTAGTATGACAGGTGCAGATCTCTAAGTCTACTCAATGCACGAGTCTTCCGGAAGTAGTGTCAAGTGTCTATGTGTGATGAGTCAGTGGAAGTCTGATGTGAGAAAGAGAAATATTGAAATTTGATAGACACTTGATGGATTATGTGAAATGAATGACACTTGAAGGAATTGTGAAATGTGTGAATATTTGATGGTTTACGTTAATATCAAGTTTCATGTTTTAAAGTTTTTAAAAATGTCTAGCTTACCCCTTTGGTTTGTTTTGTGGTTGTTTTTCCTTAAAACTGTGATGATCGTGTAATTTACACGGGAGCAGATGATGTTGCAGGCAGTGGAGCTCCTCAGTGAGTGGATGGACAAGGAGATCGCCTGTTCTTATGCTGTGTTCTGTTTTATTTTGAACCACTTGACGGTTATTGTAAGGACTTGTAAAATTAAATTGGAATAAAAGGAATATATTTTAAATGAATTCTAAGTATGTTTTTATTTAAAATAAAAAGGAAGGAAAGTGTAGCTTAGAAGACTATGAGATCGCCTGGTTAGTACATAATCGCCTGTCGCCTAGACTACACATAAACGCCAATCGCCTGTAGTGTACATGATCGCCAAAAAGGGGCACATCGCCGAGTATTCGAGAAGACTTAGTAAGTAATTAGTATGTGGTCTAATTACAGAAGATGAGTTATATAGAAGATAGGTAGCATATCTGCCACCATGAGTAGGGTGGACTGTGATACCCAAAGTTAACCAGCACACCATGTTGAAGGTGGAAGTCTTTGGTGTGCTTGGTGTGGAGCTGGAGAGGGGGAAGCTTTGACATTTTGGTCGAGGTACTGGATCAACCATAGTGGGTTCCAAAAACCACGCTTATCGAGGTGTGGGTTAAGCCTTAGATACGCTGTGCATGCGAAACTCTATGCTTGAGCATAAGAGATCGTCCTTAAGTGTGGCACGCGTGGGTGCACGAGGAGTAGTGCTGATCTATTCTTGGAAATGTGAAGCTACCAACGTCACTAAGCCATGTGGAGATGATAACTTGGATGTAACATAGTGGGTTGAAGAACCTTCAGCAAGGCGTGGCGATGTGGCACAAGTCATCGCCGGGATGAGAGGCACATAAGTCATCGCCGGGATGAGAGGCGCACAAGTCATCACCGGTGTGAGAGGCGTATAGGTCATCGCCGGGATGAGAGGCATCGGTCGTCGCCGGTATGAGAGGCACATCAGGCATCGGTGGGTGGAGGATAGTCATCGCGCGGTTCCCTGCTAAGAGTGTTAAAGTGGGACCCAGGCTCACAGTGAAAACGCTCTGCATGCACAACACGTAGACAAAAAGGGGTGTTTCAAAATAGTTGGCATCAGAGAGTTGGTATGCACAGAGACACACGTGGTCATACTGTTCAAGGAAGTGTGCACGCAAGCTTTCCTGCAGAGTGGGTGGTGGCAGCGGCAATTGTGGACAAGTTGGTTTAGATTCAAAAACTCACTTCTGAGAGGCAAAGAACGTTGTTGTGGTTCAAGAGTGACAGAGTGAGTTTACCTTCATCCTTCTCTTTTCTCTCCTTCGCGCTGCGATTCAGGCATCCTCAAGCACCAGTACGACGAGTGACGACTGCCCTTGGACTCCTGGGAAGTTCTCTGCGAGTTTTCCGATCAGGACGCTAAAACAGAGTTCGGGTATCCTTAAGTTCGGTGGGTTAGAGCTCGTAGTGAGATTTTACGCAAGTCCAGGTAAGGGAAGCTAGCCTTATTTCCAACGAAAACCTTAAGTTAGATGATTTTGATGATGGGGCGACATGGTCGCCGGTTTTCAACTGTTATTGCATAATCCCCTGTTTTTGGATGTGATCGCCGGTTTTAATGTTGTTTTCGAACTCCCCTGTTTTAGTGTCGCTTTAAACTTGTTGAGATTGAAATGAAAAATGTATATGCTATTCGAAAACCTGAACGGTGGTATGCTTGTTTTTGGTGAGTGGGGTTGTTTAAGAAAAGATTCAAAGTATTCTATGATGGAATTGTTCTTTATGTGTGGTATGATGTATGGAATGTGGTGAATGTGGGATCAAGGCATAGTATTTTCAGGAAAGAAAATACCGTGTAAGATCGTGCAGAGTGTGCATTGACCGGTGATTCGTTTATTATGAGATGTCCTGACTCTCCTAATATAATGGAATCATATAGATGAAGTTATTCAGGCGTTGAGAGTCGAAGGAGGTTCATATGTATGGGTGAGTTGTTTGAAAGAGAACGAGCTTGACCCATTGTATGGATTAACCCTGTCATGCTAGGATAGTGATGATATTGAGATTCATTTATACGCTTGTGAATGTGTGTGATTTCACAGCGACCCTGTGAATGTGTGTGATTTCACAGTGGTGCAGTATGACAGGTGCAGATCTCTGAGTCTAGTCAATGCACGTGTCTTCCGGAAGTAGTGTCAAGTGTCTATGTGTGATGAGTCAGTGGAAGTCTGACGTGAGAAATGAGAAACATTGAAATTGATAGACACTTGATGGATTATGTGAATTGAACGACTCTTGAGGAAATTGTGAAATATGTGATTACTTGATGGTCATGTGAAGGGAATGAGAAAGTTGATGGTTTTTACGTGGGTGTCTTAAATTTGTTTTATCTTGATTTTAAAGTTTCATATCTAAATTCTCTTTAAAATATCTAGCTTACCCTGCGTTTTGTTTTGTGGATGTTTTCTTAAACCTGTGATGATCGTGTATAATTTACACGGGAGCAGATGATGTTGCAGGAAGTAGAGCTCCTTAGTGAGTGGTCGCCGGAAGGAGATCGCCTGTTTTCTGTTTCTGTTAGGAGATCGCCTGTTTTCTGTTTTACTGTATTTTGTTTACGTTTTGGAAACTGACTGGATATGTATTAAACTCCCTGTGAGGAGAAATTTCATTACATATATATATATATATATATATGTTCACTTCGATATTATGGTTTTACCTTTATTTCATTATATAAATATGAAAAGGATTTGGCGGGATGTTACAGTTATGTATTAAAATTCCTTAGAGAAGGGATATTATTTTTGAAATACAATGTATTGATGGATGTATTTTATTATATATACATATATTAATTTTGATATTATTGTTTTACCTTTATTTTATTATATAAATATGAATAAGATATTGAGGGGCGTTACACTATAGGGCAAAAGTTCCACTTTATCCCTTATCTCAAGATTGAGACCACTTAGGAACCTAGCTATGGTGGTGGTTTCTTCCTCCCTAATAGAGGCTCTCATCATGTAAAGCTCCATCTTTTGCTTATACTCCTCTACACTCATGTTCTTTTGTTGGAGTCTTTGGAGCTTGTCCATTAACTCCCTATTGTAGTATGAAGGAATATGGCAGCGTCTCAAGGTTCCCCTAAGGTCATTCCAATATTCTATGAGAGGGTCCTTGTGGAGGCGCCTATCTCTCTTTAGGGCTATCCACCAATACATAGCACTCCCTTGGAAACTTAAGGCGGCTAGGGGTACTTTCCTCTCCTCACTAACATGATGGTAAGAAAAAAGTTGTTCTACCTTCATCTCCCAATCTAGATATATTTCAACATTTTCCTTCCCATAGAAATGAGGTAAGTCTACCCTAGTCTCCTTTGGGTGTTCCCTTCTAGTTCTCCTAGGTTGAGGTTGATAATATTCATTCATTCTTAGACTCTCCTCAGCATGTGAGTCACTCGACCTAGAACTAGATGCATGTGAAGATCTTTTTAATTTTTTAATGTATTCATCGTTTTCTCTAACAAGTTTCAACTCCTCTTCTGTTAGAGCAAGATGGGCATCTCTTTCTTTTTTCTCTTCTATGATTTGAGCCTCATGTTGCAATTATCTAAATGATAGTGATTGAAAGTCTTTAGCCAATTATCTTAAAAGAGATTTTGTAGACCTTCTATCACTTTCACTTGGACTAGAATGTGTAGACATGTTTAGAGTTATGTGATAAAAGTAATTTCCAAAAAGAAAGATAGGTGGAGTGAAGTAGGTGATTTCCCAAGAAAGGGAGGTGAATCACTTGGATCACTTAAGTACCAAGTCTTTCCTTACAGAATTTTTGTATGTGTAAATTTTCACAACTTCCTAAATTTATACTGGACACAATACTTCAAATTTGAATTTGAAACATTAACCACAGAAACCTCAATGTTTAAGCTTAAATTAGGCGCTGGAAATTCACAAAAACAGTGTGCCAATTAATTGTAATAATTTTTTGGTTTAATTACCTTTTTCGTCCTTACATTTGGGGTCAATAGTCAATTTAGTATAATGTTTTTTAAAAAAATCAATTTGGTCCCTATCTTTTTTAAAATGTATTCAAATTGGTCCTTTTCGTTAAATTTTACCTGACGACGTCAACGGTTGCTGATGTGACAAAGAGAATGCTTATGTAGCAGAAAAAGTGCTTATGTGGCAGAAAGAGAATGTTTATGTGGAAGAGAGAGAATGTTTATATGAAGAGAGAGGTAAGATTGAGAGTTATTATTATTATTATTATTATTATTATTATTATTATTATTATTATTATTATTATTATTATTATTACTATTGTTACTATTATTATTATTATTACTATTATTATATTTTTTTATTATCATTATTATTATTATTACTACTATAATTATTATTAATATTATTATTACTATTATTATTATAACTATTATTATAACTATTATTATTATTAATCTTATTAATCTTATTGCTATTATTATTATTATTATAACTATTATTATTATTACTATTATTTTTATTGTTATTATTGTAACGCCCCTCAATATCTTATTCATTTTTATATAATAAAATAAAGGTAAAACAATAATATCAAAATTAACATAGATATATATATAAAATTCATCCATTCCATACATTGTATCTCAAAAGAAACATCTCTCCTCGCAGGGAGTTTAATTTATACATCAAAAGTTTTCAAAACGGAAAATACAACATTTGAGTCAAATTAAAACTATTCTTTTTCTCCATCTGCTCACTGAGGAGCTCTACCACCTGCAACATCAGCTGCTCCCGTGTAAATTAACACGATCATCACAGGTTTAAGAAAAATCAAACACAACACCAAAAAAAAACACAGGGTAAGCTAGCTATTTTAAAAACTTTAAATATGAAACTTTAAAATCAACATAACCAGCTTTTAAACACCCACATATATCCATCACTTTCTCATTCATTTCACATAACCATCAAACTTTAAAACATGAAACTTGATATTAACGTAAACCATCAAATATTCACACATTTCACAATTCCCTCAAGTATCAATCATTCCACAAAAATCCATCAAGTGTCTATCACATTTCAATATTTCTCTTTCTCACGTCAGACTTCCACTGACCCATCACACATAGACACTTTGACACTACTTCCGGAAGACTCGTGCGTTGAACTTAGCATCCAGAGACCTGCACCTGTCATACCCCACCACTGTGAAATCCACACAGGGTCGCTGTGAAATCCACACAGCCATGCGCATAAACATAATCTCAATATCATCACTCTCCCGGTATGACAGGGTTAATTCATATAACAGGTCAAGTTAGTTATCTTTCAAACAACTTACCCATACATATGAACCTCCATCGACTCTCAACACTTGAATAACTTCATCTATGTGATTCCATTATATCAGTAGAGTCAGGATCGTCTCATTCACAGGATACTCACAGATCAATACACCTCATAACCAATCTCAACACGGTATTTCCTTTCCTGAAAATACTATGTCTTGATCACAATTTCACATTCATCCAGTACATCATACCACACGTAAAAGCACAATTCCATCATATAATATTTTGAATCTTTTCTTAAACAATCCCAATCACAGAAACAATCATACCAAAGTTTAGATTTTCGAATATCATATGCATTTCAATCTCAAACAAGTTCAAAGCGACACTAAAACAGGGGAGTTCGAAACAAACATTAAAACCGGCGATCACGTCACCACAATTTTCAAAATCTTCTAGCCTAAGATTTTTATTGGAAATAAAGCTAGCTTCCCTTACCTGGACTTGCGTAAAATCTCACTATGAGCTATAATTCACCGAACTTAAGGATACCCGAACTCTGTTTTAGCATTCTGATCGGAAAACTTGCAGAGAACTTCCCAGAAGGACAATGGCAGTCGCCGATCGTAGCACTGGTACGTGAGGATAGCCGCGTCTTCCAGTGGAGGAGAAAGGAGAAAGGAGAACTAAATGAGCTGATTCCCTCAGCTCTTAAGGTCGAACGGCTCTTTAGCCTTCACTGCCATTACCCACTCTCTGAGCAACCTTGCGTGTGGGTTTCCTCTAACAGGATGGCCACGTGGGTCTCTGCGCACACCAACTCTGGGTCACTTTCCCTACCAACTCTCTAGAGCCACTATTCTGAAGCACTCTCACTGACTATGTGTTGCGCATGCAAGAGGCTCATGCTGGGAGCTTGGGTCCTACCTTATCTGTGTGAAACACGACATCCCGGCGATGACTGATGTGCCTCTCATCCCGGCGATGACTGATGTGCCTCTCATCCCGGCGATGACTGATATTGCTCTCATCCCGGCGATGACTGATTCCTCTTCCTGACGGACGACTGATTCCTCACCCTGGCAGACAACTGATGTGTCTCCCATCCTGGTTGATGACCGATGTTCCTCTCATCTTGTTGGCGATCTCTTATCGCCCTTGTGTGTGACGAGGACACATCGCCTCACTCTGGTCACCGATGTCACATCGTCACACCCAGCTGAGGGCTCGTCCTCCCATTCCTCTAAGTCTGTGGTATCACGGCTCACACTACTCATGGTGGTAGATATGCCACCTATCTTCTATATCACTCATCTTCTGTATTTAGACCACATACCAAGAGCTTACCAAGTCTTCTCGAATACTCGGCGATGTCCTCTTTTCGGTGATCATGTACACCATAGGCGATTGGCGATTATGTACACATAGGCGATTGGCGATCATGTGAAATCTTCACACACGGCGATCATGCGCAAAATAGGCAATTTCTGATTTCATACGGGGGAGGTCGAAGGCCGCCGCCTTCTTCAACAAACGGCGATCTCATCGACTTCTAAGCTACACCTTCCTTTCTCTTACCCTTCTTGATTTACGTGCCCCCCCTTCAAGCACGCCCACGTGATTACCTCACGATAAAGTCATCGCACCTGACTACTTGGTTAGTACAATGGTCAACCGACCGCCCTCTACCAGCTGACCCCAGACCTTGGGCGACGTCCGAGGTCTGACCACTATGATATTTTCTATTTTTATGTCCTTTTTATTTTAAATAATAACATACTCAGAAATTATTTAAAATCTATCACTTCTATTCCAAATAATTTATAGGTCCTTACAATTATTATTATATTTACTACTATAATATTATTAATAATAATAAAACAAAAATAATAATCATAACAAAAATAATAATAATAATAGTAATAACAATAATTATAATAATAGCAATCATAAAAATAATAATAATAATACTAACAATAATAATAATATTAATAATAATAATGATAACAATAT